>CAUJLX010000001.1:11708819-12249453 GCA_963280985.1 Strongyloides venezuelensis
TATATCACCATATGTACGCACCAATGCCAAGGTCGGTGAAATGTGTCTTTTTATTATTTTTCTTAACTTTAAACCTTTATTTTTATAAATTACTAATAATTTTCCTTATTCAACAAATTTACCATCTTCAACCTTAATCTTAAAATCAAATCTTTTCTGAACTATTTTTTTTCTTTCTTCTTATTATTAAGTAGATTAAGTAAATATTATTCTTAGACAGTTTATAATAATTTTATCACAAAAATTATTATCTTAAATTTTTATTAAATACCTAATTATCCTCTTTCATTCCACAATAACTAAATATTCCTCCTACAATACTCATCAATTTTAACTATAATATATATATATAATAATTATACATATATATTTTAATATTAGAACCTGTTTAAAATATTATGTGAAAATTCATCTCAAAAATCAGTCAATGAATCTTTTTCACTTTTTGCAATTATTGTATGGGGAAAGAGACTCAATAGTTAAATGAAAAGTTATGTCAATCATAAAAATTATTTATTATTACAAAAGAAGTATGTACCCTTTTTATTTATCACAAATTTTCACTTTTTGAAGGTATTCTATTATATAACAACATACATATATATAAGGAAACTATATAATAAATACATTTGTTATTTTGTTTAAATAGATAAAAAAATTATACAGATAACGCATAATTTTTTTTAACTTCTCTCATATTGTTAATGTATAAACAAGAATAGGTGTTATTTAGGGCGAAGAAATTTAGTAGCATTTCATTAAATAAATTTTTACCTTATCAATAAAAAACATCTTGAACTAATGAAAAGGTTTTTATTTTTCTTATTTATCACATGTTATAGATTACTAAACTTTTTATATATATTACATTTCATAATAAATGACGTTCTTAAAAAAGAAAGGTATTTATAAAAACATCATATATCATTATGGATTTTCTTATCTTGATTACCCCAAAATATAATCCTAATCTTTTTGTCTTTTTCATTGTTTCAAGGTCATAAACCTCAACTCTTTATTATTGTTTATTATTATTATTACTTACAGTGTAATACATTAATTTTATAACTATTTTACCGGTATTCACCTTATTGTAGTAAATAAAGTATTTATATCCCCTTTAAATAATCTTTATCTTACAAAACTTTTACTTTTTACATATTAAATAGATAATGTTAATGTTTTTTAATTATTAATTATAGAAAACAATGTCTATACCATTATGTAGATGTCGTGTTCTATATATTGGATCATCAGTTCCAACAATCACAAAAGATGGTCTTCAGGGTATACAACAACCACTTCATGAAAGGTATCCAGTATCCGGGGAACCTGACACCAAGGGAATTGATTCATGGTTATCAGTCTACTCTAATGGTCTCCTCCTCGAATATATCGATGGTCCTAATCGTACAGAGACAGCATTCTTCCCAATAACAACACTTCATTATTGTGCTGCAGTACGTTATGTTAACCTTGGAAATTTTAATGTCGAAGGTGGTGGTGGTGAAAAATTTATTCCTCTTGATTCACCATTTGCTGATATACCAAACTCACCACATCCACCAATCTTTGCAGCAATCTTTCGCCGTACAACTGGTATAAAAGTTTTAGAATGCCATGCATTTATATGTACTAATGAAAAAGCAGCAAATGCTTTAGTTAGGTGTTGTTTCCACAGTTATGCTGATACCATATACCTTAAGATGGATGATAGAATACCTGGTTTAAAGGCTATCAAAGATAAAAGCAGAAGTACTTCACCAAATCCTACAAATAATATTGAGGAGAGAAATGTTGATGAAGTTCAACTTGTTAGTGAAACTACTAGTAAACTTGTTGTTAATGATACTGATATGTGGAATGAAATTGATGGTAAACCTAAAACAATTAATAAAAGACAAATAAGTCCTAATTTTGCTACTCAAGAACATGATACACCAAAAAGTGAAAAGAAAAAAGATAAGAAGAAGGATAAAAAAAGTAATAGTAAAAAAGATAATGATAGTCCAAGTATCTCAAATCCTGAACATTTCCCTCCACTTCCTCCTGGAATGATGGGATCACCAAGATTTGTTGGAATTCCTCCTCCACCACCACCACCTTTACCACCATTTATGCCTTTCTATCCTCCAATGCCACCACCGCCGCCATCTGTTGGTGGTAGAGTTAAATTTATGCCACCTCCTCAAGGAATGTTTTTCCCTCCACCACCACCATTCCATCCTATGTATTATGGTCCATTACCACCACCACATCCATATTATGTTGATAGACCACCAACTCCACCAATGGTAATACCGTCAAATACCGGAACTGGACCAATTATAGAATCTTACTATGATACCTTCCCAAGAAGGCACTTAATAGAGGGTGAACCAATATATATGTCAGGAAATAATGGACATCCAATTTATGGAACACTCTCTCATCCAATATACTCTGATAGAAATGAAATATACTATGAAACATATAAAAGACAAAAGAAACCGGAACCAAAATATGGTGAGGGTCAAGCTGAAACAATAGTAAATGGTGGAAAAGACGAAGTTTCTAAATTTTGGGATCAATATGAAGCCAGTATATATAAAAAAGCTCACGCTAATGAAAAAGGTTTCCTTGAAACATTGAATGGTGAAGAAAAGGTAGCATCAACAACAACTACAACAGCTAATAATGGTGTTTTAAAGACCTCCAGTGCCACACAGACACCCTCCACAATAAGAAAGATAGTAAAAGAAGAGATTATTGTTATTGAAAAGACATCAAAACCACCAACACCACCAATAGATTATGAAAGAAATACTCCTTCACCGGTAGAGAATGGTAAAAAAATTGTAGAGAATCGTCTTCATCAAAGAGAAGGAGTTATTTATTAAAAAATAACGAGAGAGAATTAAAAGATTAATAAATTTTATATATATACATAATTTTACCAAAAAAATTACAAATTTATAACTGATAAGAGATATTAATTATTATAAATAATATAAAAATCAAATTGCGTAACTTTTTTGTTTATTTAAATTCTAGAATAAAAAAAACATCTATATTTATAAAAAAGTTCAAAAAAGAATATATCAACATAAAATTATTTTCCAAACTTAAACAGCAAAAACTATGTTTTTGTTTTTTTAATAACAGGTTCATAACTAATTATATCATCATCAATATCAACCTTAACGGAAGTAACTTTTTTTATATTAGCATTGAAGTTAATAGAAATTTCCATTGCATTTGTGTAATTAAGATCATCCTTGAGTTTAAATATTATTTCATAATTAAAATCACCACCATTACCTTTTGAGAAGGCTTCTTTCTTGAAATTTGATAAATTATTTTCAAAGATATCAGAGATGTGACGGTAAAGTAATTCAAATACTTCAATATTCTTAGTATTCTCAGGTATCATACTTATTGTTATTGATGTTCTACCACGTGCTGTTAAGAAGTAACACAATAATATAGTCAGTGTTTTATTTTCTAATGTTTTTATATTCTCTATGAGTAATTTTTTATGATTCCTAACAAATAACGCTGATCCTGACATAAATTCTTCAACACCATAAAACTGTTTCTTCTTTCCTGTTGATTGATCAGATGCCATGGAACATGAGGATGATTTAGGACTTTTTGATTCCACAATTTCCCCTGTACTTTGTTCTTGTAATGTTGTAAAAAACGTATTTAATAAATTATTTGTTCCTTCCGGAACAGTATTATTATCACCGGAAATTGAGAGATAAGGAAAATTAGGTGGAGATTCATTAAAATTTCCTACTTGGTTATTGTCAAAATTTTCCTCAACATACAATTCTTCATTAAAATTCTTAATATCAAAAATATTGAGAGAAATTTTTAAACAATTATAATATAATGATTTACGTTGAATGGCAAATGCTAATGCACTAAGTTGTTTTGAGAATGGTGCTAACTCCTCTAAAGTATATATTTGTAGAATATTTTCCTTTTTATTCTCCTCCGGTAGAAGGAATTTTACATTATGCTTATATGTTTCAAATGATGATATATTTTTAAATAATATCCAATCACCAGGTTTGATTTTATCCCATACCTCAAGAGATAATTTTTGAGGTATAACTATATCAACACAATATTTACATAAATCTGTACCAAAATTTGATGCATCCTTCATATCTTGATTTGTATCATTTGTCACAAAACCTAATTTTTCAAGTTTATTCTCATCTGTTGCAATTTTAACAAGAACACCCTTCTTAAATACACTTCCATCCCATACGCGTATGACTTTTTTGTTACGTGAAAATTGTATTTTATACAGTATTTGAACTAATATTGAACTGCTACCCTTCCTGGGACAATATGATATAGTACTAACCGATTTATAAGTACTTATATCATTCTCTTTACACCAATACTGTAGGAGGTACTTAAGACGAAACTCAAAAAAGAATTCGTACGCTTTTGGGTGTAATGTTGATGAATAAAAAGCATATCCAGGTAAACTTTCACCATCTTTTGTAACAATAACATAATCATTAACATCAACTAATTCAACTTCTTGATAACAGTGTTTCGTTGAATTATAAAATAACAAACATTCCTTCAAACCTTTTGGTTTAATAGTTTTCTCAAAAATATCATGTGATAATAGGATATCAATCTTTTGAGGATACCTCAATAACCCATTTCCTTTATACATTATCATATCAGTTACCTTTAATCGTAAGACGTAAACTCTTCTGATATCTGAAAATTAGAAAGAGAATATAAACATATTTTTGTCATATGTTAGTTTATTCAATAAATCAAATAAACTTACGATTATAACCAACTTGAGATTGCACCTTTACGCGACATCCACCAATACTTTTTTCTCCATCCATCTCTATAAAAGGTGGTGGTAATGATTGAAATGATCCTTCTGATTCTGTGGAATTGTTATTCGAATACTCTCCCACCCTATATTCTTCCATCCTCTTTGGAAGACGGCAAAAAAGGAAGCAACTTAACTTTGTTTCACTATAGACACTTCGTGGCAAGACCTCACCCTCATTAAAAACCAACCTCTTCCATATTGGCCATATTAGGAAACCGTCTTAATTGTAACTACTTAGAATAACAACCATAATACGTTTATATAAGGAAAATTTTTTTATTATAAATCAAAACAAAAACTTTTTTCTATGTTTATTCAATTAAAAAGTTAATACTAAAACAACTAGAGTAAAAAACGATTACGCTACATAAATATATGCGTTTAATATTAAAGTATAATGTATTTTGTGTAAGTTAGCAGTAGTATTTGGTAAAAAAAATTTAAAACACATGTATTTAATTATATTTAAAAAAAAAGTAGTAAAAACATATAATATTAACAACAAAATTTTAATCTTCCAATGAAAATTTTTTTAATCCCGTATTTCACCTTCACTAAGATCTTCATCAGTTACTTCTAGTTTTTCTTTTTTCTCGGGAACAGGTTCTTCTTCATCGTCATCTGAGGATATTGGACTACCATTTTGGAATGGTCTTTTTCTATCACTACCCATTCTTTTTTCATCTCCATCACTGTCATCTGTATCTGTTAATTGTTGGTACTTTAGCAACTTTTTGTTTTTAATTTTTTTACTTTCTTTTTGTTTAGAATGATTATGTCCACAAGAAGTAGTCAATTTAACAATGTAACTATTAAAAAATTGTTGCCTTTGTTCGTCACTCTCAACCTCATTGAAAACCTCCTCACTTGATATTTTATCTACAACATCTTCATACGCCACTTTATCATCAATTTCACCAATAATAGATGACAGCATTCTGTGAAAAGAATTTTCTAATTTCCTTATCCTCTTCTCCTCTTTCTTTAATGCGTGTTGTTTCCTCTTTTTTCTGCTCTTAATTTTTGACTTGTAAAGAACATCTTAACATTTGATAAATTTGTCTTTTGTCCTTTCTCATCACCCATAACGAGATCCTTCACTGTTTCAAAATCTGTGTCTATTTCAATTGTAAAATTGGCCTTCTCAAGGATTCTTTTTATTACACTTTTATCCTTGTCGTATGATTCTTTCAATTCACTTACATAACACTTAAAAATATCTAATGGACTTATTTTTGTTTGTTTAAGCATCTCCTCAAAACAACTATGCTTGGAGATGGTAGCAAAAACCTCACTCCAATATGTCAGGGATGTTATCAATCCTTCTGCAGCTAATTTATCTAGCAAAGACCGATATCTATCTCGGACTTTGCGCTCCTCTCTCTTCAGTTCTTTATTTTTCCTAGCTTCGTCTTTCTCATGTTCATCTTCAAGATTATATATATGATTCTGGAAAAGCCTCTAATGCATCTATTTTATTCATTTTCAGCAGATTCTTATTCTTTTTAAATGCAGGGTCAATTGACAGATAATATTGGGCCTCCTTCCAGGTTGTTTTAAAAGTTATTTCAGGAATGTCAGCTAAAACATTCATCAATGCATCTTTATTCTTTCGAGATTGTTCCTCCTCGCGTTTCTTAAATGTACTCCTCATCAAATCTTGTGCGTTCCTGAATATATCTTTCCTATCCTGTATATCTGTAACAGCTTTCCATGCAGGTTCACTAGCAAAGACTTTCTCAGCCTTCGAGAATGACATGTACGGCTTAAGAAGAGGATTATCTAAAAGCCATTTTTCAAGATTATCTTTATTTTTTCTTAAACCCAACCTTTTACTTTCCTAAAAATAAAAAAAAAGGATTAAATATTACTTGTGATATCTTAGAACGATGAAGATAAAATTATGTATACATCATTCCAATACGTCAATTTCGTTTTACTTTTAATTTAAGAATATATCTAGTAGACAAAATGTCTTCATTTATAACAAGAGCTGAAAGATCTGGCTCAATCTTCTACAGGTAGGAACATAACAGTCAGGATTTAAAAAATTAACCTTTTCTTTAGGATAACGGGGCTTATAAGAGGTGGTCAATTGAAATGGGAAGATAGACCAATGTGGTATGATGTATACGCAGCACACCCACCACACCACGAACCTATTTGGGACGCTAAAATGCCAAAACATGGGGAACCTGTTAGGAAGATTTTATATCCAGAAGATGTAGAGAGAGCTAAACAATTTCTTGAAAACAAAAGTAGAAGAGAAAATGTTAAATTAGGTGATGAAGAATGAGTAGTTAGTTTGTTATTGTTTTAAAAATAAAATTATTCTAAAACTTACCCTCTCCTCTTTAGCTTTTTGATCTCTCCAAATATTGAAAATGTGTTTTTTCTCCGAAACTTTCGTAATAATTGACCAACGACAGTCAGTCTGTAGATGGCGTATAACCTTATTCCAGTTATCGTCTAACTTAAATCTTCCATGTTCATACTTCTCCTTGATAAACTCTTTGAACTTTTCTGCAGCTAAATTTTTAACATTCTCTGTTTTTGCTGGTGACGATGGGGCTACAGCCCTTTCTTCCCTTGCGGGTTTACCTAAATTTTGCAACGTTTTCTCCATACATTGCTCTAATAAACTACTAGTACCATTTTTATTATTAACTTGACCTACTGTTGTTGAAGTATTCGAGGATGAGGGAAGACTTACACTACCAATTGATATTGGTGGACCTGTAGATACGAATCCTTCTGGTTTCGTCCATTGGGATACTTTTGTAATTGAATTATAGTAGTAGTATTTACCATCGGCTGTCCTCAACTCCCTCCACAGAGGTACAGAACCAGGAACTTCAGGTTGTCCAGGAAATATAAGTCCTTGTTGTACCACATTTCCCGTTGTTACAGGTACTCCTGATGTCTGCCCATTGATACTTGGTGAATTTGTTACACTTGTTGTCGTAGCACTAAATGTAGTTGAAGGCCCCTTCGTCCAACTAGCTTGTTTAGTAATCTTATTATAATAATAAGGTTTACCTTCAGTAGTTTTAAACTCCATCCAGATGTCATCTGGAGGAACAGCCATTTGTTGTCCGTTAAGCACTCCTTGAATATTAGAAGAATTCTGAGGTGAATTGGTAGCCATTATAGGGCTATTTGTCTCAAGACCTGAAATTATAATAAAAATTATAGGAAATATATACTAAACTACCTGATGGATTAGATGGTTGAAAAAACTGTAACCTATTTGTTGTTTGAAAGGGATTCATTAGTATACAAAAATAAGGTAACTTCTATCCCTTTTAAAATAAGTATAATGGAAAAGCGATTAACATTAACGTTATCCCAAAGAATGTTACACAATACAAAGCACGTCGTTCCAGGACCACTAGTCTTAGCGCTTTCTTTTTTTTTTGTACACAATAGTCCATAAAACTATATTTCAACTTGTTTTGTTGTGATTTAGTGCCATCAAAATATCTTATTGGAGCTGTAGTAACTTGTAGAAGATGATGCAGTCAATGGAAAAGATGAAAATAAATCTCCGGGAGATGATATGTAAGTGGGAGCACGGGGATTTCATGTAAAAAATAATTTTTCTTATAGTAAAAGATTATCCACCCATAAAATTTATCTATGAATGCAATTTATATTCATTAGGAGGTGATAGCGGAAATAAAAAGGCAGTAAGTTTAGTTTATAAATAGAAATTAAACTAATTTGTTTATATTTCCTCTTGACTCAAATTTCAGAAGCCTGTTGATTTGTCATCTAAAACATTTCACCAACAGGAGGAATTACTGTTCAATGATCTTTTAATGGTATTACTCGGTTTCAATACCGATTTGATAAGTTGCAAAGTTGATGAAAATGGAAGATTTAAATGGGATCTAAATGAATCAGCTGACAATTGTACAATGGCATCAGTGAAGAAATGTATAATGATAGCTGAGATTCTTCGTGAAGTTAAAGTTAGTTTAAATACTATAAAGAATCGTCCCATTTGTGGAATCATAACACAAACTATATGTACTATAATGGAAAAGTACATAACAGATGATTTCAATAATATTTTGTATGGTTTACAAAGGCAACCAGAAAAGTATATTTCGAAAATTTTACTTGCTTTAAAAGATGAGGAGGATGTTTTAGTGGACTTCCTTGAGACATTAAGAGAAATAATGGTATCCAATATTTTTGGTGGACAAGTTATTAGTTATCTCCATGAAAGATCTACAAAATGTGGCAATCCTAGTGTTAAAATTGGACAACTTCAACAGAAAATTCTTTATGCATGCCTTGATTATTATAACAAAATATTGTATGAATGGATTATTTTTGGTACACTTCAATCAGATCCCTGTCTAGAATTCATGGTATGGAATATAAAAAGACATGAAAATTCTAAATGGGAGAAGGTATCTGAAAATGAATCATTCTCCAAAATTTACATCGAAGTACCTGCTTTGTGTCCATCGATTTACACCTCTGTTCAAAAGTATATTTTTAATTGTGGGAAATATCTTCATGTATTGGAACCTAATGTTATGAAAAGATGTACTAATACAATTTATGATCCAACAATTTTAGAATTTAAAAATCAGTATGAGATGAGGAATATCATTGTGGAGGCCTGTCAAAATCACTCGAAAGCTGTATTATTAAAGTTAAGACAAGAACATCACCTCTATGATCTCTTCGATGCTTTCAATGATATCTATCTTGGTAGATCTGCTTCCTGGATAACTGATTTGGTTTTCCTTTTCGAGGATGATTTATGTCAGTCCACCGACAAAGCTGAAACCAGACGATTAAATATTTTGTTTATGGAAGCTTTAAGAAATACAAATCTTACCAGAAATAATTTGAAAAAAATGTTCAAAGTCGAGTGTAGAAAAACATTGTTAGAAACTTTATCTGAATATAATTCAATACTGATACAACAAGATACTCTGGCTCCCTGTGGGACATACAACACTTCAAAATTAACCTCAGAGACAATATTTATAAATCTAGAAGGATCCGAAGCTTTATCATTAGTTTTATCTCAACAAGTAATTGTCCAGTACAATGTTATCTTTAAACTATTCTTTGCCTTACACCGCTGTGTACATTTAATTTCTCAAAAAAGATTTCACTCAGTAAGACCATTGAATCGTTACCAACAACTTGTTCTTTACAAGATGTTACACTTTGTGACAAAGTACTTCTCTTTCTGTTTCCACAAAATCATCCCTCAAGGATATAACGCTTTTAAAAAAGTTTTGGAGAATGCTGAATACATAGAAGATGTTGTTTCTGCCCAAAACACTTTCTTAGCGGATTGTTTCGAGAAATGTCTTTTCAATCAACATAGTCATATGTCTTGTATAACAGCTGCTTTGGAGATCATAAGTAACGTCTGTAAAGATAAACTTTCCTTCTCTATTGGTTCTGCAGAATTTGATCAACTTTACTCACAATTTTGTGGTAACTTACGATCTCCAACGATTGTCAACCATGAAATTTTTGCCTGGTTTAATGGTCCTATTGCCTTTAAAAAATAAAGAAGATTATACGTGATTAAAAAGGAAAGTAATAATTTATAATTGCACTGTTGTTACACGTATGTATAATATATATATAAAATCATATTTACAGGAATAAATAATTTAATGCGGCTCTCTTGTTTCTATGTCTTCATCGAAAAATGATTCTGTAGTCTTGGCAGTTGTAGCGGTTTTCTCGAGATTCTTCTCCTCAGCAGCTTCAGCGGCTAACTTTTCAAAGTCTTCGTGCTCGAAGTTGTCATTAAATTTAGGTTCTACAGTCTTCTCAGTAACTGAAGCGTCTTCAGGTACATAACCACCCTGAGACTGTCCTTGATACTGTTGATTATTGTATGCTCCATAGTACTGACTAGCATACTGGTTATATGCATTATTTGCAGCTTGTTGTTGTTGATGCCATGTCAGAACTAAAAAAGTAATCATATTTACTAACTTCTACAACATAAAAAAAAACTTACGCGAATAAGGAAGTTTTTCATATGGGTATCTATAAACAGCATTTTGGAATTCTCTTGGATAAACATAGTATAAATCAGGTCTTAGTTGGTAAGCACGAGGAAGTTTATTGTATGGGTAGTGTTCATAAAATCTCCCCGCCCTTGGTAATGATTGCATATAAGCCATACCATTATAACCATTACCTCCAGCTCTAACAGGTATCTGACCCTCTCCAACAACTTTTGTTTTGATTGTTCTTGGTATTGGTGTTGTTGTTCTAATTGTTGGTCTAGTAGCCATTGTACTTTTGATTGTTGCAAATTGAACACTCTTCAATGATGAATGATCACGATTTTCTAGTGGTTTTACATTAAAAGAATCATAGTCATCAGGAGTGGCATCATTGAGAGGTTTCAACAAATCTATATCCTCAACCTCATTACGAACGTTTGGTTTTCTATACCCAGATGCATTAGAAATAGAAAGTACTGCTAACAATCCTATCAATAGAAACTTCATCACTCTTGATCAGCGAAAGTGTTTTGACAATCATTATTTATGGAAATGTTTTTATATAGAGCATAACATCACCCTCCGGCTGTGGTGAGACAAAAAAAAGATTCAAGGTCTTGAAATACCTTCCTATATCCGTTTTGTTAAACTAACAATATCTTGTTTCTGGATATATCCATAGACTTTTTATCATTTTACGAAGTATGACCTTGAAATTGTAGTTTATATATTAGTATAATTAACTGCTGATAATATGATTAAAAGATGTGATATAACAAACAATGTGGAAATAATTTTTAACATTCATCTAGGTCAAATAGTTTTTTCTTAAACGAAAAAAAAAAAACAAGATTTAAAAAACTTTTTTATTATATTTCGTTCCAGGACACATAAAAAAAAATGGCGCACTTCTTAATTTGTCATGCTTTGATTTTGTCTTCGATTTCATTTTCAAATTTTTCCATATCCTAGTGCGTTACTGGTGGCCATTATCAATATAACTTTCTTGATCAATTCCTCAGGCGATATTAGCAAGTCATGGCTAAGGGTGGACATAAAGATGTTGTAAGGAAAGAAGCAAAAAGTAAGGATAACCAGTTTTAGTTGTTTAGAAATATTTTATCACTACATTTCTTTGTGCTATTAATTATATAATATACTAACTTGTGATTTTTCAGGTTTAATAAAGAAAAAGCAAAATGCTGTTGATAGCAATAATATTAAAGACGCTTCTATTTATAGTAGAGAGTTGGCTGAATACTACAAGACCAATGGTTGTGATTACTACGACGACGCTATTGATGAGTATTATGAATGTATAAAGTTATCTAAAAAATGTGGTAATTTTGAAGATATCAGTTATTGTCATAGAGGGTTATGTGATATATATATTGATAATGAGGAATATGAAAAAGCATTGGAGGAGCTTGATTGTGTAATAGAAAACGGTGAGAAAATTCGAAATCCCGGTATTATTCAGTTAGCTAAACACCAAAAAGCCTATACTTACTATCAAAGTTATCTAAATGGTAATTGGGGTGATATTGATACATTGAAAAAAGCTTTATCTGATGCCAAAGATGCTGAGAAATATCTTGAGAGTGTTGCTAAAGAGATTGATAGAAATAAGAGAATGGTTGAATCTGGAGGCGATTCAAAAAGAAGGAAGGCCGGTTTAACTCAATTGATTGGTGATATATATGCTGATCTTCACATGCTAGATATTGCGGAGAAGCACTACAATGTTGCTGTTAACTATTTTACCTTTAACAGTGAATTTCAACAGTTGTACCACTGTCTATACTCTATATATCTGATAAAGAGAGGTGAAGAAAAATTTGAAACATCCAAAAAAATGTTAAGTATATCGGAGAAGATTAAAGGCAAAAGCAAGGGTATTGAGAAAATTAAAGCTAAATTTTATTATGGTGTTGAATGTGGGAGAATGAAAAATTTTGTAGAGGCTAGAAATATACTATATAAAGTTTATAAAGATCACAATACACCGAAAACTTTCAAATTAGTATCAAAAAAAGTTCTTATTTTTCTCTATAAATATGTAGAAAGATTAAAAGGAATTGATAGGAAAAGTGATTATGAAAAAATGAAGATATATGAATTATTGGGCGATGAAGGAGATATTTTGAGAAATGAAGATGTAAACGATTACCAGAGTGTTGGAAAGATAAGATACGATGAAATATCGTTAGAATGTTATGAAAAAATGCTTATTTATGCTAAAACAGTAGATGAAAAAATACTCGCAACTGTAAGTATAGCTGTTTTATTTATGGATATGGAGTTGTATCCTAAAGCACTACAATATTTTAATAAACTACTGGCACTAGAGAGAATAAAGTATGATGATCCTACTAAAACTCTGGAAACAGAAGCACAAATATTAAATTGTAAAAGTAAGATTGGTGAATTAGACAGTAAATTTATTAGAAATGAGTATGATCGACTACTTGCATTGTGTAAACATGATTCCGCCAGAAAAGTAGTACTAGAAGGATTTGTTGATTTCTTAAATAGGTCAGAGGAAAAGTCTCCTATAGATATTTTATCATTAGACAGATACAGAAGTGAATATAACAAACTTTGTGATGTAGAGGTAGTGTCCTCAGATGATGAGTCTTCAGAAAGAAATACCAATGACATAGATATATTTGATGACTTAACAGAAGAAGAAATATTCCATAGACTAGAAGAGAAATTAAAGAATGAAGCTGAAAGGGAACGATTATTAAGAGATGTTGATAAGAAAATAAATCACAATGGTGAATGTTTGCTACATGAGTTGGCAAAAAAAGAAAATGGGTGGAGAGAGATGATCAAGTTAGTGGAGTGTAATTACAATGTAAATGTTGTTGATTATGGTGGGTGGACACCATTAAGTGAAGCTGTTAGTCATGATCACTATGATAACGCTGCTTTCCTTCTGAAACATGGAGCAATTGTCGACTGTACCTCTAAAGAATCAGTTATTGAGGGTGAAGAAACAGTTGCCTCTGAAGGTATAACCCCACTAATGGAAGCTGCTCAAAGAGGTAATATTAAGATGATGAAATTGCTACTAAAATATGGTGCTGATGTTTTGAAGGAAAACACGGAAGGAAACAACGCCTTGGATTATTTAAAACTATTTTTTGATGGTAATAAGAAAGATTTGACAGGTTTAGAAGTCAGTGAATACAAAAGTATGATTGAAGAGCTAGAAAACAAAATAAAAAGTTGTGGTGGAAAAATTAAAGAAAAAGCAAATCCTGTTGTTGAAGAGAAACCCCTCCTACCAAAAGTTGTTGAAACAAAAAGAAATATTAGTGAAGATCAGGCAAATTATCTAGTTTACAAATCAACAATGAATAATGTAGCAAGGAGAAATGAAGATATTGATTCAGTGATAACGAAGAAGAATTTCGATAATGTTAGCGATGACGAATCAGAAGATGAGATTGTTATTGATTTAACGAAACCTGAAGGATTTGATGAGATAGCTGATGTGTATAATGATGAAGATATTTCAGTACAACTTAGAAAAAGAAAATCTCCTATAGGTAGTAGTAGGGATTCACAAGTACAGAAGAAACCTAAAAAAACTGTTGACTTAAAGGTTACCAATGAAAATTCTGATGATGTTATTATTGTAAGGAGACGTTCCAGTGATAGCAATGTATTGAAAGATACGAAAATTATATCACCTTCAAAGACGTTCTTATCAGATAAAGATTCAGTATCTTCTGTGCTGTCTTCAGCAAGCTCCTATGGTATTCCAAAAATAACTATTGACTTCGAGATTATTGAATCTTCTCACAATAACATACTTCATACAGAAAATGGTGTAAGAAAAGAGAAAGGGATATCTGTATACGAGTTGGAAAAAATCGCAAAATCACTTATCAATCAGAAATATACCTCACTAAAAATGTTTTTATTTGATCGAGAATTGACAAATCCAACTACAACACTGGATGAATTGATGGGGAAAAGCAATGCATGCAAGATTATTGTCAAACTCGAAGGTTGGCAACCACTATCATTAACAGAAATTTATGAGAAATTGGAGAATCTGGCAATAAAACCGTCAATAAGAAATAGAATATCAAAGATCGGATGTTATTCAACCCATGATATTTGTGATTTCTCATTTCTTAACGTGAAAAAAGATGTAACATTTTTTGAATCTCTATCTAAATGGTTGCAATTCAACAATAATCTTATTGTAAATTTTGAAGGATGTGACCTATCTGATGAGGTGTTAAATCAATCTATTGATATGTCCTTTTTTATTTATAAACACCAAAGAATTAAACTTAAAATGCACACACATCAGACCGCAACAAATTCAAAAAATTATTTTGTCACTCACAATAACAAAATCGAATCTCACATCTTTGGATTTATCTTTCAACAGATTTTACTTCTACAACTTTATAAGACTTCTTTTATATTGTCCGAAATTAGTAACACTAAAACTAAATCATTGTGTAATGGAGATGGAAACTCCAGAAATGTTTAGTAAATTTTTGGAAATTTTAAATAATATTAAATCATTATCTCTCATTGAAATGCAAGGTACTTTAAAAGGATTTCAAGAACAACTAAAAGAATACTGTTCAGGAAGAGAAATATTTTTAATTGTGTAAATAATTGTGTATATTTTGTAATTTGTAAATATATAAAAAGGTGTTATTTTGATAATTTTTTTTCTATTATTGCATTTATCAATTTGTTTCTTATATTCGTGTAATCTTTTATTGATGAGTTTGGTTTGATTTCTCTTAAAGCATCTAGAAGTATTTTATTGTTAAAAAAGTTTGATAACGATGGAAAGGAACTTGAGAATGAATTTCTATCTTTGTTTGTTAAATTTAAATATTCTTGTGCTATTTTGTACACTTCCTCTCGTAATCTCTTGTAATCAAATATTGTTCCATTGTCACTAGTAACATACTCCAGTACAGTATAATGAAATTGAATTAATTTTTTCAAAAAATCATTACCGTTTTTTGTTATACCATTTGACTCACCTATCATTCTTACCCATAAATTTTTAAATTCTTCCACAAGTGATATATTTGCATGAGTAAATTTATCCAGTATCTTTTCATTATCCTCTGCATTATTAGAAGTTACAAAGTTATAAAGGGTATGAAGAATATTTTGAAGGTACAAAGTATCTTCAGTTGTTATCTATAATATTTGTTTAATCCTTTTTTATACTAATTCTCCTAAAACATACATTATCAAAAAGTTCTTTAATATCTTGGGGTATATTACTTATCAATTTTGTGATATTAACCTTTTTCCATTGTATTTCTACATCATGACTACATTGATTGGCATTTTTGGAATTTGCTAATTCTCCATTAATAGTTAGTATCAAAAATATTTGACAAAATATTATTATTTTTAACATAGTTTCATATAGATGCAGAAAAATTTTTGTATGTATTATTTATTTATCACCATTAATACCAAAATATATGTATAAATAAATTTTTATATAAATAAATAATATGCTATAATCTTCATTAAATCCCCCTTAATCAATCGTGTAAATGAACATTTTTGTCTGCTTTAAAAAAATTTTGATCATATGAATTTATAAAAATAATTTTTCTTCTCTATTACCTAATATGATAAAAATGTTCTTTGATTTTTATAAATTTATTTGGTAATTACTTTTCTTGATAAAGACATAATTCTTATTATTTTTTCTTAAGAAGGATCTTTAAAAGAATGTTCTTTGTCAATTGATAGACTATATGAAGTAGAATATTGTTTTTGTTTCTTATCACTTTTCCTATTTTTAATGAAATACTTTATTTATTTATTTATTATTTATATATATATAAATCTTGTATAAACTTTTTTTGTTACAAAATCATGGTAAAGTTATTTTATACACTATTATTGGGGGTTATTGTAATAATTAATTTTTGTCATTGCTATTATGATATAAATATTGTTATCACATTAGATGCTTCAGAAGATATTGGTAAACTTCCCTTCATTGGCATAAAAGCTACCCTCACAAGTCTATTAAAAGACAACATTTTAATTTTCCAAAATTCTACTTCAGGTGCTAAAATTGGTATTGTATATTATGGCAGTTCAATTGAAAAGATTTACTATGTTAATGATTTCAGTAGTGTTGAGGATGCCATTGATACAATAATAAATTTAAAATATCTTAGTGGTGAAAGTGAAAGTTTAACTACTGTTTTTAGAAATGTTAGAAATATAATTAACCATGAAAGTTATAGAAAAAATATTCCATCATGGGTTATACATTTTACATTTGAACCATCTTTAGATTGTAATTATAATGATTATGCAGCTGCTTGTTTTTTAACAAAACAATTGAAAGATAATGGAACTATTATAACAATTGTAAACCTTGTCTCTGTTGATAATAACACTACAACTCCAACTAATGATATGGGATCACCATCATACTCATTACCAAGTGACATGCATTTAGTTGAAAATTTAAATAAACTTATGAGAAATATTTCTACTCATAATAATCCCACCGTATATTCAGTAAGAGATTGTGATAAAAATATTTCTTCATTATGGCTTGATATTATTTTTGTTATTGATACATCAATTAATATGGAAAAAGAAGGGGTACTATCTTCATTTGGGAGTATGATATCATTCCTTTCAACTGGATTTTCATACAACACCTCAGATTTATTTTATTCAAGACTTGCAATTCTTACAGCTAGTGATAATGTAACTGTTATGACAAAGTTATCTGATGAGAAAAATCTCAAAGATATCGTTGGATTGTTACATTCAATTGAATACTCAACTTCTTTATCTATGGATACTTATAAAGCATTAGAAAGTGTTGAAGATATACTTGCGACAGATAAAAATGGTAGAAAAGATGTCCCAACAATGATTGTCTTTATGACAGCTAATGATAATTATGATTGTACAATTGCATCACCACCAAAATTTTGTTCACTTGCTTATAGAATAAAATATCGTCATAATACGTATATTGTTAATATTGATGTTGCTATACCAGAAAAAAGTAATTTTGCTGGTCATTCCATAGCCTCTAAAGGAATGGATATTTCAAATAACAATAATATGATAAGAAATCTAGTAGATATTGCTTTAGATATAAATTGTTTTTGTCCAAAAGGTTTTGATCAATTTATATCTCCAAATGGAATCACTAAAACTACTGAATGCGTCTTTTGGCAGACAATTCCAGCTGGTTATAGATCAGCACAATACTCTTGTTCAACATTAAAAGGTACATTAGTTGATGTAACATCAATGTACAAATTTTTGTGGTTAAAAAAATTCTCTGAAAACAAGTCATTTTGGGTTGGATTAAATAATATGAATGGCCTTAGAAAGTTTGCATGGGACAATGGAAATAGTTTAGTTAATGATAGTATAATAAATAGTTTAAATACCACTGATGACAGGTATTCATATTGTTTGTCCAGAACAGAAACAGGTGGTTGGGAATCATCACATTGTTCTTTTGCCGTTCCAAGTCTTCCTTATTTTTGTCAAATAACTGGGTGTGATACAAAAAATAACTGTCTTTAATAATATACACTTATAAATTATAAAAATGTATAATTTTAATAATTTTAATATATAAAAATAAAAATCATTGTAATTTATATTAAATTAAAAAATCTGAATTTACCACATCTTTTTAAACTAATGTAAAATTTTAAATATTCCGATAAAATACAGATAAAATATCAAGAAAATTAAAATATTATTTAAATTTCACAATGTACAAATGGAATTTTATTGGTGTGTCAGTACAAAAAGGACATATTTTTGCAATAGATTTTATTGCTATTATAAAGAATTTAATAAGTAATTTCAGACAAAATCTTTGACGTCAACAATATTGTTTTAAGTTACTCCTTTCAGACGAATGAAAATATTTTTACCACTCACTTTTATTATTATTCCCCTCATCTATGCTAAAAGTTATCCATTTAGATATTTTTCTGGAACATTTTTAGTTGACGATGGAGGGAGAGAATGTTTTTATCAAGCAATAGAAGATAAAAAATATAAATATTTGGAGGTGACATATTATAGTTATGATGATGATGATACTACTATTGCTTATAATGTTTATTTCAATGAGAGTAAAGAAATTGACTTCAGAAATAATGTTAGTGACCATTATGGAAAGTATGATTTGGAAGGTGATGGTGTTGGGTTATATAAAATTTGTTTCGAAGTCATTCATACTACGTATAAGCAAGAACCTGTAAGATATTTTTTTAATATATTTTAATAATAATAATTTTTAAAGATTCATTTTACATTGAAATTATCAAATGATGAATCAGTTAATAGTAACAGAATAGAAACATCAGATTCTGTAGGACATGGAAAAGAAAAATCTAGTATTGATATACAACTTGATAAAGTATCTTCATACCTCGATAAGATTGAGATGGCTCAAAACAAGTACAGACAATTCGAGCATATAAGTCGTGAAAAAGCAGAAGAAACCTTTTCTTTTACTAATTATTGTAATCTAATAATTTTAATTGTTTCACTATTAACATATATTACTCATATATATGTTATTAAAGCATTATTTGACAGTAATAGTTTACCAGCAAAGATTATGAGAAAAATTTATTAATTTTTGTTCTTGTTTAATGAACATTAAATTATTTACTAATTAAATGCACATGAATTTGAAATAGTATATTTAGGTTATTTTAAAGTAAGAAACTTTTTTTGTTTCATAAAATTAATTTTATTGAGTTTTACTGTTCAATTCTAATAAATATAATATTTTTTCAATAATTTGATTTTTGAGCCTTTTAAAACATTGTCTTCAATACGAATAAAACTTTTATATACCTTAATAAAAATATAATATATTTAAGAATAATTTCAGTGTAAAATTCTTATTATGCAAAAATTGTATGCTTATTAAAAAAATAATAAACTAAAAATGTTTTAATTATTATTTTTCTTTATATTTATTTGAGTTTTATTTTAATGAGATTAAATTGGTGGATCGCCAGTAGATAAGAGAATCCGTACCACCAAGAAAGGCAACAACAAATAAAACGACTTTATTTTAAATTTAAGATTAAATATAAAAAAAACAAATAAATAAGCAATTAGACATAACATAATAATACATTATACTTACCCAAGTATATAACTTGGTTACAGACAAATACTTATAGAGTTACGAAATGTTAGTAGAAGGGGTAAAATCCGAGAGCCATCAAAAATTACTTTATATATACCTAAATTTACAGGTTTGATTAGTAAGGTGTCAATAAAACTATGTACTTTGAAAATAAAAAAATCAGAAGAATAATAACTGAAAAAATATGATTTTCAATGACATATTTTTTTTATAACATTTCAAATAATGAACATTTTTGAAGTTATATTTCTACATTAATATAAACAAAAATATAATAAGTTTGTAGTATTTTAGAAAAGTTGGTTTTTTGTTTTTATTAAATAAATTTTAGAAATTGTATCTTTAAAAACTGATGAACACAGAAAATTTTTTTTGCCATTTTTTAAACAAAAAAAGCAAATTTGTCAAATAGCACTCAGAAAAAAAAGGGTATGCATTTTTTAAAAAATTGTATTGTATGTAAAAATTTTTGAATTTTTTTAATAATTTTCTAAAATATTTCTGCAGATGCTTTTTGCATTTTTTTTTGTTAAAAGTTTATACACATTAAAGCAATTTTAAACTCTGATTTTTGCTAACTTTTGTCAAAGACACTAAGTAAATTGAATTAATTTTGACAAAAAAAATTTTCTGTGTACTGTAGTTTCAACAAATCTTTTACATTTAATTTTAGAAGATATTAACTCATTTACATATATATCTGTTGGAACGTATGGTATTTTGCAACTATAAGGTATTATTTCATCTTTTATCAATTTATTGTAGAGAGATGTTAGGCCTTTAAGATTTGCTAGACCAGAAGATATTGCATTTTTAAATCTTATACTTGTTGTAAAAATAATATTTTTTAATAATATAATGTAGTTAGAAGTTACATGCTTAATATCATTTCATACGTTTTATAATATGTAACTATAATATCATCTTCTTTTTTCTTTCAAATTGATTGTCCAAAATGGTACACTTAACATTTTTAAAATTTGGCATCATTAACTTTTATTTTTAAATTTTCCTTTCGTATTTCTAACTTAAGCTTGTGATTGTCAAAAACTTTAGAAGAAAGAAAATCACCACTTATTACCCTTTCTATGTTTATAAAGTTGGAAACAAAATCTTTTTCAAACTTTATTTTTTTTTATTATTGGAATATTTGCTTCAACAAATTTTTTCTGTCATTTTCTGGTAATTTTGCAATGTTTCGAGATTATGTCCTGGTGGAATTATTTTTTTTATTTATATGTTCTTGTTTACAAGCAACAGACCTTTCTGATTTCGGAAGAAAACCACTACTTAAAGAAGACTTCATAATAACACTATTTTTGTAACATTTAATATCTTCAAATGTTGAGTCATTACTTAATGATGACTTAAAAGTTCTATTATCTAAATTACTATGAACAAAAGTAATTGTTTCTCCAGAATTTTCTGAAATCTTTTTTGAGAATCTTGTGATTGTTCTTCATTAAAAAATATCCCTAAAACTTTCTTTTCTAGTAAAACTTATTCAAACAAAAATTAAAAAAGAATAAATTTTGCTAAAATGTAACAAAATGTTTCGTTTATTCAAGAAAACTTTGTTTTCTCTATTAAAATGTATGTGCATAAAATGAAATCTACATTTAAATTTTTACCACAGAAAATAAAAAATGACTTCAATTTTGACAAAAAATTTCTGTGTAAACCGTAAAATTAAATGTTTTAAATTTTATTTATTCTATATATAGTATATTTTTGTTTTTATTGTTAAAAAAAGGCAATGTATTTTAAATTGTCGTGAAAGTCATAATAATTGCGCAATAGTAATTAAGTTTTGTTAAACTTATTTCTTAGTAAAATTATATAAATAACATTTCCTCATCGGTATTGTTATGATGTAAATATAATGCGCCATTAAAATTGTAAATTAATCTAGAATGCTTGTGTTTTCTTATTTCAAGAATCCCTTATTAATTAAATATTTTTGTATTCCAAATGAAAACCATCCTCCGCATGGGAGGTTATATAATATCTACTCATATTCTCATATATCTAAACTCTGCCCATAGGTAGAAATTATATAACCTCCCGTATGGCTTTGTTCAACCTTCCAATGAAATCTACTAGGCATATTTTTTTTTAATTTACTTTCTAATAAAACGCAGTAGTTAAAATATGAATTAAATATCTCCTAAATTGCATAGTGGGGTAAAATTAAATAATAAAAAACAAATTAATTTTTAAGACCTTTTATTTGATATATTAAATTATTCTTTCATATAAATTATTTATCAATTTCTAATCATTTTATGAGTACTTAAATAATTTAGTTTTTATAATTTTTTAAATGATGATGTACTTTTATGAGTAAACATTATTTTCACTTTAAAATAGTTTATAAGCTTATTATTGAGAAGAAAAAATTAATTTTATTTTATTTAATTTTCATATTAAACAAAAAAATGGAGGCTAATAAAACTGTAAAATATGAAGATTATACTATTAATCCTGACTTAGCACTTAATGGAGAATATGTTTATAATCACACATGTCAATTTATCTATAAATCTGAAAGTTTAACAAATGTCCAAATTGGTGTGATACATTTAATTATTTCTCTTATTCTTCTCACACTTCAATTTCTGACAGGTTGGGTAAGTTCTTCATTTTTAAATAAAAAGTGTAAAAATTATACATAGAGTTTTCATAAAATGAATAAATCCAAGAACAATAATACATTTAGAATAATGCAGCATCAAGGTTACCTGGCCACAATTTCATTATTATCCCATTTTTCAACATCTATTATAACAATATTGGATATCCAACATAATGTTTATTTTGAAACAATTGTTGGTGCTTGTTTGCAATGTTCCTATTTTGGTTGTGTTACATTAATCGTTCTTGTAACATTAAATCGTTTTGATGTCATGTATAATTTTGATTACTTTTCTAAAATTCCGAGAGATAAATTATTTATATGTGGCATCATTATATGTTATATTATATCTCTACCATTTGGTATATTTTATAGTATTCCAAGGTACAGATTAGTATATTGTTTTACTATTTATGAATGGTATTGCCAAGGTTTAAATCCTGTAAGTTATGTGACTTGTGATATCCAGAATAAAATGGTACTAGTAATGTTATCAATTGCATTCATATTACATGTTTTAATATTTCTAAAAATTATTTGTTTACGTTGTTATACATCGAAAAAAAATCTCTTAACATTACAAGATATAAAGTTTCTTATCTATGCTGTTTTGTGCTTTGCTACAGTTGCCATGTTAGAATTGATGTGGAATGAAGTACTGAGTTTCGTTTATTCTTCTGATATTGGATCTATGTTTCCACCAACGCTTTATATTATAGTCTCAGGATCTAATGCTATATTTACAATTTGTTTTGTAAAGTAAGTGTCATCTGAATTATAAAATAATCATTATTTTTAGTGAAATAAGAAAAAATGTATTCTGGTGTTTTAGAAAAGTAAAAGGTACTCGTGTAACTGCTATATCATAAAAAAATATGTAGTAAAATTTAAATTTGAACATATTATATTGTAAATATACATATTGTCTTTAATAATTACTAAATAGTTTGTTTAAAAATAAAACAATTAAATTACTAAAAAATTCATTAATTTTTTTTCTAACCGATTGATAATTCTTCTAAATATCTAGAAATATTTAAGTTCAATTATAATCAAAGTAAAAATGGAGTATTTTTTGTTTGATAACCACTATAAAGTAAAATGTATATCATGATGTAAATAATTGTACTCCATATAGCTGTTACCAGTTATTATTTGTTTTCACATAATCCAAAATATTTTATCATTAGACATAATGAATGAAATGATTATTGATATATATACAGAGGCTTAATAGTAAAATTCAATAGATTATTAAGGGGTAAAAATAGTAACTTATTTCAAATTAACGGGTAATAAATTATTTATTTGTTAACAGTAAAATTTTCTGCTCTTTCACATTTACAAGTACATTAATAAAATGCATTATATTTCTATTAAAGTTATGTCAGATTTAATTGATCACTTATATTTAATTCTAATTGAGGTAACGAAAAATAATCTGTAATCCTTAAATTTAAAGATCTAGAGAAACAAATAAAAAGAAATATTGTTTTCACCATAACTTTTCCATATTTAACCAATCGTTATTATTAAATAGCCGGAAAATGTGCTTGTTTCTGACTTTGTGGATGGAGAAAGATTACATTCAAGTAAATTTAGAAGGAGTTGGTAAAGTTATTCTTAAAAACATCACTTTTTTGGACAATTTATTTTTAAAGTTTTGTCTTTCACTTAACATTTCTTAAAATTAACGAAATAAAGTAATTTATAACTTTTTCGAAAAACCCAAACACCAGAATAAGAGAAATTTAATATTAACAAGATTAATTGATAGATGGTTATGTAATGGATCAAAATTTTTGTGGCAATTTTTATAAAAAGATTTATAAATATAATGCAGTTGAGGTTAAATAAAATCAGGCAAAAGCATGGCCTTCGGTCGGTTATTTTAAAAGAATATAATTTCAAGAAGAGGAAGTGTCTGTTTGTTATGTAATCTATTTATAATATATACAAGCAAAGTTTTCATGTCGCAGATGTTTTAGTTAAATATTATAGAAAACAGAAATCATTTTTTACTTTTGCGCAAAAAAAAAAAAATTTTAACCTTATATTATTAAGCTAAATCTAAAATTTTTAAAGTAGAAGTGAATTTTTTAAAATTTCTAAATAGAATGCTTAAATTTACACGTACACCAAAAAAAAGGGCACAGGTTTGCAAAAAACGTAATAAATTTGTTTTACCAAATAAAATCCAATTTTTTTTATTTGCGACTTATTTCGTCGCATTATTTCGCATATGAGAACAACATAGATAATTAAAAATCATTTAATATTAATTATTTAATATAAATCCAATATTTTTAAAAGAACTATCTTGTAGAGATAAAAGAAAAAAAAGTACAATATTTGTTATATTACAACAACATTTATATCTTATTTATTAAATAAAAAATGTAGTATAAATTAACAGAATTATATTATATTTATGCTTTAGTTATTAATTTTGAAATAAAGATCATTAAAAAAGTAGTTATTTGGATTTAAAGATATTGGTACCATTTATAACTAATTTAAATAACTTTTTTAACCATTTAATATTTTCTAAAACAAATATATGATATTGGTGAAAATAATGAATTTTAGTTTCTATATAAAGTTAAAAAAATTGCCATACTCGTCATTTAAAGTTAGTTTTTTTCTAAACATTAGTTTATAAAAATCATTTATTTTATATTATAATTACACATAAAAATATCTTCTGAACATGGTTTACTGAAAAATTATTATAAACAATTTCATTAAAATTAATTGAAAAAAGTCAACACCAAAATTTTTTCCAGTAAATCAAAGGGGTGGTTTAAATATTGTTTATAAACTAGAAAATTAGAAGTCTATTTCATATAAAATTTAAAACAAATATTTCTTGAAATTATATGGAATATTTTCATTCAATCGCGTGTTTCACTAGCTTTTCTTAATATTAGAAAACAAATTCTTTATCAGTTTTTTCGTTTATATAGAGTCATCGAACCAAATAAATTTATTATTATTTTATTTAATATTGTAAAAACTCTAACAATTATTCTAATTGTGAAATTACATAAAAATGAGCTATCATTTTTTAAAATAATACATCTTTGTTCTTTTTTTTCATAAAAATATTTTTAGAAAATGAGTTATAAGATTTTTAAAAATGAAAATTGTTTTTACTATATATACATTTTTATATTGTAAACACAACTACAATTGAAACGATAGTTTTAAATTTTGATTTTATTCACGTACCTTTTACTATCACATCTATGATTGAAATGAAGAACATGAAATTTTCTCCAATGAATTTTAAAGTTTTTAAAAGAATATTGCTTACCCTTTGTTTTACATTCAAATGTGGAGTAAACAATTACTTTTAAAAATCTATCATCTGCATATTCATGCGTATCTTTTAGATGATCCAAATATCTTGATTTTTCAACTTTTCTATTACAAAATTAACAATCAACATTTAAACTTAATTTATCCATTTTTGGACTCTATAAATAATAAAATAAAAAAACATTTAATTTAAAACTTTATTATTAAATTATAATACAAAAAATTATACATTTGTTATATATTAATTATTAAATTAATTTTTAATATTTGATAGTGTTCGTAATATCATTATTTTACGTTCTTCGCGATGGAAATGTCGTCGACTATTTTTTTAAAGTTTGAATAAATTTTGACATTTTAAAATGATGGGACAGTTTATTGCATTTCAGATAGATTTGTCAAAATTTGTTCCTTTTTTTTGTGTGTAATTTAAAGATTAAAATCATTTCTTTATTACAATATTATTACAAGTAGAAGTTATGACTGAATAGAATCAGTTTTTCCTTGCACATAAAATAGTTATACTTAAATTAAAAATCTAAATTACAAAAAGGCATCTTCACTAGATCGTCGCAGTAGCAGTATACTGACGAGCAGCATTTAAAATAATTTCTCTTTTTCGTTGTCTTGAAGCTGTGAACATCATTACAATAAAAATTAAATTTGAAAACAAAATACAAACACTTCCAAAAAGGTAAAATAAATTATTTCCTTGTTTTGGAAAGCCATAATCCGTTGCAACATCTGCACTTTCTAATCCTCTGAGAGCTAAAGATAGTAAAAAATGATTTTCATGGAAAAGTTTTGGTATCAAAAACTTACAATAATAATTTACAGTAACGTAGATAATAAATGAAAAACAAACAACTCCAGAACAAAAACCAATAACTCCAATAACTGATACAACCAATGGTAAATTTGAATTACTACAAACTCCACAAACAATCAGTATTGTTAGAATTACAACAAGTGATAATATAACAGCTGCAACAATTCCAGTTCCTACAGCAATAGCTTGACTTTGCAACAATTTACCATGTTCCCCACAGAAATCAATTATAGAATTTGAACTTTGTGAAGGCTTAATATGAAGTTTAATAGATTGACCAGTATATACAGTTATTTTGAATGATGATGATTTTGATTTATTCAAAAGAACCTCCAATGAATCTTCGATATAAGCACATGTTGGATATGTGTACAACGATCCAGAATTTATATTTGAACCATTAATAAAAGTTATTGATGCATTATTTTCTTGATTTTTCTCCAGGAATTTTCCGACATCAATTACTGGTAGTTTTGATGTATCAACTTGGGCTCCTAAAAATTTAAAAATAAATTTTCCCATAAATATTAATATAAAATTTTACCACCAATATTAGTTAAACCCTGCGTTGATTCAGGCTTAAAATCAGTAAATCCGAAGAAAAATAATATACCAGCTCCGATTAAAACTATTGACGAAAGTATAACTGCGAGAATACTGGTGACACGTGAACCCATCTTTTATAATCAAATTAAATTAACAATATGATATTTAACATAATTCGTCTTAACTTTTTCTACATATTTCAAAATATGAATACATTATAAAGATAACTTTGAATGTACTGGCTTCATTTATATTCAAAACTTTACACCTTTTTACTTAATGTTTTAGAAAAACACAGACTTTTAAATATGTTAATTTTAACTGAGGAAAATTATTTTTCATACTTCGTCTATTATTTACATGTAAAAATTACATTCAAAAAGAGGGAAAAATTTGATTCAATTTTTACTCTTAAGTTTTTGTTATAACTTTTATATTAAAAATTTTTGTCGTTAGTATCAACTTATTTGAAAATATTAGATTCCATTATCTAAAAGAAAAAAC
Organism: Strongyloides venezuelensis; assembly: GCA_963280985.1. Lineage (NCBI taxonomy): Eukaryota > Metazoa > Nematoda > Chromadorea > Rhabditida > Strongyloididae > Strongyloides > Strongyloides venezuelensis. The sequence goes on from CAUJLX010000001.1 coordinate 11,736,699, forward strand.
AACGTGCGGTCTCCAATTCATATTTTAAATCATAAAATTAATTTTTTGAATCGTTTGAGTCTCGCTAATTACTAGTTATTAGTAGTACTTGGAAGCAAACAAAAACTATATCCTTTAATTTGCTCTTACACACAAACATTTGAATGATAGCCATATAATTATAATATTTACATCAATAATTACTAATCGTAACACCAAATTTTTGTGGAAAGTATTACTAAAATACCATTTATTTATATTTGAAAGTCTTTGATCAATTAAGTTTCTTTTCAAAGTAAAAATGTAAGCTAATATGATAAAAAATACGTTCTAGCAAGAGTTTATTAGTAAAAAGATGTAATTACTGTGTGACAATTAAACAATTACCTGTATATTATTTTTAAAGGTATAATACAAAATCTCAAGACTGCTCCCTTGCAATAGTAAACCCCGAAAATCCACCCTAAAAAATTACAAATATCTAACGACATATTATAAACTCACATTTAAAAGAGGTATTTTGTTATCCTCCTTCAGACAACTCTGGATTTTTTAAAGTTCATTGCGATTATGATATCCAATGATTCCCTTGCCTTCTCCAAAAGCATCAGTAAAATCTGGCATCCCACATTTTTGTAAACAATATATCATTAGATCGACAGAACTGCATTCTTCATCCAAATTTTCCAATATAATACTATAAAGTTTTATGACATTTGCATGAGAACCACCTCGACCACTTGGTATCCCACGTCCTCTAAATGCTCCTCGTGGAGTCCTGTTATCACTAAAACGTGAACTAATCCCCCTCTTGAACTTGAATATCTTTCACTTCCACTTCTATATGGTGTTCTTCTATCACTGTAACGATCACGACTTCCATGCCCATCATATCTTGAACTTCTAGAATATTTATCCTCTTTTCTTCTGCTACTGCTTCTATCATCATATCTATTACTATGAGATGGATAGTCATAATCTCTGCTTCTTCTGTGTCTCTCAAAACTTCTATCTCTATCAGAAATTCTTAGGTCACGATATCTATTAGCTGATCTTGAATCACTATAGATATCTCCACCAGATCTTTTGTAACGATTCCCATCACGACGATCATCTCTGAAACGTGAATAATCTCTGTGAGAATATGAAGGTGATCTTCTCCGATAATCTTGATCCTCCGTAACCATTATAACAAAAAAAATATCCCTTAAAATATTACAAAAAAATATGTGTAAAAAGTATAACACCACCATGTAACACTCGGAAAGGTATATAAAATATAATCCCAAGATTTCCTATTTTTACACTAATTATAGCCTTCAGACTACTACCTTCGGTAAAATTATTAAATAGCATAAAAAGTGAAAGAAAAATATAGAAAAATAACTTATGATAATATTGTTTTCTATCAAATTATAATTTGAAATATTTGGAATAAAATAAAGTTTGGTGAAATTGCGAAATATAAGTAAGGAACGTCAAGAGAAGTAGATGGAAAATAGATTCTATAAAATAGTTCAATGATGGGAAATAAACAAGGAAAGATAATTTAAGTGTTCTGAAAAGACCTATTTATATAAAAAGTAAGATGATGAAATAAAAGGAAGGTGTAATGAGTTTTCCAAAACGCTTGACATAGCCATCATTTTTTTTACAATGTAGATTTAATTATATTGTCTGCCTTGAGCTCAATAGTTTATAAAAATGTTAGATGATCATCTGAAGTCAGGATTTTTGTTTATATAGACAAATGGTATTTGTAATTGATATACTTTGTTAATTCCTTCTCTCGTGAATTTATATCGAGATAACATGCACTACCTGAAATTTACTACTCTCTTTAACATGTAAATATTTGGTAGAAGTAGTAAACTTTGCTGTAAAGTTTTGAAATATTAAATTCAGGTGATTTATGAAAGTTAGACCACTTTGTACAAACTTTAGCAAGCACTAATAAATACATTGCTTCTTACGACTAGTAATTCCACAAATTTACAGAATAATTTTAAAAAAATATTTTCATTCTTTACTACAATTGTCTTACAAATCTTAAAACATAAGAAATAATTTACTACAGGAATTGACAAATGAAACGCTAAAGATAGAAGCAATGAAAAAAAGTTTATACAAAAAGTGTTAGTTTATTATAATTATTATCAAATGGTTAAAATCTTCATAGAATTATATACAAATAGAAATACAATATGATAGAATCTACACAAAAATTATATACAAATAGAAATACAATATAATAAAATCTTTTACAAACTCATAATTATTAATCAAAAATTTATTTCTTCTGAAGATGTTTTCATTTATCACAAATCACAACGACTATCCTCGAGCAAAGATGTTAATATGGTATTTGTCATTAAGTTGACTTTCCCCTTTTCAAATAACGACCCTACTTAGTGGTTAGGCCTTCCTCTATATACTTCTCATGCTCAAATGATTTCAGAGCGGTGTGATTTGCTGCACTCAGAGAAACGTGGACAGGATGGAGATTTCTACACTTTTCCTTTAAAGCTTTGTATGTTCCTCTTTTCTCGCGCAGTTGAGCTCTGATTTTCTCTAAATTATTCTTTATAACATTCGGATCAGCTCGAGGTCCTCCAACCCTCACACACGTGTTCTTCAGAAGTTTAACGTTTATTTGTGTCTAATTTAAAGCACTCAAATGGAAAAATGATAAAAACTTACTTTTTTTAGTATGTGACTTTTGAGAATTTCATGTTGTCTATCTTGAAATAAAAAATTTTTCATAATCCTTGATGTGGCACTACTTATAACATCCGTTGGGTCTGAGAACAATACTTTCTTCTCTTCATCAATATCTTTTCCTATCGTCGAAAGCGACACAATCTTTACACACGTACCACACATTACCGTCTTCCCAGATGAAGAAAGGGAATTTCCAACTCCTACGATAAAAAATATAAGTACAGTGAATAAAAAAAAGTTACCATCTCTGGCACATTGGATACAGAGAACATGATGACAATCAAGAAGAAAAAATTTGTTTCTCACTTCACGAGATGAAATACTACCACATTTATTACATGAGATGAGAGCATTCATCGTTAAAAACACTTCTTTTATGGGATATTAAAAATGATAGCACGAATATAAAATGATGAATTTGTAAACTAAAATGAAATAGTGTTGATAGTTAATTTATATCAGAATTTCTACTATAAGTTTGATTGTTAGGATTATAATTTATTTGAATGAAAAGTATATTTCTTTTATAAATTTTATCATATAAATTATATGTTTAACCTTTATGTTGATTATGTAAGGTGGTTTTCTTAAGCGTAATAATGGACAGATTTTAACAAACTGTGTTATGCAATAAAAAATGACTATCAAGATGCGATTGGCCTGCCCAAACAAGTTAAAATTTGATCTTTCTCCTTTATATGAAATGGCTGATATGTAGTAGAAATATTTTTAAAAAATTGTTAAAATTTGTTATTGGCAATGTAGATCAAACATAATTTTGTACTTTATATTTTTAATTGTATTGTAGAGTACAATTTGTGTCTTCAGATAAAAATAATATTGTTGAAAAATAACAACCTATTTTAATAATTCTTCTATTATCGAGTTGATTTTCATGTACAAAGTATCTGAGATCAAGAGTTTGAATTTTATTTGGTGAATCAAATTTCTACATTTACATGGATCTGCCTCTTTTTTCTGTATAAAATTAAAACTACTAATTTTGTTAAAATTAAAATAAATAATGAATAAAATTTTTATTTTGATGTTTCAAAGTGATTCAAAAAAGAAAACATAAATTAAAGATTCAATCATTTAAAATAACAGTAAATAAATTATATAAACAATTTTTAACACAATTAATTTTATTTAATTATACGAAGTGTTTTTTAATATTATTTCTGAATACAAAAGTTAACATTTAGCCACTTTTCAAATTAAAAATGTCAAAGTTTGGAAAACTAATTTCTGGAATGTGTAGTATTTCAATATAAATATTGATATATGATAATTAATAATATTATTATTTAAATTTTATTTTTATTATTTTCTATTTAAAATGTGTGTTTTTAAAATAAATCATTTTAGTTTTCACTTAAATAAATGGATAGAGTTGCAGCTGAGATTATTTGGAAATCTGTTGTCAAAGGCTAAAACAAAATGTTTAAAAGTAATTCTTCTAGGAGCAAAAGTTATAGTAGTAAAAGATATTGACGCTTTGACAGCTGAAGGTACAGGAATGCAAGAACCTATGAATAATGGAATGACAGGAAATACACCAGGTGGAACGTATGGAGGAATGGGCGTTGCAATGACAAGAAGTACATCAGGTGGAATATATGGAGTTATGCCAAATGGTAAGCAAGGACCTATGAGAGGTGGATTTCAAGGAAATATGTCAGCTCCAATGGAAATGATCTATGGGTGACGGATTTCAAGGAAACATGTCAGGTGGAATGCAAAGTCCTATGAGTAATGGAATTCCAAAATATACGAATGGTAGTATGCCTGGAAGGAATTACCAATGGTATGACTGGCGGAATGAGTCCCAGCCAATATTGTATGTTAGGACAACCAGGAGGAATGAACGGTTGTAACTATATGTTCCTTCATTGAGTAGTTCATAGTTTTTCAAAATTGCTACTGACAAAACTATAAATAAAAAATGTTAAGCTAATAATTCCAATTAGAATATATTTTCATTTAAATTAACTAATCATAAATACAATTTATCAACTTTTTTTAAATATCGTAAAAATTAATTTCCACATAAATCTTTTCTAAATTTATTTTGAAGTCACATTAATCATTTAATATAAGATCAAGATATTAAAATCAAAGCTTTAAATTCTTATAACGTTCGTTTCGAATCTAATGAAAAGTGGTTTTATAAAAAACTAAATAGAGATATGTCTCCCTATTCTGTTATTCAGTCTTTCTAATGTTATGTCAACCATGTCATTTTATCAATTTAAAAAAAATTATCATTTATAGAAAATTATACTAAAAAAAGCCAATAAATGTGTTTTTTGAAAAATAACTTCGCTAATAATAGTCCCAAATTTTTGAGACTTATTTTTCGACTCAAGTTAGAAAAACATCTTTTGACTATTAAGTCATAACAATCGATTAAATTTTGAAAGAGGTATAGTGAAGAAAATATTTATTTTCATATTTCTTTTATCATAGATAATAATTAAAAAGATATGGAAAAGTTTCATCGAAATTTAAGTACAAAAGTATTATTTCCTTTTTTGAACATTATGTGTCGCTAAAAAGTATCCATTTGTTATCTTAAATTGACTTCAATTTTTATCTTAAAATGTTTTTTTCTAATAGTTTGTGATAAGACTGTAGAAAATACAATTTTTCTTTTATAAAATAAATAAAAGTACATTGCGATAAATATAGAAAAAACCTAACAAAATTCTTTTAGACATGAGTAAACCATTTTATCAAATAATATTTAACTGTTTGATTGATCGACAAAGAATTTTCATCGATATGTATTTTACAAGTTGAATCAACCTTCAAATATACTTGGTATATAAGTCAAGGATCTCAGGTTAACAATTATTTTTAATTTAATATATTCTGGTACTTTCTCCTACTATACTTCGTCTTTTTATTATTAATGATTGGTTAATTTTAGAATTTGACTCTAAACGAGTTTAATTTAGCCCTTGGATACTTATATTTATAGGAGAAATTGGTATGGGTAATGAAAATAGTAAACCTTTTGGTAAGCCATCTGTCATAGCATTTGAGGTTATCACTGATTTTAAATATTTATAATTTTAGATGGTTTTTGCTCCATTACGGAAAATGTTAACTATTTCAAATATATATGCACAATACAAAATTTTTCACTTCGTCTTGAAAAAACGGGTGAAAAAATTATATCACCAAACTTTGCAATTGGAAGGAAAGATAGATCAGAGTGGTGTTTGCACATATATCCCAATGGCAGTAATGAAAAGTCAAAGGAATACGTATCAGTTTTTCTAATGTTGTTAAGGCCTGGAAAAGTGAAAGCAAAAATTAGGTTTTCTATTTTAAACGACAAAGTAGAGGAGAAAAGAATTACATGTATTGGTATTTGTGACTATTCTCAATACAATGGTTGGGGATATTCAAAATTTGTTAAGAAAGATTTTTTAAAGAATAAATCTAATGGTTTACTGAATAACGATAAGCTGACAATATTATGTGAAGCAGAAATTATTGACCTTAAATCTAGAAATCATGAGAATACTATAGCTTTTAGTAAGTCATCTGTCATAACATTGAATTGTCACTGATTCTATGATATCTATAATTTCAGATGGTTTTTATAAGATCGAGATATGTGCTAACTATTTCAAATATAAATGTTCAATACAAAATTTTTCACTGCGTCCTGAAAAGACAGGTGAAACAGTTACGTTACCAACCTGTATAATTGGAAGCGAAGATAAATTAGAATGGTGTTTAAACATATATCCCAATGGTGATTTTAAAGATTCAAAGGAGTATGTATCAATTTTCCTGGTATTGTTAAATCCAAAAGAAACATACGCAAAATTTAGATTTTGTATTTTGAATGACAAGGAAGAGGAGAAAAATATTTCTTTTGGTGATATTGATAGCTATGGTAATGGTGGAGGTTGGGGGGAATCAAAATTTGTTAAAAAAGATTTTTTACTAGACGAGTCGAATGGTTTATTGACTAACGATCAGTTGACAATATTATGTGAAGTAAAGATTATTGATCCTGAATCTGGAAACTATGATAGTTCAGAGATTATTTTCCCTAAAACAGAGAAACATGATGATCCAGAAATTATTGACTCAAAGACTAAGAACCGTGATAACTCAGAGACATTAATAAATATTACAATCCCTCAATCAAAATTATCATTGGACTATGGTAACTTGTATGATTCACCATTATTTTTTGATTGCGTTATAAAAGTTGAAGACACCGAAATCCGAGTCCATAAAGTAGTCCTCGCTGCTCGATCTCCTGTTTTTTATAACATTTTTAACAGTAAATCCGATGAATCACAAACAAATATTATTGAAATAAAAGATTTTAATGTTGAAGTTGTAAAGAAAATGTTAAAATACATCTATACAGATGAAGTTTCGGATATACAAAATATGGCTAATCAAATGTTTGAAATTGCGAATGAGTATGAGTTACATAGGTTGAAAGCAATTTCAGAACAATTTATGTGCAATAGTTTATCCATTGAGAATGTTTGTGAACGTTTTGCATTATCCGACCAATACCCGACTGAAAGGTTAAAAAATGTTGTCAAAAACTTATCCTTGAAAACATAGAATATTTAAAAGAAACTAAAGAATGGGAAAAATTTATTCTCGTACGACCATTATTACTTCAAAGTTTATTAGTTAAATCATTTAAGAATAGTTCAAAAGAAAGTAATTCGGAAAAAAAGATAAAGAATAACTAAATACATGTAATACCTAATAAATTAATATTTCAATTTATTGTAATTTTTAAATAAAAATTTACAAGGTGTCCCAAAAGTAACTCCCCACTTGACAATGTTTATAACTTTCTCCTTACGTGAGATAAAAGCTTGAAATTTTGTATTTTAGTAGATAAGTAAAGTAGAATTTTTTATTTTTCTTCTTATTAAAAAATTACGGTTCCATCAGAACTTATGGCCTCTTAAAAAAATTTTGCCATATTTGTGCATGTAACTTTTTTTATTAAATGGATATTGGAGATGATTTATCTACATATCGAAAGCTCAACTTTTTGTGTATCAGAATCACCAATATCGTATATGGTAAGCTTCATTAACATTATTTTATTTTAATAAAAACAAAAAACCTTGATTTTTGGTAAAAATTCGTAGCTATTTCAAAATTAAAGTTCATTGAGAAGATTCTTACAAATGTAGTATCATTATTCTGATGGAGCTAACGATTCTCTATCTAACAGTAATAATAATGTATAACGGAAATAAATATCAGGAATGCTATAACAATTAATAAATAGTCTAATTTTTTTTACAATTAAAAAAGAAGTATGCTATTTTTTTGCTTTTTAACATCGATAATAATTTTTTTAAAAAATATTTGATTATTATTTTATTTTGTGCTGTTATCTGTTTATATTTTGAACATGATTCCAATGAGAACAAGATTAAACATACAATATTTTTTAAAGATGCGTAAAAATGCCCTTATAGGAAAATTATTGTGTAAAAGCAAAATAAAATATAAACAAGTAATAAAGAATATTTAAAAAAAATGATTTTTAAGAAATTTAAGTGATAGCAAATTATTAGAATTTTTTTGTCAAACGTGGCCAAATTTGAGAAATTTTGTGAATTAGCATACTTTTTGATAAATATAAGACTATTGGTATCAAATGTGTTAAAAAAATAGTGTTTGTATCATAAGCTTTTACCAAATGTACAAAATTTGTGATCTTTGGCGAACTATAAGTTTCGCCAATGTCATTTAATTTTAATTAAAAATTAAACAAAGTTAATGAAATTTAATATTTATAATATTTAGGATTCACACAAAAAATGAAAAGGACAAATTTTGATAAATCTATCTAAAATGAAAAAATGTCCCATCATTTTAAAAAATTTAATTTTATTCAAACTTTACGAATATCAAGCGACAACAAAAATTATTAAAATGACGCAAAATATTAGGTTGTCACAAACATTTTACCGTTATTTACAAAAATATATATTTTTCATTTGAAATTAATGTAATTTTTATTTTATTCTGATACTTTTATGATATTATGCTCATCTTTGATCTTAATTTGTTCTTTATTTTATAAAATACACTATAAAAAAGTTAATTTCGTGTAAAGTTATTGATGTTTTTATAAAAACATTATAATAAACAAACTACTAAAAACAATAGATTTAAAAATTTCATAACAGTAGTAATTAAAAGCAATAATTATTTACTCATACAAAGTATTATTAATGAAAGACTTATTTAAATGTTTGTACTTATTTTAAATTAAATTATGTAAAATCTATTTTCTACTTATAAATAAGATTCATACTTTTTTTAGACCTTTTTATAAATTCGATTTTTAAAGATGATGTTTAAAGACATTATAAAACAATTTGGCTTATCGGGTATGCAAAATTTTATAAAAAAATTTTATTTATAATGATTCAAACTATTGAAACATATAAAAAAAGTACTTCGATATGTTAAAAATGTTTTTTTATAAACGCGTTTGTACTTTTACCTAGGAATAAATTTTAATCCTGTATTCTAAAATGTATTTTAGAAAACAACTAATGTTATAAAATAAAAATAATATATTAGAAAAATAGAAGCTCATATTACTAATTATTTAATTGTTGCTTTTACTTTTATGCACAAATAATTGTGACAAAATTAGCTGCAAATCAAGAAAATTCAATTTTGATTAGGTGGGACAAATTTATTACATCTTATGCATGCCTGTGTCCTTTTTATTTTTTGTATATACTTTAAATATAAGTTAAAGAGAAACTTAGAATAGTTTTTTTTCAATTTCCTTCTTCGAATCCTGATATATCATTTAAAAATATTAAAATTTATGTTTGTTTGGTCATTTTCAAAAAAGTTTAAAATCTAAAGAATGAAACTTGCAATTCAAACATTTTTTATTTTTACATTATTATCATCTAAAACTACACATGCTTGTGAAATTCCAGATAATAAAAGTAACTCTAAAGGGGTCGAGAAAAAATACCCCAAAACACGTTTAAGTAACTACATCTCAATAACGGGACTTCAGATTAAGATAATTCCGCTTTTTTGGAATAAGCAAATAAACTTACATATATTAAGATTGATAAAACTTTTATAATCAAAGATAATTCGATTACTTTCCTTACTCCTATAATATATTTTGACATAACTAGAAAATTTAAAGAGTATGGATAATATTCACAACTAATTATTCTTAAATAATAATGCTTATCATTTTGAGTTTCATTCATGATATATAAAGAATCTTTCATAACACTGTTTTCTGACATAAATTCACAATTTCAATATGGAATATCTCAAATAAGAAAATCGTTGTTTTTTTAAAATTTATGTTGCAAAAAAACTTAGAAGTACTATTTAATTACTAAAAAATGTTGTTATTTAAAATTAATATTTAACACTTATTGAAGATTGCAACTATTACTAGATGTCGTGTCGCTTTTGGGATGTCTAAAAAATAATCAGGTTGATTGGAAAAACTTTTATAAAGATTTTTCTACAATTAAACTTATTTTTATTAAACTTCTAATTAAATTTGTCTTATTTTTATTAAATTTCTAATCAAATTTGTCTTATTTTTATTAAATTTCTAATTAAATTTGTCTTATTTTTATTAAATTTCTAATTAAATTTGTTTTATTTTTAAATACATCATATTTTAGTTACTTTACTCTTAACTGATATCTTAAACTCACTACGTCATAAGGTCACTATAAGAAAAGGTTTTTGGTAAAGTTTTAAAAATTACAAACTCCTCCATATTTTATATTCTATAAAAATACAACAATTTTTAAAAATTATATGATTGTCTAAAAATGCTTTTCAACAACAAACCTTTACTATATGTTAAAAATTTTTCAATCAAGTTGAATTATGATATAAAATTATTAGGAAAATAATATTTTATAAGAAGACTAAAAAAATTATACTTATATAACTCCATATGGAATACTTTATACAAATAGAGGTATATAGGCATTTCTCACTCTGCGGGAGTATTATGATAAGCATCAGGTGTTGAAACCATCTTTTTACACAAAGGTAAAATGAAGAAAGTTATAATAAATAGAATTGACAAATTGATAATTGTAAGCCAGTTAAATTTAATAAAAAATACTGATTACGGCTTAAATATGAATAATTTTATTTTTTATAAAAATTATTTTATAAATTTGGGAATTTATATACTATATGGAAAAATTTAATATTTCTATTTTCATAATTTTATTTTTTAGCGTTTTTATGTAAAAAAAATTTGTCTTAATGCATATATATGATAAAAAAAATTTAGTTATAAGTAATTTTTGCAATGTCAAAATTATTTTATTTATATCTGGTATGTATCACAAGTAAATTTATTTCGGTTAAATGTAAAGAAAGTCAAAACAAAAACTTCAAATTACGTTACGAGCATAAGGATTCAAAATTGGGAGTACTTGATGGAACATATATTCATGGTGAAAGACAAAAAATTATGGAAATTAATCTACATAATAAAATATTAGAAAGAGAATTAGTGTTATTTAAATTGCCACTAAAATCATACATTTATAACAATGGAATGCAAATTCATCCTAATATAGAATTCAAAGTTGACGAAACCATTTTATCGCAGAATGTTTACACTCCACTTAATACTGGCAATCAGTCTCAAATCTCTTTACAAAGTTTAGGCACAATATTGAGCTGTTCATTATACCAATGTAGGATTGGAGCGATGTATTACAAAGAAATGCAAACAAGTGATGATATTTTAAAATATTTTCCAAACGTTGATGAAATTTTCTATATTGCCTACATAAAAACGGAAACAGTCAAATTGCATATTCTAATGTCCGTCGAGAAATTCAGTAATAAGCATATATACCATATTATTTTTTGTCCAAAAGAAACGTGGATATCAACTTACGCACTAACAAAATATATTGTGGATAAAAACGACATTATAAACTTTCCTGATAACAAAAATGGAAAATATAAGTATTATTATAAAATATTCCACGATCAAAACAAGAACCCAAAAAAATTTATAAAATGTGGTGAATTAAAACAATTATTTATGCCTTCAATTGATGTCGGTTACGCTTGTTGTAGGAATGCAATAAATCAAAATAGTGATCAAAATAATTATAAAAACCCTGCAATTTTTAGCAGTGAATATTTAACTATCGATTCCAACTACAGTCTAACAAATAAAGAACATGAAACTCTACTTAATTCTTCAATTATCGCTTACCTTGTTCTTTCACCTGAAAATGACAACAAATCGAAGTCAACTGTAATCAGTATGTATAATTCTGAATCAAAATTATATTCCGGCCAACGATTAAGTTATACAACTATAGATCAATTTTCCAAATATGAAAATTTAGTCAACTATAATGATTCAGGATTTGCAGTCATTATAACGCCCCTTTATGTAGTACCAGATATTAATGCAACATTGCGTTTGAAAGTTAATGGTAGAGTGCAAAATTTTAAAAATAAAATTGATAAAAAATTTGGAAGAATAGATATTTATTCTGTTGACATAAGAGGAATGGATAATGTCCAGGTTGGATGTCATGCAGTCCCTAATGAAATGGAACATCCAGCATTTGAAGACTTCTATGAAAAACGTTTTCAAACACGGTTATTAATGTTTGATGAAAAAACAAGTAAATATAATGAAATTTCTAATATTAAGTCCTTGGTATCAAATACTAAATTTAAATGTTCCTTAAATATAGAAGCAACTGATAATGAAAATCTGAAACGGAAGTATATAGTGGAAACTGAATTTTCAATTAATTTAATTGATATAAGTTTTATTATGTGGATAATTTTTGGAGTTTTTGTTTTTATGATTCTTCTTTTAATAGTTGAATTTATTATTTATAAAAAACGACAATTGAGAAAAAAACGATTCAATAAAGGTTTATTTATGGATGGGTCAACATCCACACCACGGTCTACTTCAAAATGCATATCGCAATTTCCTTCGAAATGTACATCACAATCTACTTCAAAATCCAGAAGTAATTCTTCAACTACAACGTCATTTGTTAAGAATGTTCCAATAATTCAAAATAAAATCGTCAATAGAGGTCCTAAGAATATCGATAAAAAGATAGCTACTAAAACACCAAATGTAAATCAAATGATTGAAGACAGTGTATTTCAATTAAAATAAATTATACTATGTTATCAAGTCACAATAATACTCATTTTTTTTATATATTATATCAATCTTTACTGTGTATTATTTAATTAAGTAGTGTAAAATAAAATATGATTTATTAAACGTTAAACAAATCGCTATTATTTTAATAAAGGTAAACTTTTTACAAAATGTGTAACATGAAATTTTACAGTTATACGATTATTGTGAAAGAAATTGTAAGCAATATTTTGAATATTAATATAAGATGTTATATAGAGTATTTACTAAATGTGAAAACAGAACATACAAAACCTAAACATGTCGTTTTGACCGAAAATGCTCAGAATACTACAAACTGTAGATGATATCAAAATAACCGATCATTCAAAATGGGATAGGCGACAGGTTAAATTCTACCCCAATTTACATTTACATTCTAGTTTATTTTTAAAACTATGGTTGTACCCATGTTGCATATAATTTTTTAGATTATTTTAAGTCTACATTCTGCTTCATTTTACATATAAATTTTACCTCGTTTTGTATATGCAAAAGAAGCTAGAATCTGTTTGCAAAATGAGTAAAGCCAAAAGCCCTAAATGCTATCAAATATACCTCTTTTTTTCATAAAATGTATTTGTCAAATCAACATGTTTATGTTTTATGTGTAATAAATGTTTCTCAAAAATGGGAGTTTGAATGGGGTTGAAATTACAAAATTAGGTTTAATATTATTGCACATTAATATTTTCATCAAAATTTTATTAGAAATCGAAAACTGTTTTTTGAGCTCATTCACCTTTATATATTATAGAGATAAACAGCTGATTTCATATAGAACAGTTGGAGTCAGTGTTGAAAAAAGGTTTTGTACAAATTTGTCAAAATTTTGTTTTGATTCTTAAAATTATTTTTTATAAATATAAAATATATTTTAGAAACCACAAATTAATTATTTATGTGATCTTTTACTATATTAATAAAATGAATTTCAGATTTAATTACTAGAATTTATTAAAGAAATGAGTAAATATTAATATTTTACAAAGCATAATAAAATCTTATACCTTATAGCTTATATAGTAATATTTTTAAAGTATTTAAAAATAGTTCAATCGGTTAAAGATTATATTATGCATAGTATTTTATGTAAAATTTTAATATTCACCTTCAGCTAATCCAGTTCAAGTATTTTTATTCTCTATTTTATATCGATTTAGTTTTAAACAATTTAGCAATATCGTTTCCAAGTTCCTTTACCTAAGAAGAAATTAGAAATGATTAACTATAACAAACAGACTGTGTAAGAACTGATCATTTTTCTCTGCTGTCGTCATGATTTGAAACTAATTTTTTAGGGTGTTTTTTTTCAGAAAAGACACTAAATCTACTTTTATGATTTTTTGAAGAATTATTTAATTTGTTTTTGCTACCTCTGAAAAAACTTTTTAATCCACTTTTACTACGTTCGTATAATTTTTTTACTTTATTTTTGACAGATCCAAAAGCACTACCAATTTTTTTTCCTATTTTTTTCTAAAAAAAAATAAAATTAAAAAAATTTAGTTACATACCAATCCTTTCATGAATCTATTTTTGCTGACATTATTGTTTTTACTAAGATCTACTGTCTCTATAAGATCTGAAACAGGTTTCTTACTAATACTTCTGGCTTCTGGTATTTCTGTACTAGTTTGTATCTGTGATTGATCAGATAAATCTGCTTCATTTTCATCACGATCTCCTTCATCAACATTAAAACCGGGTTCTTCAATATAATTATCATTTGCTATAAATCCTAAATCAATTTCTGGTACAAATCCGTATGATTCAGATTCTTGATTTATTTCATTATCATTGCTAGAATCTGAACTAGATTCTTCATCGACTTCATTAACTTCTGATTCATTTAAATTTTCTGGTTTTAACTCCTCATGTAAATCTTCTTCTTCATTATTATCAGCCTCTCCATCAGAATTTGAACCATTTTCTTCAATAGATTTCTCATCTTCTGGCACACCAGAATGAACAATTGGTAAATTTTCAGACGAATTATTCCCTTCATCATTTTTACCTTCATTATCAGGATTTTGATTAACGCTTTCCGTAAGTTCCTCTGTTTCTCCTGTGTTTTCCGAAAGTGATGCCTCATGTGAGCTTGTTTCACTTTCGCCTTCATTTTGCATCAATCCATCTTCAGGTTGGAGAACATCTTCAGATGAAAGAG
This sequence comes from Strongyloides venezuelensis, assembly GCA_963280985.1. Classification (NCBI taxonomy): domain Eukaryota; kingdom Metazoa; phylum Nematoda; class Chromadorea; order Rhabditida; family Strongyloididae; genus Strongyloides; species Strongyloides venezuelensis. The sequence goes on from CAUJLX010000001.1 coordinate 11,751,803, forward strand.
ATTTTTCGGCGGAAGGTGAAGTTTCAAGAGATAAAGAATTTTCAGAGGAAGACTCTTGGAAACTGTATTGAACAGCCAAAAGTATGAAAATTGTTAAATATTTTATAAAACGCATTTAGCTGATACACTTTCAAATTACATCTTTCTAATTTATACTTATGTACGGGTATTTGTTTAAAAGAAAAAATACCTCATATTTAGAATGTAAACACCATAATTTAAAAGAAAAAATCAATTATTTTACTAAATCAATTACACAATTTTAATATTAGCTTATAATTTTGTTTTACCTAAATAAAAAACATAACTTTTATCCATAAAAAAGTTTTATCTGTGTTATTTTACTTGACAAACGAAGCAATCAAATATTAGTACAGCAAAATATAATTCTAAAGCTTTGATAATAATTTTAAAAAATTATAATATTATAATCAAATAATATCATATTTTTAGATTTTTAATAAACATTATTTTTAAATTTTATGAATAATTTTTTTTACTGTGCTATTTACTTTATATTAACTATCAATTAAACTTTTTTTTTCGTCAATTTTAATGGTGATTACAATTGTCCCGATTCCCATATTTAACTAATGATTTCTGACAATAATAAATACTGTACAAAGAGTAAAAATATTTTAATCTTTACACAAAACTTTTTTTCAAATAAAAATTTTTTAATATCAGTCTAAAAAAAATCAAATATATTATTTTACTAAATTTGATATAATTGTTCTTATACTTTTTATCAAACATTTCATATATGATTTTCTTAGTTTTTAAAAAGCTGCTTTTGCAAACGTTTATATCCCAGCGCATATTAGATAGGGTCATCTTGTGCAGATCTGCACAAGATGTATCTGTTCTAAATATAAAGATATATAAAAGATGACTGCAGATCTGCACAAGATGGCCTTATCTTACACAGATCTACAGAAGATACCCGTCTTATGCAGATCTACACAGGATAGTCTGTCTACTATGCGCTGGGATCAAAGTAATAATTGGCAATCACTATAAACGTTTTACCAGTATTCTTTATATTGAAATAAATTTTTTGAAGTTACTCATGTAGTTAAAACTTAGAACAAATTTTTTATATTAAATAGGTTTTAATTTCTTAAAATGTTTTTTAACGTTTAAATTCGTCAAAGAAATTCAGTTATTGCTTTTTTTATTTTAGTAACAAAAGTTACTTATTTTTTGAACCTATATTGATTTATGTAACAGCTAGTGATAAAATATAAGTAATAGTCATTTAGATATGCATGAAAAATTAATTTGTTCAACTTTTAACATTTTTTAAATTTGAAGAAATTTAATTAATGACATACATAAATATCGTGCTAAATACTCAATATTATTATATTAACAGTAGAAACATTAAATCTAATGATTATAATTTATTAAAAAAACGATAAAATATTAATATTTTACATAACCATAATAAAATCATATATCTTATATTTTTAATTAATTTAAAACAAATTTCTTGACAAAAGATTATATTATGCGTGGAATTTTATGCAAAATATTAATATTCATTGTTAAAGCCAATTCCGGGAAAGAATTTGAAATGCAAAATATGTTAGAAACACTTTATAAGAATTTACTTAACATTTTGGTTCCAACTTTACTACCCATTTTTTTAAATATCTTTCTACCCTAAAGAACAATGAAAAATACTGTAATATAACATACCACTTTCCCAAGTAGTCCTCTTTTCTTTTTAGCAACAGAATCCGTTAATGACTGTTGTGTAGTGTTAAAAACTCTAGTTTTAGTAGTACATTCAGAAGCATTACAGGGAGTTGATGCTACATTTGAAGGAGTAGAATTATTAGTATCTTGAAAACTATATTGAACGGCCAAAAGTACGAAGATAGTAAAATATTTTTTAAAACGATTTTTTATAGTAGATTTTTAAATCACAACTTTCTAATTTATACCTACGTAAAGGTATTTTTTTAAAGAGAAATATTTCAAATTTCTAATGTAAAAACAGTTAAAATATTTTCGATTGGTTTAGAAAAAGTTCTGTAACGAAGGTCCTATACAAAGTTGACGTAGACTTTGTTGAGTAACAAAACTAGAACTAAAATTATAACAATTCATTATAAGAATAGTGATATATAAAAAAAATGAATTATAAAATGATTAAAATGAATAAATGAGTTAAATTTAATTTATTGGACTTTCCATGATCTTTATCTTAGCACGATCCGAGGTTTGGCGCGCTCTGAGTATCATTTTCTTTTTTGGTTTGGTTCTTTGGAGTATTAATTCTTACTAATACTATAATTTAAAAAAAGACAAATTGATTTTTCTAAATTAATTATAATAATTTAATGTTAAATTATGATTTTATTTTACTTAAATTAAAAACAACTTTTTACCATAAAAAAGTTTTATTTTTATTAATTTATTTTATTTAACAAACATTTATGTCAAATATTAGTAAAATATCACTTTTAAAGTTGGTAAATATTTAAAAAAATATCATGTTATAATAGGCAACAAATAATATCATAATTAAATAATGTTGTTATGTTAGTATTTCGGAAAACATTATTTTTGAATTTTATAAATAATTTTTATATTTATGTTGATTTACTTTATATTAACTATCATTTAAATCTTTTTATACCGTCAATTTCAATGTTAACCCATACAAAACTTATACATGAGGTTTTGACCGAAAGTATCTAGAATGCTACAAACTAGTACAGCATTTATAGAAACCTTTACGAGGTACACTGGAATGTATGTGAATCAGACCCGAATATATCTAATGTCACATACGGATCGGAGCAGATAGTAAAATTGCCAATTCTAATTCGCTCAAAATATAGTATTTGTTATAATTTATAAGTTAAAAAAATAACAGTATGGAATATATTATTGCACTGGAAGTGTATAACTAAATTCATCCATTTTATTAAAAAACGCTCATCGAAATTTTTTCCAACAACAAATAAATTCGCATATTGTTACAAGAAAAACTTGCTTGGTCATTTTTATACTAGTAATGAGTGAATTTAGTAATACACTATTTTGAATATAAAATTGAAAATATTTAAGAAACTACAAATTGTTTTAAAATGTAATCTTTTGCTTTATTAATAAAAATAAATTCAAATTTAATTATTATAATTTATATGCTAATATTTTCAACATATTTAAAAATAGTTCAATCGGTTAAAGATTATATTATGTATAGTATTTTATGTAAAACTTTAATATTCACCTTCAACTAATCCAGTTCAAATATTTTTAATCTCTATCTTATTTTGATTTATTTTTAAACAAATTTTTTGTGGCATTTACAGCTTTTTTGAATCCTTTAGTAATATCTTTTCCAAGTCCCTTAACCTAAGAAGAAATGAAAAATGTTTACTATAACTTACAGACTTTGTAAGAACTGATCTTTTTTCTCTTTTGTCGGCACCATTTGAAACTAATTTTTTAGAGTGTTTTTTTCCAGAAAATAAACTAAATCTACTTTTATGATTTTTTGATGAATTATCTGATTTGCTTTTGCTACTTTTGAATAAACTACTTAATCCATTTCTACTACGTTCAAATAAATTTTTTACTTTATTGTTGGCAGATCTAAAAGCACTACCAAATTTACTTCCGAATGTTTTCTAAAAAAAATAAAATTAAAAAATTTAATTACATACCATTCCACTAGAAAATTTATTTTTACTGACGGTATTCTTTGTATTAAAATCAACTGCCTTTTTAAAATCTGAAATAGGTTTATCACTGACACTTCTGGTTTCTGGTACTTCTGTACTAGTTTGTATCTGTGATGGATCAATTAAATTTGCTGGATCTACTATAAATCCTTCATCAATTACTGGTACAAATCCGTATGACTCGGTTCCTTCATTAATATCATTATCATTACTAGAATCTGAACTAGATTCTTCACTGACTTTATTATCTTCTTGTAAAACTGAATTTTCTGATTTTAACTCCACAGGTAAGTTTTCTTCATCTTTATTATCAGCTTCTCCATTGGAATTTGAACCAATTTCTTCCATGGATTCCCCAACACTTGGCACTACAGGATCAACAAGTGATAAACCTTCTGAAAAGTTATTCTTTTCATCATTATCATCTTCATCATCAGTATTTGGATCAACGTTTTCTAATGGTAATGTCTCTTGTAAGTCTGTTTTACTTTCACCATCATTTTGCATCAATCCATCTTCAGATAAAAGAGATTTTTCGACAGAAGGTGAAGTTTCAAGAGAAAAAGAATTTTCAGAGGAAGACTCTTGGAAACTGTATTGAACAGCCAAAAGTATAAAAATAGATAAATACTTTATAAAACGCATTTAGCTGATACATTTTCGAAATATGTCTTCCCCATTTATACTTACGTATGGATATTTGTTCAAAAGAAAAAATATCTCATATTTAGAGTGTAAATATCATAATTTAAAAAAAAATCAATTATTTTACTAAATCAGCTACACAATTTTAATATTAGAGTATAATTTTGTTTTACCCAAATAAAAACATAACTTTTATCCATAAAAAAGATTTATATATATATTATTTTACTTGACAAACAAATCAATCAAATATTATTACAGCAAAATATAATTATAAAGCTTTGATAATAATTTTAAAAAAAATATAATATTATAATAAATACCTCTAGAAATATTATAATCAAATAATGTAATTTTGTTATATTTTTGATAATCATTATTTTTTAATTTTAAAGATAATTTTTTTATATTATGTTTTATCTACCTACATTAACCATGAAGTCTTTTTTTCGTCAATTTTAATGTTGACTACAACTATATCGAATCCTATAATAATCAATGAATCCTGAAAATGATAAGCAATGTATATAGAGTAAAAATTTTTTCAACTAGAAATTCTTCAATACCAGTCTTTATGAAAAACCAAAAATTATTATTTTACTAAATTTGATATAACTTTCTTGTACCTTTTATGAAATATTATATATGTGATTTTCTTAGTTCTTAAATAAGTTACATTTACAAAGGTTATTATTAAAATAAAAATTAAAATATATTATAAAATTTTTACTTATGTACTTAATAATTAAATAATTATATGGATTTACGCATGTAATTAACTTAAAACAAATTTTTTATATTAAAAACGTTTTAATTTCTTTAAATATTTCCTAACTTTATAATTTTAGTCATAGATTTACAGTTACTGTAAAATTTTTCTCATTTAAATAATAAAATCCACTTATTTTTCTAAAGTTATATTAATTGATGTAAAACTTAATGATCAAATATAAATAATAGTTATTTCGATGTGCATGGAAAATTAATTTGTTCAACTTTTAAAATTTTTTTAATTTGAAGAAATGTATATAATAATACACATAAATATCGTGTTGAATACTGAAATTTTTATATAAACAGTAAAAACATTTAATCTAATGATTATAGTTTATTAAAAAAAACGATAAAATATTAATATTTTACACAACCATAATAGAATTATATATGTCATATTTAATATTTTTAATTAATTTAAAACAAATCTCTTGACAAAAGATTATATATTATGCATGGGATTTGATGTAAAATAATAATATTCATTATGAAACCAATTCCGTGAAAATATTTTAAATGTAAAATATGTTAGAACACTTTTATAAAAAGTTACTTAACATTTTGCCTCCAGCTTTATTAAGTAATTTTTTTGCCATCTTTCCACCCTAAAGAACAATTGAAAGTAATTTTATATAACATACCATTTTTCCAAAAAGTCCTCTTTTCTTTCTAGCAACAGAATCTGTTGGTGACTGTTGTGTAGCATTAAAAACTCCAGTTTTAGTAGTACATTCAGAGGTATTACAAGGAGTTGGTGCTACATTTGAAGGAGTAAGATTATTAGTATCTTGAAAACTATATTGAACGGCCAAAAGTACAAAGATAGTAAAATATTTTATAAAATGCATTTTGACGATACATTTTCAAATCACATCTTCTTAATTTATACCTATGTAAGGGTATTTTTTTGAAAGAGAAATATTTCATATTTATAATGTAAATATTATAATTTAACGAAAAAACAATTTGATTTTTCTAAATTAATTACATCATTTTAACGTTAAAGTATAGTTTTGTTTTACTTAAATAAAAAGCATAACTTTTTACCATATAAAAGTTTTATTTATATTAATTGATATTATTTAACAAATATTACTACTAAATATTATTAAAGTAAAATATTACTTTAAAGGTTTGGTAAATATTTAAAAAAATGTCATGTTATAATAAACAACACATATATATCGTATTTAAACAATGTCATTATGTTAACATCTTGGAAAACATTATTTTTGAATTTTACGAATAATTTTTATATTTATATTTTATCTATTTTATATTAACTATCATTTAAATCCTTTTATACCGTCAATTTCAATGTTAACTACATACAAAACCTAAACACGACGTTATTGACCGAAAATACCAAGAATACTACAAATTAATAGGGTATTCATAAAAACTTTTACAAGATACACTATAGTGGATGCAGATCAGATCTGAATATATTTAAAGTCACATACGGATCGGAGCAGATAGTAAAATTGCGAATTCTAATCCACTCCAAATATAATATTTGGTATATTTAATACGTTAAAAATCAACAGTATGGAATATATTATTGAACTGGAAGACGGAATTTCAATTTATGCCTCGTTCAATAGTATGGATTTAATTTCTACTACAATTACTAGAGAATTTAAATAGAATAATCAAATTAATTATATTTGCTTCACTAGACCTTATGAACGCATACTCTGCTGATAAAGAAACAGTATGTTGCAAGTGTATTGTCTGATTTTACAAGAAAAGATAATTGGTATATAACATACAAAACTTAATCATGCCGCCACGTTTCGTGCAGTTTTTGTAAACCGATATTAGTAGTTCGATGCAAAAAACTTTTTTTATTTTAATAGAAACTGCATGATGTCATTTTATATAATTTCATAATAATTATTAATTTAAATAATAAAGTTCATTAATAACAAAAATATTAGAAGTTTTAAAGATATATTTTTTAATTATCTTAAATAATATTAAAAAATCTACCAAAAAATACTACAATTGAATTATAAAAAAATATTTGTATTATCAATCTGTACATTAAAAATTAATACAACTAAGTTATCAAAAAAATTTTTTATCAACCTGTTTACTATCTAATTTCTATTTTCCTTGATCCTCCTGTTCTTTCTCATTTTCTTTAGCTACAATAGAATAATCACTGAAATTATTAAAATTAAATCAATATATATAGAAAATGAATTTCTATTTTGAAAACAACGTGTATTACTGAATCATTAACTTTTCTAGCTTCATCTAGTAAATTTTCTGTAAATGGTACCTTTGTTGATAACACAATACATTCTGTATACCTAAAAATTTTAAAAATATATTTTAAATATATAAAATAAACTTATTCAAATCTCTTAAATGTTTATAAATATTTTAACTCTGTTTTAATAAAATTTTTACATTAATGACATCTTTTCTTTCATTCTTTCTTAAACTCAATACCATCAATCAACCTGTTATAAATTTCATGATATTGAAGATCCATTGACATTTGGCTTCTTAACATTTTATCCACAGCCTGTTCAAAATTATCAATGTCACATTCTTTTTTTTTTCCAATGCAATAAGAGCATCAATATGATTCATGTCATTGTCGAAAAGAAAAAAAAATTACTATCTATTTCACAATATTACGTAAAATAACTTTATTTTATTGTAAAGATAAAAAGTTTTAAATAATGTTGCTTCGGTTTACAAGAGTTTTTGTTTTAGGACTTATTAATCAAAATTTTTGGCAACTTATATACATTTGCTTTACTTTACTTTATTTTAATTTTATATAATTATTTATTTATTTATGTTAAAAATATATTTATTAGTATAATTTTTGCAGTTAAAAAAATGTCGCGGGTTACAGAAAGAATTGTTGGAACGATTGGTAAAAAATTAAAAAACCGACAATAATAAGTTATCATCAATATTGAAAGAGATGAGAACCTATTTCATAATATGAAAGCCTTGTATAACTGGTTGAAGATTCTTTTACCTGACTATGAATTTTCACATAATGACTTACCAGTTGAAAAATTTTTCCAAATCAACCCATCAACTGATCCCAGTTATGAAAAAAAGATTTTGAAAAGAAAACATACATACACTGGTGGTGCTAAAAATACATCTCTAAGCGGAGTCTACCGAAAATGGATTACAACTGTTGAAGTAATTATCCTATCACTGAAGGAATGCTAAAAGATAAACCTTTAAAATAAATATCGTGATCTTTTCAGGATGTTGAATTTATGAAAATAAAAAATACGGTTATAGAAGAATTAAAAAGAAAACTACCGGTTTATAAAAAAAGTATGAAATTATAAAAGCTGTTGATGACAATAATGCATTGTTAATTATAGCTGGTACAGGATCTGAGAAAAGTACTCAAGTCTGAAAAATTCTTCTAATTAACTACATCTCTCAAGGATGTGAAAGAGAGTTTAATTGCATCACCACTTAATCTCGAAGAATGGCAGCCATCGGCTTAGCAAAGAGAGTTGCTGAGGAAAAATATGAGAAGTTAGGAGAGTCCATGATAAATATTGTGTGATTTAACGAAGTAGACCTAAGGCCATTTGGATTTATCGTCTTTGAAATAGTTGGTATTATATTAAAAAAACTTTCTTCTGGCTTCTGAGAATTATCGCGGATAATTGTGGATGAAGTTCATGAAAGAAGTTTGGAAACAGACGAAATGTTACGAAAATTATACTATATTAAAACTATAGTATAAATGAGACATACTGCCTAATATTAGAAGTATAAAAAGAAAAAATTACTAACTAGAAGTTAATTAACTGTAAATATGACGTTATAGAATTATTATAAATAATTAATTATTAATATTGTTTATTTCCTTTTGTTCTCAATAAAGTTTATTTCACCAAATCATCTCTACATCTAAAACATAACGCAGATTTTCTACCTATTTTATTAAAAAAATGATATTTATTTTATGTGAAATAAAAATAATTTTAATGCACACAACAGTTAAACACAGGAGTTTGAAAATTTCTTTAAAAACATAAAAGTTTTGGAGACAGATGAAAAATCCTTCAACATCAATGAAACTTAGACAAAATTATACAGCATTTTGAAATTGTCAAAAGTAGTTTTTTATCTCCACATGATTACGACAAAAGAAGAGACCTTTGTAGCTTCAACAACAGACCAGATAAATCATCAATATCTCGCAGTGTGTATTACTAAATTCACCTATTTTGTTATAAAGTGCTTTCCGAAATTTTTTCCAACAACAAATTAAGTCGTATACTGTTACAAGGAAAACTTTCTTGGTCACTTTTATACTAGAAATTGGTGAATTTAGTAATACACTATTTTGTATATAAAATAGAAAAAATTTAAGAAACTACAAATTGTTTTATAATGTAATCTTTTGCTTTATAAATAAAAATATGTTTAAATTTAATTATTATAATTTATTAAAAAATGGTTAAATATTACTATTTTATATAAACACAATAAAATCGTATATCTATCTTATAATTTATATGCTAATATTTTCAACATATTTAAAAGTAGTTCAATCGGTTAAAGATTATATTATGCTTAGTATTTTATGTAAAATTTAAATATTCACCTTCAACTAATCCAGTTCAAGTATGTTTATTCCCTATTTTATTTCGATTTAGTTTTAAACAATTTAGCAATATCTTTTCCAAGACCCTTTGCCTAAGAAGAAATTAGAAATGATTAACTATAACTTACAGACTGTGTAAGAATTGATCTTTTTTCTCTTTTGTCGGCACCCTTTGAAACTAATTTTTTAGAGCGTTCTTTTCCAGAAAAGAAATTAAATCTACTTTTAAGATTTTTTGGAGAATCTTTTAATTTGCTTTTGCTACTTTTGAATAAACTATTAAAACCATTGCTACTACTTTTAAAAACATTTTTTGCTTTATTTTTGACAGATCCAAAAACACTACCAAATTTATTTCCTAAACTTTTCTAGAAAAAAATAAAATTAAAAAGTTTAGTTACATACCAATCCTTTCGTAAATTTATTTTTGCTGACATGATTGTTTGTTCTAAGATAAACTGTCTTTTTAGATTCTGAAACAGGTTTTTTTATAGCTCTGCTCGTTTCTGGTACTTCTGTACTAGTTTGTATCTGTGATGGAACATATAAATTTTCTGGATCTACTATAAATCCTAAATCAATTTGTGGTTCATATTTGTATGACACAGATTCTTGATTTATTTCATCATCATTACTAGAATCTGAACTAGGTTCTCTATCGACTTCATTAACTTCTGATTCATCTAAATTTTCTGATTTTAACTCCACAGGTAAGGTTTCTTCTTCTTCATTATTATCAGTCTCTCCGTCATAATTTGAAACATTTTCTTTAATAGATTCCTCATCACTTGGCACTACAGAGTTAACAAATGGTAAACTTTCAGACGAGTTATTCTTTTCATCGTTGTCACCTTCACCATTAGTATTTGGATCAACGATTTCCATATTTTCTCCTGTTTCTTCTGCGTTTTCTAATGATGATTTGTCTGCTGAGTTTGTTTCATTTTCGCCATCACTTTGCATCAATCCATCTTCAGATAAAGAACCACCTTCAGATGAGAGGGATTTGTCGGCAGAAGATAAAGTTTCAGTAGGTAAAAGATTTTCAGAGGAAGACTCTTGGAAACTGTATTGAACAGTTAAAAGTATGAAAATTGTTAAATACTTTATAAAACGCATTAAGCCAATACATTTTCAAACTATGTCTTCCCCATTTATGCTTACGTATGGATATTTGTTCAAAAGAAAAAATATCTCATATTTAGAGAGTAAATACCATAATTTTAAAAAAAAATTAATTATTTTACTAAATCAACTACACAATTTTAATATTAGAGTATAATTTTGTTTTACCTAAATAAAAACATATTTTTTATCCATAAAAAAGATTTATCTATATTATTTTACTTGGCAAACAAATCAATCAAATATTATTACAGCAAAATATAATTATAAAGCTTTGACAATAATATTAAAAAAAATATAATATTATAATAAACAACTCTATAAATATTATAATCAAATAATGTAATTTTGTTAGATTTTTGATAAACATTATTTTTTAATTTTAAGGATAATTTTTTTATGTTATGTTTTATCTACCTACATTAACAAAAAATTAAGTCTTTTTTTTCGTCAATTTTAATGTTGACTACAACTTTATCGAATCCTATAACAATCAATGAATCCTGACAGTGATAAGTAATGTATAAAGAGTAAAAATTTTTTCAACTAGAAATTCTTCAATACCATTCTCTATGAAAAACCAAAAACTATCATTTTACTAAATTTGATATAACTTTTTTATACCTTTTATGAAATATTATATAAGTGATTTCCTTAGTTCTTAAATAAGTTACATTTACAAAGGTTATTATTAAAATAAAAATTAAAATCTATTATAAAATTTTTACCTGTGTACTTAATAATTAAATAATTATATGGATTTACGCATGTAATTAACTTAAAACAAATTTTTTATATTAAAAACGTTTTAATTTCTTTAAATATTTCCTAACTTTATAATTTTAGTCATAGATTTACAATGATTGTATAATTTTTCTCATTTAAAAAATAAAATTCACTTATTTTTCTAAAGTTATATTGATTGGTGTAAAACTTAATAATTAAATATAAATAATAGTTATTTTGATATGCATGGAAAATTAATTTGTTCAACTTTTAAAATTTTTTTAATTTGAAGAAATGTATATAATAATATACATAAATATCGTGTTGAATACTGAAATTTTTATATTAACAGTAAAAACATTTAATCTAATGATTATAGTTTATTAAAAAAAACGATAAAATATTAATATTTTACACAACCATAATAGAATTATATATGTCATATTTAATATTTTTAATTAATTTAAAACAAATCTCTTGACAAAAGATTATATTATGCGTTGGATTTGATGTAAAATAATAATATTCATTACGAAACCAATTCCGTGAAAATATTTTAAATGTAAAATATGTTAGAACACTTTTATAAAAATTTACTTAACATTTTGCCTCCAGCTTTACCTAATATCTTTCTTGCCATACTTCCACCCTAAAGAACAATTGAAAGTAATTTTATATAACATACCATTTTTCCAAAAAGTCCTCTTTTCTTTCTAGTAACAGAATCTGTTGGTGACAGTTGTGTAGCATTAAAAACTCCAGTTTTAGTAGTACATTCAGAGGTATTACAAGGAGTTGGTGCTACATTTGAAGGAGTAAGATTATTAGTATCTTGAAAACTATATTGAACAGCCAAAAGTACAAAGACAGTAAAATATTTTATAAAATGCTTTTTGACGATACATTTTCAAATCATGTCTTCTTAATTTATACCTATGTAAGGGTATTTTTTTGAAAGAGAAATATTTCATATTTATAATGTAAATATTATAATTTAACGAAAAAACAATTTGATTTTTCTAAATTAATTACATCATTTTAACGTTAAAGTATAGTTTTGTTTTACTTAAATAAAAAGCATAACTTTTTACCATATAAAAGTTTTATTTATATTAATTGATATTATTTAACAAATATTACTACCAAATATTATTAAAGTAAAATATTACTTTAAAGGTTTGGTAAATACTTAAAAAAATGTCATGTTATAATAAACAACACATATATATCGTATTTAAATAATGTCATTTTGTTACATTAAAAAGGAAATCGTAACGTTTTTGGCTATAAAAAATTAGATATTCATAATAAATATTAAGCATAAATAATTCAAATTATAAAATTCTAACGTGAAGTAAATTTAGTGTCACGTTAAGAAATTTGAATAAAAAATTTATAAGTTTATGAGAATTATTTTCTTAAATATTATTTTGTTTCCTACCAAATATGAATAAATTAGCCCCCAATGAATTAGTTTATAATGATTTAAAAGAAATTGGAGAAAATGTAAACCGAGTACTTAAAATTATCTTTCAAAAAATTATTTCAATGGACAACAGTTAATCGATTTTGAAAACTTTCTACTTAACTCAAAAAACTTAATAAATTTTATATAACAATTTCTTTCGTAAATTTTATGGAAACAAATGTATTTACTAAACAATGCTTGTTATAGTTAAAATTAACAGTTTATCAAAAAATATTAAGACAAAATTTATTGTTTTAACGTGAATTTCTTCTCTATGAATTATTTTAATATGATTATTACAAATTTTTATATTTTTTAAAGTATTTTTCATATCGTTATCATTTTTTGCAAGTAATTCAAGCCCGTTTTTTATATCTTTCTTTGGTAAAATTTTAATTAAGCAACTTGTAGTTTTCATTATAAACTTTTATAGATGAAAACGTCATTGTTCTTTCTATATAAATGTATAAAAATTTAAATGATATATTTTTAAGAATTATTTTTATTAAAATTTTAGAAGAAATTTATTTTGAATATATAAATATATGCACTTTAAATTATTAAAAGTTAAACAGTAACAGCAGAAAATCTAATAAAAAATAGTTGTAACTATAGATGTACTTTCAAAAGAAGTCTCCAGCAGATTATAAACAAATATCCATCCTTGTTAGACAATAAAAGTTTCAATATTTTTTATTTTTCAATGAAAACTGGAAACGAAACAGGAATATCATAATCGTAAAGGTTTGTGTTGTAGTAATTAAAAAAGTCTAAAAAATATAGCGTTAAAAATACAATCTTTAGAGTAATTGTGGCTTTTTTCAAATATTAAAAGCTTTGAATAATAAAAATTACTGTCTTCTCAAGATAACTTGTGATTCAGTAAATAATTTATTACTTCTTTTAATACTTCTAATTGTATTTGAAAAATTAAATGTTTAGGAGATAATTTTAAGCTACATTAAAAAAATATTATTCTTAACCAGCTCTAAAAATAGCAATTTTATACGTTATAGAAGCAATTTAAAAGGGTCTTAGAAATATTATAATTTAAAAATAGTAAAAATTTTAACAAAATTTAAAATGTTTCTATATTTTTCTTTCATATTAAAATTTAACTATATATTTTAATATCTACATTTTTTATTTGAAATAAATTAATTTATTTTCGAGATCGCTATTATTTATTTTACTTATAATTTTTTAACTAATGCATTATAATAATCATTTATTTTAAAAATTAAACTAGTGTTAAAATTTGAATATTAATTTTTTTTACAAAACGAATGAAAAAAATGTCACGCTAGTAGAAAATTTTAATAATTATAGAAAATTAAGAAAAAAATTTTTTAGCATAACATTTATCACGTTTTGCTTTTCAGTGTAGCATCTCGGAAAACATTATTTTTGAAATTTATGAATAATTTTTATATTTATATTTTATTTACTTTATATTAACTATCATTTAAACCTTTTTATACCATCAATTTCAATGTTAACTCATACAAAACCTATACATGAGATTTTGACCGAAAATATCCAGAATACTACAAACTGATACAGCATTCATAGAAACTTTTACGAGGTACACTGGAATGAATGTGGATCAGACCCGAATATATCTAAAATCACATACGGATCGGAGCAGATAGTAATATTGCCAATTCTAATCCGCTCCAAATATAATATTTGTTATATTTAATAAGTTAAAAAATAACAGTATGGAACATATTATTTACATGAAAGTGTATGACTAAATTTACTCATTTTATTTTAAAAATGTTAATCGAAATTTTTTCCCAAAAACAAATAAGTTCGTATATTGCTACAAGAAAAACTTTCTTGGCCACTTTTATACTAGAAATGGGTGAAATTATTAATACACTATTTTGTATATGAAATAGAAAAAATTTAAGAAACTACAAATTATTTTAAAATGTAATCTTTTGCTTAATTAATAAAATATGTTTAAATTTAATTATTATAATTTATTAAAAAATGGTTAAATATTATTATTTTATATAAACACAATAAAATCGTATATCTATCTTATAATTTATATGCTAATATTTTCAACATATTTAAAAATAGTTCAATCGGTTAAAGATTATATTATGCCTAATTTTTTATGTTAAACTTTAATTTCACCTTCAACTAATCCAGTTCAAGTATTTTTTCTCTATTTTATACCGATTAATTTTTAAACAATCTTTTTGTAGCATTTACAGCTTTTTTGAATCCTTTAGTAATATCTTTTCCAAGTCCCTTTACCTAAGAAGAAATTAGAAATGATTAACTATAACTTACAGATTGTGTAAGAACTGATCTTTTTTCTCTTTTGTCGGCACCATTTGAAACTGATTTTTTAGAGTGTTTTTTTCCAGAAAAGAAACTAAATTTATTTTTAAGATTTTTTGGAGAATCTTTTAATTTGCTTTTGCCATTTTTCAATATACTATTTAATCTATTGTTACTACTTTTGAAAATATTTTTTGCTTTATTTTTGGCAGATTTAAAGAAACTACCAACTTTACTTCCAAATGTTTTCTAAAAAAAATAAAATTAAAAAGTTTAGTTACATACAAATCCTTTCGTGATTCTATTTTTGCTGACATCATTGTTTGTTCTAAGATCAACTGTCTCTATAGAATTTGAAACAGGTTTTTTAATAGCTTTGCTGATTTCTGGTACTTCTGTACTAGTTTGTATCTTTGATTGATCAGGTAAATTTTCTGGATCTACTACAAATCCTAAATCAATTATTGGTTCATATTCGTATGACTTAAATTCTTGATTTATATCATTATCATTACTAGAATCTGAACTAGAATCTCCACCGACTTCATTAACTTCTGATTCATCTAAATTTTCTGATGTTAACGCCTCAGGTAAATCTTCATTATCATTATTATCAACCTCTCCATTAGAATTTGAACCATTTTCTTCCATAGATTCCTTATCTTCTGTCACTACATCATCAACATGTTGTGAACTTTCAGATAAAATATCATTTTCATCATTGTTACCTTCATTATCAGGATTTTGATCAACGCTTTCTGTAATTCCCTCTGTTTCTTCTGCGTTTTCTAATAGTGATGCCTCTTGTGAGTTTGTCCCACTTGCAACATCATTTTGCATCAATACATCTTCAGATGATGAACCATTTTCAGATGAGAGGGATTTGTCGGCAGAAGATAAAGTTTCAGTAGGTAAAAGATTTTCAGAGGAAGACTCTTGGAAACTGTATTGAACAGTTAAAAGTATGAAAATTGTTAAATACTTTACAAAACGCATTTAGCTGATACATTTTCGAAATATGTCTTCCCCATTTATACTTACGTATAGATATTTGTTCAAAAGAAAAAATATCTCATATTTAGAGAGTAAATACCATAATTTAAAAAAAAAAATCAATTATTTTACTAAATCAACTACTCGATTTTAATATTAGAGAAAAATTTTGTTTTACCTAAATAAAAAACATTACTTTTATAAATAAAAATATTTATCTATATTATTTTACTTGACAAACAAATCAATCAAATATTATTACAGCAAAGTATAATTATAAAGCTTTGATAATAATTTTAAAAAAATATAATATTATAATAAATAACTCTAGAAATATTATAATCAAATAATGTAATTTTGTTAGATTTTTGATAAACATTATTTTTTAATTTTAAGAATAATTTTTTATGTTATGTTTTATCTACCTACATTAACAATGAATTAAGTCTTTTTTTCGTCAATTTTAATGTTGACTATAACTTTATCGAATCCTATAATAATCAATGAATTCTGAAAATGATAAGCAATGTATATAGAGTAAAAATTTTTTCAACTAGAAATTCTTCAATACCAGTCTTTATGAAAAACCAAAAATTATTATTTTACTAAATTTGATATAACTTTCTTATACCTTTTGTAAAATATTTTATATGTGATTTCCTTAGTTCTTAAATAAGTTACATTTACAAAGGTTATTATTAAAATAAAAATTAAAAACTATTTTAAAATTTTTATCTATGTACTTTATAATTAAAAAATTCTATGAAGTTACGCATGTAATTGAAACTTAAAATAAATTTTTTATATTAAAAAGTTTTAAAATTCTTTAAATATTTCCTAACTTTATAATTTTAGTCATAGATTTACTGTTACAGTATAATTTTTCTTATTTAAATAATAAAATTCACTTATTTTTCCAAAGTTATATTGATTGATGTAAAACTTAATGATAAAATATAAATAATAGTTGTTTTGATGTGCATGGAAAATTAATTTGTTCAACTTTTAAAATTTTTTTAATTTGAAGAAATGTTTATAATAATATACAAAAATATTGTGTTAAATACTCAAATTATTATATTAACAGTAAAAACATTTAATCTAATGATTATAGTTTATTAAAAAAACGATAAAATATTAATATTTTACATAACCATAATAGAATCATATATCTTATATTTAATATTTTTAATTAATTTAAAACAAATCTCTTGACAAAAGATTATATTATGCGTTGGATTTGATGTAAAATAATAATATTCATTACGAAACCAATTCCGTGAAAATATTTTAAATGTAAAATATGTTAGAACACTTTTATAAAAATTTACTTAACATTTTGCCTCCAGCTTTACCTAATATCTTTCTTGCCATACTTCCACCCTAAAAAACAATTGAAAGTAATTTTATATAACATACCATTTTTCCAAAAAGTCCTCTTTTTTTT
The DNA here is from genome assembly GCA_963280985.1 of Strongyloides venezuelensis. Lineage (NCBI taxonomy): Eukaryota > Metazoa > Nematoda > Chromadorea > Rhabditida > Strongyloididae > Strongyloides > Strongyloides venezuelensis. The sequence goes on from CAUJLX010000001.1 coordinate 11,769,589, forward strand.
CTAGCAACAGAATCTGTTGGTGATTGTTGTGTAGCATTAAAAACTCCAGTTTTAGTAGTACATTCAGAAGCATTACAAGGAGTTGGTGCTACATTTGAAAGAGTAAGAGTAGTAGTATCTTGAAAACTATATTGAACAGCCAAAAGTACAAAGACAGTAAAATATTTTATAAAATACATTTTGACGATACATTTTCAAATCACATCTCCTTAATTTATACCTATGTAAGGGTATTTGTTTGAAAGAAAAATATTTCATATTTATAATGTAAATATTATAATTTAAAGAAAAAAATTGGATTTTCTAAATTTATTACATCATTTTAACGTTAAAGTATAATTTTGTTTTACCTAAATAAAAAACATAACTTTTAATCATATAAAAGTTTTATTTATATTAATTTATATTATTTAACAAATATTACTGCCAAATATTAGTAAATTAAAATATTACTTTAAAGGTTTGGTAAATATTTAAAAAAAATGTCATGTTATAATAAACGACACATATATATCGTAATTAAAAATAATGTCATTATGCTAGCATCTCGGAAAACATTATTTTCGAATTTTACGAATAATTTTTATATTTATGTTTTATCTATTTTATATAAACTATCATTTAAATTTTTTTATACAGTCAATTTCGATGATCATTACATACAAAACCTAAACACGATGTTTTTGACCGAAAATGCCAAGAATACTAAAAATTAATATAGCATTCATACGAACTTTTACGAGGTACACTGGAGTGGATGTGGATCAGATCTGAATATATTTAAAGTCACATACGGATCGGAGCAGATAGTAAAATTGCTGATTTTAGTTTTAATTATATTGCGTAAAAAATAATAATGTTTTAGTATTGTTAATAATAAATAATTAAATAACTTCCATTTTCTTGTAGTAGAAACTAATAACTATATGTATATAAGTTGAATATTAAATAAATCATATAGACAATTGTAAAAATATAGATGTTTAATGTTTTCAGACAATAAATTAATGACTTTGTAATTTTTTTTATCATTTGTTAATGACTGTTTTTATACAATTTGTAAGATAATAAAATTTGCATAAAAAATTATTCAAATTCACATACTAAATAAATTTATATTTTTAATTTTTTTTTGTTCCATGGTCAATTTTATTATATTATGAAGTTATTATTACAGAATATTATTTTAATATTCTTTCAACTACATCAATTTGTCTTTAGTCTATATGGAAAATTGCGACAGATACAAATGTTTCGAAAGTTTAGGAAGTGCTTCCCGGATAGAAGTAGGAATTGGTAAATACGGTAATGAAAATCATCAATAATCGTTCTTATTCACAAGTTGAAAATGATTTTAAAAAGATTATAAAAAAAATGGATAAACATTAAAGGAAATACTTAATGCTAAAAAAGTTAACATTATTGAAATTGATAATAACAAATTTAAATACAAACATTTTGAAAGTGACGAAAAAATCATTTTAATGTTTTGCCCTACTAAATATTATAGAACAATTGATAGTTCTTTCATGTTTAATGAAGAAAAAAGAAGCTTGTTTCTATGTTATGACAAATCCAGAATATGCTCATTGAAAATTTGGGTAAATCCACACTAGTTTCATTTGAACTAGTATGTGTTTACTCGAAATATTAAGTCAAAAATTTTGATACATCCGTTTGAAGAAAATGAGATCCAGTATTTTTTTTCAGAAAATACAGCTTAAATTTAAAAATGGTGATTTAAAAAAATACTAAAAGATTCTTATTTCAATGGATCAACATGTCGTTATTCTGAAAAATATAGTTAGAATCCATTTGTGGTTGCAGAATTGATTGTTAAAAGATGGAGATATTGATTTTAATAGTTGTCGTCGTCATAATAAGATGGGGAAAAATCTGGATAAATTTTTATGTTAAATGTTCGACCAGGAATATCCATACTAGCCTTTTTTAATGAGATTAGTGTATATACTTCCAATAATTTGTCAAATAGGAATCTATTATAAACCAATTACTTATAATAGTTTAGATGAAATGTTAAATTCCAATAAAAAAGATGTATTTTATGTGGTGATTAATAATAAAGAGGAAGAAAAAGATATTATATTTGGTACATATTTATATGATAATCAGAGGTGTATCCACTGTTACCATGTCCTTATACAAATTGGATTCCAAATATTAATCTAACAAAGTTTATTCCATCCAACTATGTTATGGAGAATGGTAATCAGTTTACTAATGTTGATTATGATCGTCATAGATTTGTTCCTAAAATCCCTTCATCGAAAGATAATAGAATTCTTTATTGTGGAAAAATTTACCAACTCAATTTTAAGGAAAGTAAGTAATGTTGGTGTTTTAGTCTAAACTAGGTAATCAAAACACTCGTTGTGGCAATATTGAAACTACTGAAACTGGAGTTAAATGTTTAGATAGAGAAATTAATACGATTATTTACTATTCTTTTTCTTATACACCAGATAATATAAATTATAATGGAAAAAGTATTGAAGTTAAAAAATTTCATCCCGAAAAAGATAACATTTATTCTGGCCAAATAATCTTAATCTTTGAGAAATATGAAGACGGACTATAATTGGTTTTACGGAAAATGAAGAATTAAGTGGTAGATTCTTTGATGAAAAAAAGAAAGTAGAACCAATGCGTAATGGAATAGTTCTTGACACAAGTGCAACACTACACCTCAAAATTGGTGGTATAAAAGTTATTATAAAAAAATGGATAATGGAATAATTTTAGTAAGAATTGATGTTAAATCGAGAAGAAATAAGACGTTACATGTTGGATGTCATGCTACTATGGATGATGGTAGTGGTAATAGATATGAAGATTTTTATTTCAAAAGATATAAATTTGTACTTTTAAAAGAAAAATTATCCAATTTTAATAGTTCAAATAATTTGGATACAATAAATATCTTTTCAACAATGGATCCAAAAAATATTTATGGACATTACAGTTGTAGAATGGATAATGATAAAAAAATACAATATAAGAGAATCAGAATTTATTATCCTACCAAAAAAAGTAATTATTTTAATCAAACCAGTTGGAGCAATTTCTAAGACAATAAATTCATTTTTCTGTTACAAGAATTATATGGAAATAGGAGAATTATCTGTGATCAAATAGAATTGTTTTCAGGGATAGAATTAAGCAATTTGAACAATCCATCATCATTTACAACGAATGAAAGTTTAGTTATTTATTATAATCCTAGTGATTATGACCAAGGTGTTATGATATTAATTTGTAAATATAATGCCATTGACCAACCGTTTGTATTATTGAGAAAAAAATTTAAACCTGAAGATGTGGTTTTAGTAGACAGTACTATTAGTGGTAATCTAACTCGTCGCTCAAATAACACTATAAATGGTAATTCAAATGGCACTACAAAGAGTGGTTCAAATGCTACTCTAAATAGTGCTATAAATAAAAGTTCCAAAAGGCACATCAAGTAGTGGATTATCTACTGTATTGATTGTTACAATTATAGCTGTATCGATAATCGTAATAACAGTAATCATTGCAGTCACTATTATTATCTCCTTGAAATTAAAAAATAAGAAAAAAAAGAAGAAGAATGATGACATCTTTATTAGTATTGATATTAGTAATAGGAATAGCGGTAGCAGTTTATTGTCGGCCTCAAAATCAACATCACAATCCATTTCCCAATTTTCTTAAATTAAAAAATAGCCGTTCAAAATTTAAAGTACCAATTATGTTAGGAAGTCTATTCGATTCATCGATGTCCATCAGTACTTCAAAATTAAAGTCTTTATCCAGGACGACAAGGAGCAAAGTTGTATCAAATGAAAGAAGAGCTTCGAAGACAAAATAAGATCTACTCTATAAATCGGGATAGCGTTTAATCGGGAAAATTATAATATATATATTTAACATTTTTAAAGTAATAACTAAACATTATTATGTTCATTTTTATGCCTAATAAATTTTTAAATGTGTTATTGAAATAAGGTAGTGGTAAATTATCTATGATTTGTTTTTATTTTTATATTTCTTTTTTTATTTACACAAGTTGTGATATTTTTAGAGTTTTTAGAGGCTTCAATATACTCTCATGACTATATTTAATTTTATTACATGTAAAAGAATGGTGGTTAATTCTTATATTTATTTTATTCTTCCATCTATTATAGAAATCGTGCCTTTCTCAAGCATTTGAATAATTAGCTTTTTATTTAACTATGATTTTAACATCTATTTTTTAATTCAATATCATCTTATCTTATTTTTATAATAAAGTACCTTATTTTAGTAAAATTTTTATAAATATTATAGTATCTTAATATTAATTTCAAATCGTTATTAATGCCGTATATAAATTTTGATAAATTTAATATGAAATATGGTTTAATATAACATATAATTTTTCTATCAAGATGATAAATCAACTAGAATTAACATTTTCTGATTACAGAGTATTCATTATTTAATACGTAATTGTGTCTTCTTGTAGTTTATCAACAATATTTAAAAAACCGAGATACTGCCACTTCTATAACATACACTGACAACTTTTGTTACATCATAATTAATATTTTTTAAGATAAAACAATGTATGTAATAAAAAATAAAACATATAGGTTTTTTGAATAAAAAATTGTATGTATGTTAATAAATTATAGGACATGTAACTATGATGAAAATATACATTTTTTTACCACGGTTACAATATATGTTTACACAGCATTACATTGTAAACTTGTTTAATAATTTCAATGACAATTTTAGAAAACAATATGTCATGATATTTTTAATAATAAATAGATTACCATACGAAATACAATGAATGATTTTCAAACTAATTTTTAATAGTTTAGCAATTATAAGTTTTAGAAATTTTAAAATTTTATAGTAATAATAATGAAAAGCAATAATTATTTAACTACACAAATACGATTTAATTAAAATATTTAAAAGTTATTTTTGTCATGAACAGAGATAAATAATGCTTAATAACTTCGATAGTTTTAAATCTTTAAAATGATCTCAAAAGATAATATAAAAAAAGTGAATAATTACAATTTATTATATGAATAAACGATGAAGGATGGATGATCAATATAAAGTTTATTTAATAAAAAAGAAAATAAAATTATAAAATTACAACATGACAGAGCATAAATGATAGACTGAATTGTTGTCCAAAAAGGTTGTCTTATATGTTTTGTTGGTTTCTTAGTACAAATATAACATAAAGTATTGTCACATTACAATGTATGAGAAGATTTTATGAATACAACAAGATAGTACTCTATATTCATTTCATTATAAATATACTTGCAACAATTATATTTCATATAAACAAATAATATACAAATAAATTATTCGGGTATTTAAACTATCAAATACTAAATTAAGATTTGATCCTAACGTTAAAATCATTAAGATTTTAATTGGCTCATAACTTCTTGGATGTTTAACATTTATTTATTGTTTTTTCAATCGCAGTTCCATGCACCATGATTGAAATATATACCAAAATGGGTTCTATTAAAAAAGTTTAAAGATTATAAAACAAGTCTGGATTTCCATTTTTGGAATTTCATGAAATTCATGAACATTCTAATTTCTTGAAAACAACCTAAAGTAGTTTGGATAACTTTTATTTATACTTATTTTAGTTAATTTAGCCCAAGTTTAAATTATTTCAAGAAAAGCATTTTTGACCTTCTACAAAAATGGACATCAAACGTGTTCTATCAAATTGTCGTTATTTAATTACATGCACCCAGAAATTATTATCCCTGTGAAATATGTACTACTTGAGACTGAAACTACAATTTTTAAGGTTATCAATTTCTAAGGGTGATTTTTGTTTTATTTCTATATTCAAACACGTTTGTTCATTGCAAAAATCACGATTTTAATAATCTTTTTATTATTGCATTAATTTTCATATGCAAAATATTTTAGATAAAAATTTAAATTTATTATGGATCTGCATCCTTTTTTCTGTATAAAACTGAAAATACAAATTTTGTTAAAATTACAATAAATAATAAGTAAAATTACTATTTTAATACTTAAAAATAATTTTAAAAATGGGAACATCATTTAAAATTTCACGATTAAGAATAATTTTGAATAAATTATTTAAAATAATCTTTTAACAAAATTAATTTTCTTCTACTCTACAAAATAATTTTTTAATATTACTTCTGAATACAAAAATTAACAATTAGCAACATTTCAACTAAAAATGTCAAAAAAGTTAGGAAAAATGTTTTCTGGAATGTTCAACAACGTCAATCCTTCTGGAAACAGAAGTTATAATTGTAAAGATATTGATGCTTTGACAGCTGGAGGTGCAGGAATGCAAGGTCATATGAGTGGTGGAATGCCAGGGAACATGCCAAGTGGAATGCAAGGTCCTATGGGTGGTGGAATGCCAGGGAACATGCCAGGTGGAATGCAAGGTCCTATGAGTGGTGGAATGCCAGGGAACATGCCAGGTGGAATGCAAGGTCCTATGAGTGGTGGAATGCCAGGAAACATGCCAGGTGGAATGCAAGGTCCTATGAGTGGTGGATTTCAAGGGAACATGCCAGGTGGAATGCAAGGTCCTATGGGTGGTGGATTTCAAGGGAAACATGCCAAGTGGAATGCAAGGTCCTATGGGTAGTGGAATGCCAGGAAACATGCCAGGTGGAATGCAAGGTCCTATGAGTGGTGGATTTCAAGGGAACATGCCAAGTGGAATGCAAGGTCCTATGGGTAGTGGAATGCCAGGAAACATGCCAGGTGGAATGCAAGGTCCTATGAGTGGTGGATTTCAAGGGAACATGCCAAGTGGAATGCAAGGTCCTATGGGTAGTGGAATGCCAGGAAACATGCCAGGTGGAATGCAAGGTCCTATGAGTGGTGGAATGCCAGGAAACATGCCAGGTGGAATGCAAGGTCCTATGGGTGGTGGATTTCAAGGAAGTATGCCAAGTGATATGCCAAGACATATGAGTGGTGGTATGACTGGCGGAATAGGGTCCCAATCAATATTCTATGCCAGGACTACCAGGAGGAATGAGTGGTGGTATGAATGGCGGAATAGACTCCAATCAATTTTCTATGCCAGGACAATCAGGAGGAATGAGTGGTGGTATGAATGGCGGAATGGGTCCTAGTCAATATTGTATGTCAGGACAACCAGGGGGAATGAACGGTTCTAACTACATGTTCCCTCATTAAGTAGCTCATAATTTTTAAAAATTGCTACCAAAAAAACTATAAATAGAAATTTTTTAACTAATTGCTTGAATCATTATATATACTCGGTTAATTCAATTCATCGAAATATAATCTATCAACTTATTTTAACATAATAAAAGATAATTTTCCTTATAAATCTTTTCTTAATTTATTTTTTAAGTGACATTAAATGTGAAAAACAACACAAAATATTGAAATCAAAGCTTTAAATTATTATATCGCTTTTTTTAAACCTAATAAAATATGATTTTATGAAAGGCATAAATAGAGATTTATGCATATTTTAGTGTTGTAAAAATTTGTATATACCAATGGGAAAATACTATCATTCTAAGAATTTCCCAATCTCCAAGTTACCTATAAAACCACAATAAAAAAATAACTGTATATTTGATAAAAAACACGATTGTATCTTCTATAAAATATATCTACTTAAAGACCAAACATGATTAAAGATAGTATATTCGTAAATTTTCAACTATTATTCAACATTAGAAATTCTATAAAATAAATACTCGTCATTTTCCACACAAATCCCATAGAGAAAGTACAACTTGATCTCATAATCTCTTTATGTCATGTGAAATAACCTACTAAAGTATGAAAAAAATACTTTTAGAGTTATCGTCAAGTAAATAAATGAGAAAAATCTTTAGTAAAAATAACATGGAAGAACTTTTTAGTACAAAAACGTTTAACAGCGACATTTTATTAAAAAAACAATTGAAAAAAGTCTCTATTTAGATGTTAGCTGCAAGTCCAATAACACCACAAGCAGCTCGAGCTCCAGCATTTCCTGTCTTAAGAGATTCCTCCTTCTTGTCTCCTTCTCCTTTTCCAAGATCATCAACTCCAGCATGAACAACAAGTGAACGTCCTGCATAAGAAAAAATAATTACATGATAAGAAATAAACAAACAACATACCAATAATAGAATGTACACCATGTAAAGAGATAAGTTTATCAGTAAAGTCAATTTTAGCAACACCACTACCATCGGCTGTAACATTACCTAAATCTCCAACATGACGTTCCTCATCACATGGGCCACCGTGAGTTTTATTGAAAGGATTAAAATGTGGTCCGGCAGAAATACATCCATTGGTTGAGTCTCCATATTGATGGATGTGGAATCCGTGTTTACCTTCTGTTAATCCTTTTATCTCTCCTTGAATTTTTGTTGGTTCACCTTCTTTATTTTGATAAAAGTGTACAACACCAGTTACAACTTCTCCCTTAAGAACAGCTACAGCGTGATTGAACATATTGTCTGGAATGAAATAATTTTTTAAGTGTATCGCTAGCATGGTCGGTAGAATACAATAAAAAATATGGTGCTAACAGTTTAAATATATTATTAATATCAATAAAGTGGTATATTTACCAAAGCAATTTTACATCTAGAATATTTAAAATAGCAAAATTCAAATAAAGTCGCGGCTGATAGTTAGTGAAAAAATAAAAAAAAGTATGGCTTAAGACATTTTAAAATATCTGTACGTAAATGAGCAGTTAGAAAATTTTTAAAACATTTATACTTGCGTGCAGTGGAAAATGTAACATCCCCATGATAAGATAAAAATAGCATGATAACCTTTTTGAAGGCCACTAAATAAACAATAATTATATTTTCTCCTTTCTTCAAAATGTAAATGATTTGTGATTATATGTGTTCGTGAAATAGTAAAAATCTATAAAACACTACATACATATTATGATAAAATTTTGAATATCATTGGTAAAAAAAACAAAGAGTCCTTGATGAAGTCCTGCATACATAAATGTCTCAAATAAATAGTACTTCGCTTTGGGAACCAATTTGATGACTTAATTTTCCAAATATAAAAAAGGACTGTCTCGTTTTTTCATCAACTTTTTGGCATAAACTTTTTTGTCACCTAAAATGTTATCTAAGGAGCAAATTTCGGAGTTATCAGAAAAATTTCCATCTGTATGTCTCTTAAAGGACTTTTTTTTCTAATAGCAATAATTATATATTTTTTTAGATTTCACAAGAAGGAGGGGGCAGTATTTTGTACGATGACGTGAAGGACGCTTTAAAATTACTTGGGATTGATATACCGGGATACAAGTTTCGTGAACTTATTGAGAAGAATAATGAAAGCAATTCTCTTACATTTGGTGAGTTTTGCAACATCTACTCAAATTTAATTGGACAAAAAAATTCGCTTGCGAGTTCATGGAAAGTTGGAATCAACTCTGCTCAAGGTTCATACAAAATACAAGGTTTGGCTCATCATGGTGCTGATGAAATTATCCATACAATCCGAGTTGAAGAGGAAGTTGCTTTTTCAAACTGGATTAACAGCCACCTATCTGAGGACCCTGATCTTAAAAAACACCTTCCTGTTAATGCTGATACTCACGAATTGTACAAGAAACTTGATGACGGTCTTGTTTTATGTAAATTGATCAATCTTGCCGTTCCTGAAACAATTGATGAACGTGTAATTAACAAAAAAAATCTTAATACTTATTCGAAAACTTGAAAATCTTACATTGTCTCTGATGTCAGCCCAAGCTATTGGTTGTAATATTGTCAATAATATTGACGCTGATGATCTTAGTAAAGGTCGTCAACACCTGGTATTGGGACTCTTATGGCAAATTATTCGTATTGGACTGTTTAATCAAATTGATCTTATCCGTGTCCCAGGACTGTTTAGACTTCTTAAAGATGGAGAGACTGCTGATGACTTGAGAAAGTTATCCAAAGGAAGAAATTCTTATGCGTTGGGTAAACTATCATCTCAAGAAAGCTGGATGTAATAAGGAACTGAGAAATTTCACGACAGATGTTGTTGACTCTGAAATTTACACACATCTCCTTTACCAAGTAGCACCTCAAGGTTCTGGTGTCAGTCTTAGTCCACTCAATGTCAGTGGTAATTTACAAAGAGCAACAGCTATGCTCCAACAAGCAGATAAATTGAATTGTCGTGAATTTGTCACACCCAGTGATGTTTGTAATGGTGTTCACAATCTTAACTTGGCTTTTCTTGCTAATCTTTTCAATAAGTATGCCAATCTTCCTGAATTGGATGTTGAGGAGACTGAACAAATTAATGATATCGATGGAGAAACTAGAGAAGAAAAGACCTACAGAAATTGGATGAACAGTATGGGAGTTAAACCATTTGTCAATTGGCTTTATGGAGATCTCCAAGATGGATTGATTATCTTCCAACTATATGACATCATTAAACCTGGTATTGTCAACTGGAAGAATGTCGTTACAACATTCCGTAAATTACAAATGTTTATGGATAAAATCTCTAACTGTAATTATGCTGTTCAATTAGGAGTTCAATTACGTTTCAGTTTGGTTGGGATTCAAGGAAAGGATTTGTATGATGGTAATAGAACGTTAACACTTGCTTTAGTTTGGCAACTTATGAGAGCTTACACTCTCGCTATTTTATCTCAATGTACCAATAAAAATGATGGAACACTTGTTACTGACAAGGAAATAATTGCTTGGGTCAACGAGAAGCTAACTAATTCTGGAAAAAAGACATCTATTAAGAGTTTCCAAGATCCTTCTATTTCAGATGGAACTGTTGTTATAGATTTAATTGATGCTATAGCCCCTGGAACGATCAATTATGATATGGTCAAAAGTGGTGGAGAATCAGCCAAAATCGCCAACGCTAAATATGCTATTTCTTCTGGAAGAAAAATTGGAGCTAAAATCTACGCCTTGCCCGAAGATATTGTGGAGGTAAAATCAAAAATGGTAATGACTGTTTTCGCTTGTCTTATGGCCAGAGATTATCTTCTTAAAGTAGATTCAAAATGCCAGTAAAATATTTTCTTTGATTTAACTTTTTATATAATATTTATTTCGATATATTGTAAAATAGTGTTGTACAGAAAAATTTTAATTAATAGAAGGATGATTGTATTTCCAGCAGAATTTCTTTTGTTTTTTCCTGTCACGAAATGTTTTACACTTCACCAATAGTATTTTATAAATAATGTCTACTTTAAAATAAATTAGTTACCACTTTCTATGTAAGAATGATTTCGAGGAGATTAATTTTGGCCCCTTTAGCATGGAATGTAACACCAATTGCTTCAATTCATGTTACTTCTATTAATTCAAAGGGTCGTGCACGTATTCCATTTTATAATAAACATCATAAGGTAACAGATCCAGCTAAACAGGATCCAGAGTACTTTGAAAAGAAAGCAGCTAAATTACCTTTAGGTATGAGTTAATGTAATTAAGTTTCTCTGGAAACAATTTTTTACTTGTAGATGACCACTATTTGGATGCCTTAGAATTGCTGTGGAAAGAAAAAATTGGAAGTGAAAGAGAAGTTATGATGAAAGGATCAGATAATTTGATAGGAAATAAGACTGATTATGGTTTACCACAAATTGATACTTCACAACCAAGATATGAATATAGGCATGTAGATGAATTAAGAGATGCTCCAGAATCTGTGAAAAGAATATTTAGTATAGAGTATGGAGAAAGAAGAGATTTAAGTGGAGCATGGAAACGGACATTAATTGAATCTGTAAACAAACATAAATTTGATGATTCGTCATTACAAGTAAAGATAGCCTGGACAACAACAGTTATCCGTAGTTGGACATCTTTGGTTGATAGGTTTATGTCCAAAAACCCAAAAAAACCTGTATGGATAACACATCGTATTTATTTGATGATAAATTATAGAAGGAAACTTTTACGTCTTCTAAGAGAACAAGATGAAGCTGAATTTGAACGTGTAATTAATGAATTAAAGATTGCTTATCACGTTCAAAAACAACCAGAGCATGTAAAGACTAGAAAAGCTTGGTCAGAACATCAATTAAAATTAAGAATTGAAAGAGAAAAAGAAAATATGTTAGATATATTACATAAAAGTTTTATGGAGAACAGAGATGAAATTGTTGCAGATATAGATGCAAACTTACAAAGCCTCGAAATTGAAGAAGAAAATATTAAAAAAAGATTGGAGGAAATTAGTATTATTGAAGGAAAAAAAGTGGATAATGTGGTTGGGGTTTATCAACCAAAAATTATTGAGGAGCTGTCTGAAAATGTTATGCATTCATTGTTATTTAATCATGATTCAAAATAATTTGTACTAGATACTTGTTGATTAGTTGTTATCGTATAATTTATGAATATTTAGGGAAATAAATGCAATTACAAAACTATGGAAATTTTTTCCATAACTGTGTAGCGGGAGTAGAAAAGGAAGTATGAAAATATTTTTCCTTTCCTGTGTTTTACTCTACAAATATTATTTACAAAATAAAAAAAATATTATGATATATCGGTGTTGAAATAGTGAGGCAAAACACACATTACGTATCTTCACATTTTGATTTCTCTCAGTAGTAAAAATTTGACTATCTAAATAAATTTCTATCATTATGAATCAATAATTGTTTTATTACATGATTGAGATTTATAATGTTTTCTAACAAATTATATTGGTACATTGTTTATATATTTTCTTAGAAAATTTTAATTTATCTTTAGAAATAAAAAAGTATCTTCTCGTACAAGGTTTTTTTTTTCAATTGTCATATATGTATATTTATAGATATATGTAAACATAATCAACATACACATGCATAGTTGTTTCAGTTTATTCTTCTAATTATAGATTATTCTTTCAATAAAGTTAACTGATAACCTTTAGATTGTGTTTTTGCAATGAGAGCACTTTCCTGCATAAAAGTTGCAATTTACCTTTTTATTTTGTTGTGATGCGTCTTATTTTATATTGAAATAACGACCCTTATTTGATTTTTTCACTTCTTTTTCATAGTTTTGTCATCTTATAATTCATTATAAATTTTAGATGGAACAAATTCAAGGATATATACAACATTTTCAGAATAACCCTCTTTGTGCATGGTTAGTAATTTCAGCTGGACTATATGGAATCACAAAAGCTCTTTTTTATGCTATTCCTGGACCACATCATCAACCAAAATTGAATGTTAAAAACAAAACTGTCCTTATTACTGGTGCCAGTACTGGTTTAGGAAGAGCATTAGCTTTCAAATTTTATAAAGAAGGGGCTAAAGTTATTGTCACAGCAAGATCAATTGATAAATTAAAATCATTATGTGATGAACTTGTAAAGTGTAATGAAGAATACAAATGGGGAAATGAACATCTTCCAGATTATGCTTATTTAGATTTAACAGATACTAAGGATGATTCTATTAAAGATTTGGTTAAAAAAAGTATTACTGGTAATAAAATTGATGTTCTTGTTAATAATGCAGGTCTATCTAATCGTGGTTCATGTCGTGATACATCATTAAAAGTACAAAGAGATGTCATGGAGATCAATTATTTTGGACATGTAGCTGTAACAAAAAATTTAATTGATTATATCCCAGATGATGGAGCTATTGTTGTTGTTAGTAGCATTCAGGGAAGAGTTGCTATCCCATATAGATCTGCATACTCCGCTAGTAAACACGCTATCCAAGCATTCTTTGATTCTATGAGAGGAGAGGAAAGACCTAATTTACAAATATTAGTTGTTTCAGCTGGTTACATGAATACTGGTTTTGGTAGTCGTGCTGTCAATACCGAAGGTATTCCTGTTAATGTTGAAGATGAAAATCAAAAAAAAGGTTATTCACCAGAGGTGTCCGCTGATTATATTTATAATGCATTAATTAACAGGAAAAGTGAACTTATTTTAGCCCCACTTTTTCATAGATTAGCTATCTTTATAAGATGGTTGTCCCCAAATCTCTATTTCTGGGCTACTTATTTAAGATCAAAAAAAGAACGAGGTATCGGAAAGGGATCTAAAAAAACTGAATAATATATTGAACAAATCAATAATTATTTTTCATTACCGTGTATTTTTGTTATCTATTGTAACCCATTACATTTGATGGATATATTATGTATTCCTAACATATAAATATGTCAGACCACTTATTTTTCATGATGAATAAATAAATGAACGTACCTTCAATTACATTTCAGAAATTTTATTTCTAGTTGACAAACTGAAAAAATTTTCTTATCGCAAAGAAAATTAAATGTACATGACTTTAGTGTTAGAAAGTATCAATTACAGACATAAAAATATATATCATTCAATATAATTTCGAATGTTAAATTAAGAAAACGAACGAATTATTGAAAATTTAATCCTTGATATTCTAAAAATTTTGTAGAAAAATATAAATATGTTTCAGGAGATGTAAAATAACAATTTCGGTTAAATACTTGGAAAATCTTCTAAGTTTTAATGGGATCATAAATTAACAATTTTGTATAATAACTCATTTTTGATATTATAGATTTAATAATGAATTTTTGATAAAATTATTAATGTTTATACGAGTCATCGCAGAGAATCACATCTTAATTTGGATTCTTTTACTTATATTCTACCACAGACACTTCTTCCAATTTTAAGACTGTCAACAGCTCTTACTAAAATTTATCTTTCTAATGAAGCTTCTTCTTAGAACGTCGATGGAGTTATAGTATTAATAAATACTTCATTTCTAACACTATCTTTTGAAGAAAATAAAAAAGATTCCTATAAACATCTACGTGGTAATGTTTTTACCCCTTACTAGAGATTCAAAACAAAATGATCACAATGAAACAACAAAAGTTATAATAATGATTTATTTTAACAATAGTCAAAAAAACACAATAACAAGAAAAGATCAAAAAATATTTACTTCTTCTTTCCTGCTCCAGTCTTGGCAGAACCTTGTTGGACAAGAGTATTGTGGCATTTACCACAGTAGTGTCTGTTTCCGTGATCAGCCATGAAGACACCACCTCCGCATGAAGCGCTGTTACATTCAACTCTGTTACGGGTGATTTTACCGGAGTCATCAACTTTGTAGAATTTTAAGACAGCGAGTTTAACTTTCTTATGCTTATGTTTGATTTTCTTTGGTGTGGTGTAAACCTTCTTCTTTCTTTTCTTACCTCCTCCAAGAAGTTCGAGGTTAAGATGGATGGTTGAGAGGTTTCCAATAGTGTAGTCAGCGAGTGTGCATTCATCACAAAGTGGTCTTCCTAAAATCTTCAAGTTACTAAAGACCGAGTCCGTCCTCGAGATGACAAGAAAAATTTAAAAGGAGAAACCTCTCAAAAATTTCTATCCTCTCTCGGGAGTCAGTTGACAAAACATACCTCCGAAGTACAATGATTGCTCAGATGATGGAATAGATTCAATTTCTTGAATTCTAGCCTTGATGGCTCCGATAGTTTCGGTAGCTTCAACGTTGTATGTAACAGTTCTACTGTTAAGACCGTTAACAAAGATTTGCATGATACCCTAGAAAATAAGGAAATATATATTATTTCAAAAACACAATGAAAAATAAAAAAAAGATAAATTAGGATAAGAGAGTAAAGTAAATGATAAAAAATTATTATTTTAATTTCAAAACACTTTTCCAAACTGGTGTAGTGTTGTTTCGCTTAAGTGTCGATGCTCAGTAGAGATTTTTCTTAAAGAGAAAGTATTGGTGTCTAAGAATATCCGTGCTAAGTATGATGATTAATTCGTTTAATATCAAGAATTTTTAATTATTTTTGTTACCATCATTTTGTTTGAATATTTCCGTCTGAGGTTTTTAAGTTAAAAGTTCTTCTTCAATGACTATTGATAGGAAAGTTATTTGTTAAAGTTTTCTCTGAATTCTTTTCTTTGAATATTCTTGAGTAAGAATTATCAGTATTCTATTCAATACTTCCCTCTTCTATTGGTGCTTAAGATGTATCATTCAAAATTTAACAAATTTCTTTGATTCTGGTAGTTTACTTTAATGTGCTATCGCCCACGTTTCCAAATATCATCATACTATGTTTGAAAAATATACAGTAGACTCTCGTATTATCTGAATCCCTCGGGATCAAGGGTAGTTCGGATAACTAAAATTTCGGATAATCGAACATGAATAAAAAGATATAATTTTCAACTTTTACATGGAAAATAACTCTTTTCATACCGGTATAGATATCAAATGTCAATTTTTTTGATAAATATACAAAGTAAAAAATTATTTAACCTTTAGAAATCGCTTATTTTTTCAGTTAAATAAGATTGGTCTTTTTGAAACGAAGTTTTTCTAATTTCTTAATTCATAGCTGTCTTATTAATTCAAAAGAATTGAAATTTTATAGATATTTCATTTGAAATCAGTCCTTAATATATTTTACACTTGTCCAAAGGAAAGCATCTCTTTGCCTAAAGTATTTAATTGAATATTTTTTATGTATAAAATTTTAAAATTTATAAATTTTTGTGAAAATTACTCCTTTCGGTTAACTGAGAATTTGGTTAATCGAGAGTCCACTGTATTTGTAAAACAGCTTAATAACATAAAAAACTCAGAAGATATTTTGTAAAAATTAAGAAAAGCATAAAATTATTACATTAACCAACATTGATAATTTAAAAAGATAAGTAAATTTTGATTCTATCCCTGATAAAATTTTATTAAAATTCTAATGTGTTGATCCATACATTGATAAAATTGTTTTTGGTTTACTAAAACATTCTTATGGAAACTTTTAATTTCACAAAAGCTTTTTTTTAATGATCGGTAAATCATGTGATTGTAATTTTAAAAAAATTGCACTTTTCTATATAAATTTAAAAAACTTTTTTTAATTTGTATAAAATTAATCTTTAATTAAAGTTGTTTAGAAAAATAAAAACATTCGTTGCTTCATTATCTGTTTACCTTTTTTACTAAAATTACTGTAATTTTATTTTTTCCCCAGAAAACTTGCAAATAACAAGGACTAACCTAAGAACATCAACCTTTACTTGTCACTGTTCATATATTGTTATTATTTGTATCATTTTTATTTCCATAAAAGAAAAAACACCATTAACATATATGATTTTTTAAAATTATATCGTATTTTAAACAAACTTTTCATCATCAATTAAAATTTCTCATTATATTCTTGATATATAGCTTTTGTTACGTCAACTGAATACAAGTTCATGTTAACATTTTGATACATTATTGTATACCTTCTATTTAAAAAATATTTTTCATGCCCTCATAATTTTAATAAACATAGATTCTCTTTCTAGCCAAGATCATAAATTACCCATATTTAAACAAATTATTTACATTACAACAATAAAGTTCCAGGTTCTCTTAATTTAACTCCCGTGTTTTGAGTAAAAAAAGTCTCTAACATATAATCTTATTGATAAATCAAACAAATAACAATAGCCTACTTTAATGTATATTTCAACTCACATCATGTGTATTAAGAAATAAAAGGCTATTTTTTCAAGTACATTCAAACATCTTTTCATAAATTTTGTTTTTTATATTAAAAAGTTAACTTTTATCACTGTTAATTGTTTACTGTTTTTTTTCTAAAACATTTCTCTCACACAAGTTGACGATTATTTTTATGTTTGATTTAATACTTTTGGACAATTAATTTTTATTCCTGTTCCATTCTTCTTTATTTTTATAACTTTGAATTTCAACTTTTTTCAAACAAAGTGGATTCTTTTTTATCCATACATTTTTAACCTAAGTGATTCTATTAATTTCCTCTAATACAATTGCACTATAAAAATTGCATTGTTAAAATAACAATTGAACTTTAAAAATGAAAATATTTATTAAAAGTTCAATAGATGACTAAAAATAATGAAAAAAAAAACAAAATATATTTTATTGTAAATTTTTTAAATTTTTTATTATTATTCTTTCCACGAGACAATAATGTACAATACATAAAGAATTTTCAATAAACATAAATCATTTTTTCATCATTTCATGGATTTTCTGAACAACATATGATGGTTCATACAAGTGTACTGAATGATGTCGTTTACTTGCTCTTATTGACCCTAAAATATCTTTTCCAGCTTTTTTCCTTCTAACAATATCAACTATTGCTGAAATAAGGACAATAAGTAATGGAAGTATACCAATAACCCATCCTAGAATTGTTAAGGCTGGTGGGATTACAATTTGATAATCACCACTACCATAAACGAGAGGAGTTGTGATAGTTGATACTATTTCAAAGATACTTAATACTAATGTTAATATTGGTGCAATTATCATGAGGCAAAATGCAAAATAATATCCAGATGGACCAAAAATCTTAGCAAACCAATTACTAGGTTCACCTAACATATCTCTAACATCTCTTTGGAAATTTTTTATCCCATAAATATAGACAACAGTTAAGCACTCCAAACCAATTAGGCCCAATAAATTGAATGATGCTGAGAATTGATTAAATATTTCAAATAAAAATTTTCCTGATTTAAAAGTCATTAAAAATCCTCCAAGATATATGAGAAAGACTGCAGTAAACGTTAATTTATTTTTGTATTTTCTAAGTCCCATAAATTGATCATATAAACCTGTAGATAAATTGCTGGCAATACATACTTGAGTACTAATTCCCAATAAAAATAACATTATAAAAAATAATAGTGAAAATATTGTAGGAAATTTTGTTAAAGAGGCTGCTTCGGGATAGGCAATGAATGCCAATGATGTCCCCGATTTAACGACTTCACTAATATCCTTTCCTAGTTGTTTTGCCATAAATCCAAGGATAGAAAATACCGTTACACCACCAAAAATACTCATAAAACCATCAGCAAAAACAATTAATAATGTATCTTTAAATATATTATGACTTTTATCATTATATGATGATAATGATAATATTCCACCTATTCCGACAGATAAACTAAAGCATAATTGTGTTGCAGCAGCTTTCCATGTTTTAAAGTTTAATATTTTTGAAAAATCAGGTTGTAAAAGGTAATAACGTATACCAATTGATGAACCATCTAATGTTAAACCATAAATAAAAAATATTAAAATAATAAGATATGGTACTGTTGATGTTATCAATGACATTCTTCCAATTATTTTAACTCCTTTCCAAACAATTAAAAATATTAGAATATAAACTATTGTATAACTTGCTAATATTGCCCAATTTGGTTTATAGATATTATTTATAAAATCATTTTCTTGATGTAACATTCCTCTATAAAAATATTCCTCAGCAGCTGATAAAATTCTTGAAGAATTCAAATTATGCTCAGTATATATAATACCTCTAAAATCCGTTGATGACATGTTTTGTGGAACCTCAAGACAGGTGTTGTTAAAAAATATGTAATTTATATCAGGAAGAGATTCATTTTTACATTTTAACTCTTCTACTAGAGAAGAGCAAAAAATTGTATTCCATGAATTGTTACATGTAACAATATCATTAAATCCACCTGTGATTAATTTGAAGATATATATTAAAATCCATGATATAATAACGGCGTAAAAGAATGCCATAAATGTTGAACAACATATCATTCCCCATCCAATACCTTTCATTACTGGTACTATTTTACTATATGCTATAGCTGGTCCGGATTGTGTTAATTGTCCCAATGCCATCTCCAAGAAAAGGATCGGAAAACCAAAAACTAAAGAACACGTCAAGTATGGTATCAAAAATGCAGCACCACCATTTTCATAGGCAACTGATGGAAATCTCCAAATATTACCAAGTCCAACAGCAAAACCAACACATGTTAAGATGAACTGTAACTTACTATTCCATTCACCTCTGTGTTCAGAAACATCTCCCTCTATCTTATTTTTCTCAACAATAATCTCTGGTGCTTGAACGTCACTAACTTTACTTGTTGAACTTTTCTAAAAATTATTTTATTATTAGTAACAATAAGAAATAAAAACCAATCTCTATCTTCAACATACTTTCTTTTTTTTTTCAATAGAATACTTACTACTTGAACTACTCATTTCACCTTTCAAATATGATTGCAAAAATGAACCTACAACGAAAGGAAAAAGACTTAAGAACATTCTTATTTGTGGGTGGTTCAAGTTATAAGTTTACATAAAAAAATTTTAACAAAAACACATATAATAAAAAAAATTAAGAAGCTTATCTCATTGTAATAAATATAATTCTCTTTTATCATTTTTATTTTTTTTTTGCAAAACTTGATTCAGAATGATGTACAAAATTTTACACTTATACACATACTAATTTTTTTATTCACACTCCAATTTTTAAGTATTTTGGAGGAGAGAAATTTTAAAAGTAGCTTATTAATGTTTTATACCGTTTTTAATAATAATATATACTTTTTTATTCAAAATATATGTATGTATATTTCTATGTAAAGTGATTTTAAAAAATATATAAAAATTACAAACATTATGTTAAAACTTTAATACTTTTATTCAAAGTTATTTATAGTTTTTAATATCAAAATTAACATTTATTATATTAAAAATTTATTTTTAATAATAATTGTTTGAATATTAAATCGAGATTAAATGAAAATAATTCTTCTATTTATAGATATAACATTAAATAATTTAAACTTTAATTTGTATTAAAAATGATTAACGAGTCATTACCCCACCTATTCATTTTTAATTTTTTAAAAGTTAAAGTTTTAAAGATAAATGGTGATCTTTAAAATAACAAATAATATGTTACTGATGGTAAGTTGGTTGTAATAAGCAATTTTTTTTAAAATAAAGAAATAAAAAATTATGTAAAAAATATTACATATTAAATTACCAACAAACAAATACATTAATATATTGTAAACACCTGCAAAAATAAATAAATAACAACGTAAAAAAATAAGGAAAAGAAATAATAACAAAAATTACCAATTAAAATTAAAATTTATCAACTTTTATAATAATTTCTACTTACCAACATAAAAATTAATTTCCCCCATCCTACTTTACTTTTATATACTCCTAAAACCTTCCCCCTTTTTATTTTATCATTAAATTTTCATACATAATTTTTTTATTTTTATATCTCCAGATTATTTTCACTTTCTATTTCTATTATATTATCATTATTATCAATTACTGAATCTAATTATTCATAGGGAAAATGTTGTTTCTATTTAAACAAGTTTACATATTTGAAGCATATATATAATTACTGGTCTTGTCCTTTTCTTTTTTTTTTTACCAATCATCTATCTTTATAACTCTCTGCAATATCTGTTATTAATTTTTATTTTAATCTTTTAATTGCTCATTATATTTTTAATATTTTTATTAAATACAAAGTTTTTTAAATTTTATTCTGTTTTAAAAAACAATTTTTTTTTGTTATTAATCTTCTTTTGTTTTTTCATAAATTTTTCCTGTGTTTTTTACTATTATGTTACTTCTTCATTAAAGTCCAGTTATTTGTTATTATATTTTAAAATTTAAAGAATAATAATAATATATAAAATTTTTATTATTCCTATAAAAATGAATTATTTTTGAAAGAAAGTAAAGAAAAAAAAAGACATAAATTATAGATCATTTTAAGAATCGCAATATTCTGATAAGCATAATGTACCGTAAACACCACCAAATCCAAATGAATTTATAAGAGATATCCTTTTTTGGTTATCATTATCCCAGTCACGACAATTTTTGATCATCCTGTTGTTTGTTTCAAAATCTAGTTTTTCTAAGTTTAATGTCCCTATAATCTTCTTATGCTTGATGCTTAACGCTGTGCCGATTGTCTCTAATGCTCCAGCACCAGCTAATGTATGTCCAAGGTGACCTTTATAGGAAGAGACCATGACGGATGGAAAGATATTTGATATAGATGTTGATTCAATTTTGTCACCTATGTGTGTAGAAGTCGCGTGAGCATTGACATAACTTATATTTACAGGATTAATCTTTGTTGAATCTATACATCTTTGCATTGATAACTGACTACCCAGCCCATCTTCACGTGGTGATGTTAAATGATAGGCATCTGATGAGATACCGTACCCAATAACCTCTGCGTATATTTTAGCATTCCTTGATATTGCATCTTCTAATCTTTCAAGAACAACTAATCCACCTCCTTCACTTAAAATAAAACCATCTCTTTTCTCATCAAATGGTCTTGAAGCATCTTCTGGATTCTTATTTCTAGTTAAAGCTCTTAATTGTTGGAAACCAACTACTGTTAAAGGATTTAATGCAGAATCAATGGCTCCTGCAATCATTCTACGAGTTATTCCATGTTTAACATTTAAAAAAGCATCACCTATTGCAACGACACCTGTAGCACAGGCAGCAGAACAACTAGCACTACCACCTAACAATCCATATTCCATTGCTACATAACTAGCTGGGATATTTGTTAAAATATTTGGAATAAAATATGGAGATACTCTTCTTTCTTTCTTCTCCTCTATCATTTTTTCCAACTTTAACAATATTATCAATATCACTAAATCCAACACCAACATTGATTCCAGTCTCAAGATGATTCTCATCCTCCAAACCAGCATCTTTCAATGCCTCACCTGCAGCTAACAAACTAAAACATCCTATCCTATTTATATTGCGAAAGTTTTCTCCTGCTTTTTTTATTTCGTCATCATATTTATCATTAACTTTACCACAAACAATTCCAAGTGTATTATCAAAAATAAGTGATGATCTCATTGAACAGAGCCCGTTCCATAATGTTTGTACTCCTATTCCGTAAGGAGATATTGCTCCTAGTCCTGTTATCACAACACGGTGAGTCATTTATTAAAATTATTAACTAAATAAGAATTTAACAAATTAGTTACGTAAATAAAGATTACCATCAAAATATTTTATGATAACAACATACATTTAAAAAAAAATTATCAAGGTACAACATTTTACTAAAGAAAAATGAAAGAAACCAATAAACACACAACAACAGCAACAAAGAAATATAACAAAGTTATAAATTTTAATTTTTAATTAACTCTTTAACTTTCTCACCCAATTCAAGGAATGCCTTACACAATGGTGTATCAGGATGAGTTTCAAAGAAATCTTCACCTTTATCAACGGTACTTGCCATTCTAGGGTCATGTGGAAGTCTTCCCAATAATTTCAATCCCATTTCATTACACATCCCAGTTGCACCACCAGTTGTTGAAGGAAATAATTCTGTCTGTTTATCACAACAAGGGCAAACAAAGTACGACATATTTTCAATAACTCCAATAACAGGAACTTTTGTTTTTGTGCAAAAATTAATCTAAAATATTACAATTATATTATAAAGAATGAAAAATTATTTTTTTACTACTCACTTCCTTTCTGACATCAAGTAATGAAACCTCTTGAGGTGTTGTTACAATTAAAGCACCATCTAATGTTGATGCTTGGAGTAACATTTGAACTGTACTTATATGTTCATCGGATGTCCCTGGTGGAGTATCAATTAAAAGATAATCAATCTCACCCCAATCAACATCTTTTAAAAATTGTTTTATCAAAGCATTTTTACGGGCACCCCTCCAGATGACGGCATCATTCCTTCCAGAAAGTAAGAATGCTATTGACATCACACATAAATTATCTTTGACATATATTGGTGACCAACCATCAGCTGAATCGTGAACAGATTCTCCCTCAACACCCATCATCCTTGCCTGTGATGGTCCACAAATATCAACATCCAATATAGCAACATTGATTTTTGGATCTTGTGACAATGCTAATGCTAAATTAGATGTTAATGTACTTTTACCGACACCACCTTTTCCTGATAAAATTAAAATTTTATGTTTAACATTCTTAAGTCTATCAGCAACAAAAACTAAATCAGCATCTGGAGCTGGACCTTTTCCTGAGGCACAGGCACTTTGATTAGGACATCCAGCACAACTTGATGTTTTACCAGCGTCTTTACTTCCCGTACCAGGACATGATGCATTAGCATTTTCCGGAACATCAGACATCCTACTTTTTTTCTAAAAATAAAAAAAAATAATTCTTATATTTTTTTATTAAAAAAATACTTGGCTAACGCGTTAACGATTAAAAATTAATAAAGTTATCATACACTATATATACATATATTTTGTAAAAGAAATATTATTTTGACTTTCCATATTGTTTTAAGAAAGACTGTTTGAAGAAATTTACAACATTCTTAGCTTTTATGTTACCTAATCCTGTAACTTGGCATAACTCTTCTTCACTAGCATTTGATATCCCACGTATACTCCCAAAGATACGTAAAAGTTTTTTGGCATCACTCGTATTAACAGAACGAATGGATGTAAGGAAGTTTATTGCTATTTTTAGCTTTTCCTCATTTGGATTTTCATCACCACCATTGTTAGAATTTTTATTTTTTAATGTTACTCGTGATTTTTTGTAATCCTGATATTGCCTCATGACAGTTTGTTCATTGAGTGTAGCGGATTTGGTTAAATTCTCTAAATACTCTGCTGCTTCCTGGAAACTATAGCAAACGATAAGAGTCCACCCACGACGTTGACATATGGAATTGACATCATGGAGATTTTTGTCACTTCCGGGTACATCAACCATAAAAAGGAGAATCTAAAAAAGATGGATTAAAATGTATTGTTGGAGATCAAGATTTATTCTGTCTTTTGATTATTCAACTACAACACTACAATATTTTCCTATCTAGATAGTTTCTCTCTCTCTTACTCTCTTCATTATCGACGTAATCGAAGTCATCTTAATCAAGGGGTGACGATTTATATAGTTAAAAAGGGACTTGACAGTAAACATACCTTTAATTTATACCCTGTTAGATGTTCATACCTTGCCTCAATATATTCTGGATTCTTTCTATGATATTTAACTGTTAAAAAAAGAACACCACATTCTTTACCAGCTTCAAAATCACATGCTATATCTAATGAATATTCATGACCACACTTTTCAATGTGGACTATCAAAGCATTCTTATCTTGAGTTTTTTTATTTATTCTTATCTTTCCACCACTAGTATTGGTTAATAATGACATTATTATTTAATTGTGAAATAATGTTTAAATTTCTTAATTGGAAATGGGTGGAGAAATTTGTTGAAACATTCTCCAAATTCTTTTAGACCGTGCCTCTTTTTACCATTAATATTTTTGTTACAACTCTAAAATATGATCCTTGATCTTATAGACTTATGTTTTAACTAAAGAATTATGGGTGAGTGATATATATTTCATAAATATACTAAGAACATAAAGAACCTCTCATTTTTTAATATTAAAAATAATTCCTCAAAAATACATATAACGATTGAGGGTTAAAAGCATTACAAAACTAAAAATCAAATATAATAACAATCCCCTTCTACCCTGAGTGAATGTCTATCCATTAAAGAAAATTAAAAATAAAAGAACCTAAAATTTCCCCCTCATTCATGTACATTATTATATCAATTTTGCAGCTCTAATCGCCATTTATCAAAACAATTTAACTTCTAAAACTCTAGAAAACGGTAGATAATCAGATTATTATGTTAATACATTGTACATATTTATATGTATCATACATAAAAATATCTCCTCTAAAAATATATTACATGTAATATAATATAAATTCCCCTCTCTCCACATATCTTATCATTTTTCTTCTCTTTTTTAGCCATTTTTATTTATAAATTATGTATTTAAAATATATCAAGCACTAAGGAGAGGAATGTATAGAAAAATAAGTTATTGTTAATGAATAGATACATGCTTATGTAAAAAATTTCATTCCATTCTTATTGTAATTAATTTTAAATAAGTGATAAAACAAAAAATAAAGGAAGTTTTCAGGAAATGTTGTTGATATTTTTTTCCTTAATTTAATAGAAAGTTAAAAAAAATTATAGATATTCTGTTAAGTTATTTTTTTAATGTCTCACTTCTTAAGGGTTAACAATTTTTACTATTTGTTTGCCATTTTTATTAATTTATTTGTTGGTAAATTTTATCATAAAACTTCTCTCTCTGTGTCATCAGTTTTTTTATAGTTTAATTTTTTAATCAAAAAAATGTTAATTCTTTTCCTCCTTATTTAAATACATTTTATAGTTAAATATTTTTATTATTTAAATTTCTGTAAAAAAGTAATATCAAAAAAACTTTAATTTATGTTTTAAATTTCTTATCTTTCTTCGAAACTTTTAAAATTATGAATATTATTTTGATATTTACATAATTCATTTTAAAACATTATAGTCATTCTCCATAAATATTGTTAAAGGTGATTTCATTTATAATGACTATATTTATTCATATCTAAAAGAATGAAGAAATAAAAAATACTTTATTGAAATTCTTAATACTTCATATATAAAGTTTTATAACAAAAATAATTAATCTTTGATTAAATTATATATTCATAAATTAATATCAAAGGTACTTCATAAAAATGTTATCTTATCATGTATCATTAATAATTGGCTTTTATAATACTATTAAAGGGATGTTTTGTATATTTCTTTCTCCAGAGGATGATATTATATTTTTTCTATAATAATATATTATATTTTAACATGAGATAGTTACAACTTTATTATTTTTAAATTGTTAAATTAGAGTTAGTCTATTATTGTTTAATTTTATTATTATATCTAATTATAACTTAATTGAAATCAATTATTTCAATTATAATTTTTTTCAAAGATTCTTTTTTTAAAATTCTTCCTAAATCATTACTAATCATCAATTTTTAGTTAATAACCTTTCTTTCATATGAAAGAAAATGAGACTGTAAAAAGTACATTATAATTATGAAGTGTAAATTTTATCCTTCTGGTACTTTAAATCTGTAGGAAGGAATTTTTCTAAGTAAAAAAATAATATACATTGAAGCATTTAAAAATAACACTTCTTTAACAATCTTTCAAAATACCCACTTTCTTTTTATTGATACGATATTTAATGGATTTTTAAAAACATATATTATAATGTTTTACTAATAAAAAGACAAACTATAATAATATTTTGTTATTATTGTCGTCATCACCATCATTCAAAAACTTTTCTGCATAATATAATCATCATCACCATCAGCTACAACCCTAACCACAAAATCGTTATCATTTTCTTCTCCAGTATCCTGTTCTTTATAATCATATCAATTTTCTCCCTACTCTTTTTATCATATACAAAATGTTGTACTTACTCTTCATTTATATTTCTACTTTTTAGGTTATAAAATAATTTAATGGAAATTTTTACTTTTCTTTTTATCAAAAATATATTATATGGATGTATATACATTTTTCAATGTAACATTTTTATAAATTCTATTACTATTTTATTGTTTAGATAACAAGCTTTTGATTAGTTATTCTCATTATCATCATCAAACATTTCATGACTTTTTGTACTAGAATGTAATAAGAAATAAAAAAATACAAGTAAATGTTTCGTATTAATATTTCTATGGTTGTTAACGTAAAAAAAATTATAAGATCAAAGAGATAATAAATATAATGTCCTATCTGATGGTGGAAGATAATTTTATTACTTAATATTTCATCTACCTCATATTTTATCTATATTTTCTTACATTTTTGTAAAAAACATATCATATTAATACCAGTTTAAATCACACCTTAACTCTTACTCACGAGTTTTTTATTTCCTCTCATATATAAATATATTTTTATTTAATTTGTGCATTAAAAACATTTAAATATAATCTACAAAACTATTATAAACACTATATATTTATTTTTACAGGTGAAACTTTTATTTCCTTCTTACATACAAATGTATAATATTATATTTTGATAGGTATAAAAATATTATTATATATTTATGTATGTGTTGACAAAAACTTCTTTATTATAAAGAAAAAGATTTTATAGTTATCACTGATTACAATATCCTTTTTATTTTTCCATAATCTTTTAATCTTCCTCTCTTATTTTTCCCTTTTTCCTTTACTTTAATATAAATAATAATTAAATAAAAAGAAAAAAAGGTGAAAAAAATTTATTTTTCCTTTTAATTTTATGGTTTCGGTTTACGTATAAATAAGACCAACTGTAATTGTTCTTTTTCAATCCACCTTTGGACATTTTTGTTATTTTTATTTGTACATGATTAGTACGATATGTATAGCATTATATTTAAAAGATACCTTATTAAGAATAAAAAGAATTTTTTTTTGAAATTTTAATAATTTCATTTCTAATAAATGATTTATAAGTTGGAGAGAGATAGAAACTTTAACATTATAAATAACTATATATATATACCAAATAATAACTAAAAATAAAAATATTTAAAAGAAGGGGGAATTTCTTTATTCCTCTTTTTTTTGTCAACCGGTCCCTCATTGGAAAAAAAAATAAAATTTTATTTCAATGTATCAATTGATATTGGCATTATATTTCACATTCCTTAATTCCTGAAACCTTTTATTTTATGATAGAAATTTCAATTTTTTTTTAATATTATTTAAAAAGTATATGTACATATTTATATATTTTATTTTATACGTGCCTTTCCTTTTTTTTCTTCAAATACTTTGAATATATCTATCTTGTAAATATGTACCGGAACATTACAAAATATAATCTTATTATCTTATTTTGATCACTACACATTTAATACACTAAAGGATATCTTTTATTTGATAATTAAGGTATTTGTATTTAATATAATTAAACTAACTTTTCTTAATACTTTTTCTCCATTGTTCATTCTTTACTTTTTTTAACTTATTTTCGCTTCTATGATAGTTGATGGAAATGTATATGTATAGAATTAATAATATGAGTATTTCAAAAAAATAAATATTTTGTCTTTCAAGAAGTCATCTTTTTTAAAAGAATGCAAGATATCTATGAATAAATATAGATAAATCCATCAAATATTGTTGATAAAGAAAACTTTTCAACCATAATTTGACTTCTATTATTTATCTCTTGATGAAAGAAATTGGTCTGTTTCAAGAGATACCATCCTACTTCCCTCTCTTTTCCTATTTCTAAGGCTATGCATGTCTTTCTTCTATTTTTTTTACTTTATCTCAAATACATAATCATATCTTATTAAAAAATGACAGAGAATGTTGTGTAGATTCGATTAAGGATTCTTGGAGCGTGACAGGAAAAGGCTCCCTTTTATAGGAGGATGTATTTTTATATTTTGTATATTTAACAGGCATATTAAAAAAATTACTTTTCTTTTCATTCTCCAAACCCCTAAAAGTTTTATTCTCTTTTTTGGTTGGTGAGTTCTATTATATTATTTACTTTTACTTACTTATCTTAAATTTACCAAAAAATTATTTTTGAATATACATATATTTTAAAGTTTTTCTTTAACTTTTTAATTATTATTATTTTCAATAGTTATTCTATCTTAGCTATAATAGATCTCTTCCTCTTTTTTTTTCTTGATATCCCCTTACATGACATATCCATTTATCATTTATCTTTCTGAGTCCATTTGATTGACAAAACAATAAAAATAAATATCGTTAAATAAATCTTCAAAACTTTATTCTTTCTCCATATATTTCAATATCAAATTTTTAAAATTTTATTTCAATGTCTTTACAGAACATATATCATTTTTGATTTCCTCTAATAGGTCAATTTTATTTATATAACTTTGAAATAAAATTAAAATATATTTTATAACCTTGAAATTTCATGGAAGATTCATTATACTCAAGAATTTTTTATTAATAAACAATTGTGAAGAAAAATTAAGGAAGAAAAATTTTCCCTTAACAATTATAGTACCAAAATAAGATAACTGAAAATGACTAATATGTTTTAAAAATTTTCAAGGTTCACTTGCTAATATTCATTGAATATGATCACAAATCTTAAGTCATATATATCATTCTTTGTGCACCTTTATATAAATGTATACGTTTCTCACAAAATATTATACGGCACCCATAAAAAAAATTAAAACTTTTTTATCTTAACAATTCAACTATTTAATATGCTTTTTTAAACAATTTTTTTTGCCTCATCATCATCTATTTATGCTTGTTTCAATTTCTAAATTAAAATATGTACTATTTTTCCTAAAGAGTATATATAAAAAAATTATATAAAAAAACACATAAAACCACTTGTTTTGTCCTCCGCATGTTTATTTTAAGAAGAAAAAAGATTTTTCTATAAATATCTAGTTTATTTCCTTACTTCTGAGATTTTTTTTTCCTTAGGACTCTTTGATATGAAATAAAAATACAAATTTAATGTATATCTTTTTATTTATATATAGATATTTATCGCACATATCATTCTTTTGATAGCATATTTATCATATCAGTAATATTAATGGGTTTTATCTCTCTCTCATCTTTTCTAAACTTCCTTTTATAGCTTTTTTTCCCTATTTTAAATCTTAACTTTATAAAAATTTTGGATAAATATTAATAATTGAACGTTGTGCACCCATTCTATTTTTATCTCTCATTATATCATATTCCGTATAATACCTGGCTATTTGAATACACAAATAATATCATAATACAAATGAATAGAAGGATAATGATAGAAAAATAGGAATGTTGTTTATGTTTCAACAAAAGTTGCACACAAAACCCATAATTTTTCTTTTCACTCCTTTTAATGTTCTCAAATATCAAGTGATGTATCTCTCTCTTTTTCCATTTCATACTTTTAAATAAAAATATATATATATATATTCTTGTTATAAAGACACAATCTATTTTCTATATAACATACTTCATGAAATTGTCTTTTGAAGTATTGAAAAAGTTTGAAGAATTGTAATAAGAAGATAAAAATGTATAGTCTACAACAACTATATATATACCCCTAATAAGTTGTCATCTCCCTTTTTATCAAGACATTTACCATAACAAAAATTTTTAATATATCTAATGTCTATTACACATACACATAATATTACAGCTTTTTATATAAAATTTTACTTTCTCCAAAGAGATATTGTGAAGACAAAAATTGTCGTTGGGGTACTACTTCCATTAGAATAAACTATTATTACTACTATAAAAGTATAATGATAGATAAACTTTTTATTTATTTTTTTTTATCCCAACAAAAACTTTTCTTATATAGTAACACTAATAATCTATATACTTTTTTAGTATAAATACACACGATAATTGATGCATATAAAGTTGTTGGGAAAAAAAAATTGAGAGAAGACAAAAAAAAAAACCTTCAATCAAATAATCTTAATCTTTTTGTAAATTAACTTCCCTATTTCCGAAGAAAATTTTGCCTTCCCACACAAATGTCTTGACTTTTTTGTTTATCTTCCCTTTTCACTATTATTAATTTTTCAATCTTTTAGTAAAAATGCATATGTTAGCTAATTAACAATCACATCATACATTATATTTTCCCTTAAATTTATTGTTGTTAACAATCTTTTTACAAAAAAAAATTATAAAATTAGACAAAAAAATCTTTCTTCTTTTTATTACTATTATTATATCCTTATGTTTCTTTTTTATTCCTCCTGTCAACAACACAAAAAAATTTCTTCGAATCTTTATATTATTAATAATCTTATTTGTTATTACAAAAAATATATTATCATCTTTTTTAATACATTTTTTTTATCTCTCCTATATATTTGATATAATAGTCATAAGATTTTATCTTTATCGTAAAATTTAACTTTTCTTCTAATTATTACATTTTCTAAACGCATATTATGTGTTATATTTAGGAAAAGCGAAGGTCCTATTACAATTCCTCGTTTCATTTTGTTGAAAAATAAATATTCAAAATAAAAATTTTGGTGGTAAGTACAATTATATTTCTTTCCTGATAATATCATTTATTAGGAGTAAAAACGATGAAAATTGACAATAATACCCCAGAAATCTTTACGGTTACTATAGTACTTTTAATATATAATAAATAATGTAAAAGTAGAATCTAATTTATGGTAAACAAAATTAGGAATATAAAAGTCTAATACATATCTATTATCTAATATATTAAAAGTAGACAATAAGAAATATATGCCATAAAAGGAAACAAGAGAGAGAGTTATTAAAAAGTTTCATAAATTATATATACATATATATGTGTATTGATATAATATACATAAATATATTATATATTTTAATCTTTGTGTATACTATTTATATATTTATAAAAAAAGACGTATATTTCTTAAATATAATCTATATCCTAACTATCAATATTATGAAATATAATCATTAAACTGTCACCTAAAAGTTTCTTTCTTTATTTTTTCCTTACTTTTTAAATTTTATTTCTAAAACGACTATAATATATTTTGACATTAACCATGGGAATAAATGATTAGAGAGAGACTACGGCAATTTGTCTCATTTATAAACAAATGTATTATTATGTATATATATAAACTCTCTTAACATCATCTTCCACTTCGTTTTATACATTTATCTACCCATATAAGCTTCTTTTTCTACTTAATTGCCACTTACTGACATTTACACATATATACGTATAAGCTGTTTTGAGAGTTGCAATAAATGCCATTTTACTGATAACAGTGTCCTAAATTTCTTCCTTTATCCAAAATATATTACTTTGTTCTCTTAAGATATAACTCTTTCTCCAAATAGGCATAAAACTTCTCTTCATTCTTCTCCTAATAGGAAAGAGATAATCTCCTCACTGATAAACATAATGGAAATATTATAATTAATTTGGAAAATAATTATTATTCAATTATTTAATATATTGGAAAGTTATTTTAAAGGATAAAAAAAGTTCAATTATCATAATAAATATAAAAAATGTTAATCAAAATCATTATACATCTTATTATGTCTTCTTGTTTTTATTTTTCTTCCGTCATAAGTCATAATAAATATTTTCTACAAGGAAGGTATAAACATTCTTTTTAAAAATTAATAAATAAAAAGTATGTCCCTTCATAAATCATTTTTGAAGAAAGACTACTGACATAATATGTTGATGTATCTAAAAAATAATTTTCTTTTTCCATATATAATATATATTTTTTGGGAGATTTTTTCAATAATAACTCATATTTTCTATTTTTTTCCTAATTTTTTTCCTACATCCATTAAAAAGCATTCACATAAAGTATTATTATTCTTTTAAATACTTACTCTCCTAGACAATTCCATCCAGAAAAATCATCATCATCTCCATCGTCATCCTCCTTTTTCCCGATATCTTCATTATTTACATTGGATCCTCCTACTTTTATGAGGAGGCTAATAATCTATCAACTAGTAATTTTTATTTTTAACCCCTTCCATTTAAAAGAAAAATAATATTGGAGTCTCTCTCTCTCCATTTTTTTTCCTATAAAGTAAGTCTCTTTCATTTATGCCTTCTTCTTATTATTCTTCTTATTATGGTATATTTGTGGTTTGGTGAAGAAATTTTATATATAATATAT
This sequence comes from Strongyloides venezuelensis, assembly GCA_963280985.1. Taxonomy (NCBI): domain Eukaryota; kingdom Metazoa; phylum Nematoda; class Chromadorea; order Rhabditida; family Strongyloididae; genus Strongyloides; species Strongyloides venezuelensis. The sequence goes on from CAUJLX010000001.1 coordinate 11,803,054, forward strand.
ACTCTTCTGTCCATGTAATCCTTTTTTCTTTGAAGGACATCATGGGAAATGCCATTAAAAATTGGCAGGACAAAATAATTCTATGAACTATGGTGTTTTACAACATCTTAACTTCATATGATTAAACTCAATTTTATATATTTATTTATGTGTATTTATTTATCTATTCATGTGTCTTATGGTTATATGACATTTTAATATTTATTTTTCACCATAAGTCTCAAAAATTGAACATAAACTTTTATAACTACTTTTATTGTTATACTTTACTTTTTCATACATATATTTATATTATTTAGACTTTATGGGTGGTTTATTAGATAATGATGATCATAATAATTTGTCCATCATTAAAATTCTCTCGAAAATTTCTATTAATTTTGATATTAATATATGTTTAAAAGGACCAATAGATTGATAGAAATACAAATAACAATCTTATTACCCAAAAACTCATTAAAATATGTTATCTACCACTTTGTTGATAAAATGAAGAAAAGCTTGTTAACTACAAATATTGACAAATATTTTTAGTAATGATCTTCGAATTCTCCCTTCACTACTTTCTTCCTTGCCACCCCCTCTTTTATTTATATATATATATATCGGCACATTAAATTTTTTATACTTTAATTAAGCTTATATTTCTTATCACTTCCCAAAAATCAATCTATTCCATTTATATTTATTTTGACTATGTATGCATCATTATATTATTTATATATACTTTTTTTAAACAATTCTATTATGTTAAATATTTTTTAGATTCTATATCTTTTCCTCCTCCTCTCTCCTCTCCCCCCTTATTTACTAACTTAATATCGAAAATTTGCTTATGTTTTTAAATTCTATTTATAAACTGTTAAATCACTACTTTTTAATATTAAATTATTTTTTTTCTAGATATATACTAATCCCTTCAAATGGGTCTGAAGGGTTCTAAGCCCAAGTTATCCAAAGAGGACCTTGAATTCCTTAAAAAAAATACCAACTTTACAGAGGAACAAATTAAAGAATGGTACAAAGGTTTTGTGGTATGTTTTACTATTTTTAGTAAACTTTTTCTTTTTTAAAATATTTGACTAAAACTTTGATATTTTAAAAAGAATTACTTGAATTATTATCTTGAAATTTTAAAATACATTACTTTTTATTAATTCTTCTTTCAAGAAATAATTTTTGGGTAATTGATAAATTCTTTTTATAAGAAAAATGGAATATATAAGAAATTTTTATATTTTCATTCTTTTATTTCCTTTTTTTTTTTAAAATTTACCTTTTTAAATTTAAAAGAGTATTATTTATTTATTGTATTTATTCTTTTTTTAAATAACAATGAAAATAAAGAAAATTCTTATTTATCTTAATTATACTAAAAAAGTGAATAATTTTTATAGAAAAAATGAATCTAATTGCATGGTTTTCAATACCTAATAATTTTCTTTTTTTTAACTTCTTTGTTTGTCCCTAGTATATAATTATTTTTATTTTTAAGAAATTATAGAATGTAAAAAAATAGATAAAAATAAATAAAATTTAACTTAATAATTATATATGTATATAATTTTTTTATTTTTAGCAAGATTGTCCAAAAGGCCACCTAACTAAGGAGCAATTTATTAAAGTTTACAAAGATTTCTTTCCATCTGGTAGTGCTGAAGGTTTTTGTGAACATGTCTTTAGAACATTCGACACTGATAATAGTGGTTTTATAGATTTTAAAGAATTCCTCCTTGCAATTAATGTAACTAGTAGTGGGACACCAGAACAAAAATTGGAATGGGCATTTAGGATGTATGATATTGATGGTAATGGTACAATTGATGAGAAAGAGATGATAAAAATTATTGAAGCTATCTATGAGATGCTTGGACCAGAGGTAACCAAATCAGCTGATGACTCTCCTAGAAAACGTGCCAAGATGATCTTTGAAAAGATGGATGTAAATAATGATAAGGAATTGACTCTTAAAGAATTTGTTGATGGTTGCCTTGCTGATAAAGAACTTTTCCAAATCTTGACAAACGAAGTAAAGAAAAATTAGTCAAATTGTAACATTATTATTTAACTCTCTCTCTCATACATGCTAAATCACTCTCACTCGTTTATTTTTCTCCCCCTCCCATAAAAACAATTAATCATCTCTTCAAAATATTTTTCCTTTTTTTTTCTTGAAAATTAACTTATATTTTTTAACTTTAAAAAGTATGGTTAAAAGTACGAGGGAATTAAAGAAGAAATGATAATGTACAACATGTGGCAGATTAACTAACAATTATATATTGTAAAAAAAACAACAAAACAATTATGATTTTTACCAAAAAAAACAACAACAAACTTTTTTGTGACACAATTGCCGTCTTTTATATTTTATTTTATCAAACATATATTACACACTTTTTTTATACACTCATCTGAATATATATAATTAATATATATTTTGAAGGGAGATTGAGGAAGAGGATCAAGAAAATCTTTTATATATATATTAATGTATACACATAACTTTCATATAATACCTTTTTATTTTTATTGTCTATTTTTTGTGTATCCAATACTCTATATATATAAAAAACTTATATATATAAATTAAAATATTTTCAGGTGATCAAGAAAGAAAGAAAGAGACTAAATAATTTTTTTTTACCATTTTTATCATCAAAATATTTCATATATATAAATATATCCTCTTCACTCTATCAACATTTTTTTTATTATTTTATTATATAAATATAATATACTTAGTGTTACTTTCGAACAAATTAAACAAAAAAAAACAATACAAAATGAAAATAGTTTGAATTGAAAACATTTCATCAAATAAATTTAATTTTTTTATCATTAAAACAAATTATTTTGTTTTTTTTTATAGAAATATTGACAAGCACACAAAAGTGTTCTTTTTTATTCATATTATTTAAAAATTAGCTTATGTTCTAATTACTTTTTTTTCCATTAAAAAATATAATTAAAAATAATTGTAATAAAGATATATTATATGACATGTATAAAATTGTTTTATTCAATTCTTATTTTAATGTTTTTCCTCTCCATAATATGTATATATTATAAAACAAATCAACATACATCAAAAATTTTGATAAGTAAAATGTCAACATAAAAAAGAAAAATTAATTACCCTCCGTTTTAAAATTTAAATTTTTCATTTTATTTTTAAAATATTTTAATATATATAATGTTATGGGGAGAAAGATGAAGTAAAAAGAATTTAATATTTTTTATAATTTTTATTACTAACTAACTTTTATCAGTTCATTGGTTGTTTGATAAAAAAATAATTTGTCACATGAGTAAAAATAAATTTGATTGCTCCTTTTCATGTAAAATAATAAAAGTAAATAGAATAATCTTTTTAAATTACTATCCTTTGATTAGGTTTTCCTTATTAAAATATATTTATTATTATATCTTTATTCCTTTTAGTTTTAGTGAACGAGTTTTTGATTATGTAATAAAAGATAACATTAATTTAAATTTTTTTCTTTTAAATTTATACAGATATAGTTGTAACTTTAATGGTTAGTTAGATAAAAGTAGTAATTTATAATTTTTTCTAAATATGGATCATCTTTATTTAATCACTCTTTTTTCCTCAATTACCAAGAATTTCTCTCTCTCTTTTCTTATTCCCTTTAAAATTAGGATTTTATTGAAAGTTTAACAAAATTACTTACTCTATCTCCTTCAATAGTAATATACTTCAACAATCATTTTCATAACATTCCAAATTTTCTAAACAAAATCCTCTTTTAATTCACAAGGAGATTAGATATAATAAAGTTTATTACATAGCAAACATATCCACCCAACAAACATACAAATTTACTCTCAAAAACTCTCAATTTTCCATTAAACTTCAATTTATTTATAACTAATAAAATTTGAACAACTTAAAAATGAAATCGAAATTGAGTAAAAATATAATACATATCCTTTTACTTTCAATATACATCAATTTTGGAATGAACAATAATTACATTTTAAAATAAATATAAACTTTCACATAACAATATTTTTTTAAATTTTTAACTCATACCAAAATACAAATTTCCACTTATTTTTTTCTCCCATTAAAAATATAACTTTCAAATGGAACTCCCGTCGTCTAAAATTAAACATCTATTTGGGAAAGTGTAATTGAAATTTTTAAATTATTCTTACATCATCTTATACATAATATCTTTTTTCAAGTGAAAAAAGGTAATTTAAAATTTAAAGATAATTGAAAATATTTATTGGTCCATAATAAATTATGCCTACTCAACCATCTGAGGTCCTCCGTCTTCAGGGAAACAAATATTTTTCCCAAAAAAAATATTATAATGCTCTTAAATGTTATACGGAAGCATTGGAGGAAGATCCAACTAATGTCTTGGCATTATCTAATCGTTCCCAAACTTTAATCAATTTAGGAAGGTAAGTACAAGTCAATTATTATATAAATAATGAAATGAAATTTTTTAAGTTTTGATTTAGCATATATTGATGCTGAGAAAGCTTATAGTTTATCTCCTGACAATGATAAAATTAAGTATCGTCTTGTTACTTCACTTTATAAGATGGGACTTGAAAAATTTTCCAAGGATGGGGCAAATAAATTTGGTGTTGATTGGAAGTTGGTTACAAGTAAAGAGATTAATGATAAGGATTTTGATGTTGATGTACCTATAAATCACACATTAAAATTAGAAGATACCCAAGTTTCGGAACCTCTCCAGATAATAAAGTTTTAACTATCAATATATATTTATTTTTTAATGACTGTATTTTTTTGTAAATAAAGTTAAAGGTACAAAATTTCTGAATTTTAATTGCCTCCTTCAGAGGGAAAATTGATTTTTTACATTATTATTTTTTATCCTTTGTACGGGCGTGTATTAAAAAGCAAAAAAGCATCAAAATATGTTTTTAAAAAATCCATCTTTCGGCTAATAATTTTTAAAAATAAACAATATTTTTGAAAAAAGTTACGCTAAAAGCAAAATTAATTTTCTTATTTTATTATATATCATTTTCATTATTAAATGATTTTCACATTAAACAATCTTCAGATATTTCAATTAATTTATAAATATAAATCTACATTAAATTTTATTATATATAATGATAATTTTTATTCATAAAGTGTCATGATATATTAATAATTCATATCTTTTTACAAAAACTTATTATAATATTCATTTATATTGATATTTTCATTAGAGTAAAAAAGTAGATACTTAAAAGTTATAGTCATTAATTATTATTACTATATTTTAAATTAAAATATTTATTATTCAATTTCAAGTGTCTCTCTTGAGATTGACGTGTGCCTTTGTAATAATACTTCCTCTCAATTTCTTTTACAAATCGACCACCATGAAGTTCTTTGTTATGTAATCTTTGGTTATGTTGAAAAAGAAATTTATACTCCCTTTTGATTACCTGATTCTCCTCATTTCAGGCGTTATTCATACGTTAAACTACAATATCATTATTGGGTTAGTATGTATTTACCAATGTTCTGAAGGGTTAAATATGTACTAACCCGGTAAGCCTAGCGTAACTTTATCTACTCAAAACATTTTACACACCTGTGTAGGGGAGTTTCCGTATAATACATTGGGGAAATTCTTTTTCCACGTTGGTATCTGAAGTGTATTTTCATTACTGCTAGAATTTCCATTTTCCTCACTTTTTTTTGGAATATTAAGTGACATCAACTGTTTTGAAAGTTTTCCTTTCACTGTGAAAAGAAATTAGTGGTAAGAAAATTCAAAAAATTGAATTTAAAATAAGAATTAGGCAATTCTAAAGATTATACTCTATGTTCTAAACGTATCACTGTGACTACTTTTTATTCTTAATATGGACTTTATAAATGAAATCTTTTTACTTATTTTTTAAAAAAAAATAATTTAATATAATACGAAGATGAGCTTAAAATAATTAATTTATTTATATTCAATTCTTAAATAAATGACCAAAAAGTTAAATGAACTCTCTATCTTCTGATTAGTAACAATCATTGAAAGGTGAAATTTTCTTTAAAAATATAAATGATATTAAGCAAAACACTCTTTTATTTGTTAACATACACTTTTTTAGATGTTATAATTTATATATACATTGTATTTACATTTATATACCACTTGTCAAAAAAATACAAAATTAAAGAAAATAATGATAATAAATAAGTTTTCAGTAACACAATTATCTACACATCTATACAAAAATTACCCCATTCACTATAAATACCTTTAAGTAATATGAAGTGTAGAAAAAAATAAAAAAAGCTATATATTACTGTCATTCTCACACGGGAAAAAAATTTGATACTGAACTTTCTTCACTCTCTAAATTACTTGGTTCAGCAATAACCTTCCCAAAGGATTCTTTTATGTTACAGATTTGACTGTCACTTGGGCACTGTCTTTGTGATAAATCCGACCAAACAAATTGATGATTTATTAGATCATCAACAGGACTTTTTGACTTACTCTCTTCCTCGTCTTGAGCAGCATTTTTTTTGAAAGGAGACTTCAAAAGGGCACCTTTTGCTGCCTTCCTGAAATTTGACAGCCTGTTCATGTTACTCATATGAGATGTCCTTGGTGTCTTTTTTTGTGGTATTATTGATAATTTCCTTTTTTTAGAAACCGGGGAGACACGTTTAGGTGTTGTATCGTTCCTTGGTTTTCCTAATTCTTTAACTAATTCAGAAAAATCTGTTGGTCCACTACCCATTGTAGAGTCATTCAAAAAAGCATCCTCCATTTTTAAAAGATTTTGATCTATAACATCAGTAATAAAGGATTCTGTCCATTCTGTCCCTTTTCCTGGAGTGCTATCTTTCAAGTCATCACAGTTCCAATTCCATTCTTTTCTTTCACCTCTAAGAAGAGCTGACGGTGTTGAAATTTTAGAACTTCTACTTGAAGTTTCATCACTTTCCATGAATGGATTTCTTGGAACACTTCTTGATAATCTTAATGATTTAGTGTGGTCATCTCGTTGTCTGGTAGCTGAACCACCTAAATCTAAAGACGATATTTTCCTTATTGGTGTATCAACTGAAGTTTCTTTTTGTATAATTGACATACGGCTTTGAAATATTTTAAACATATCACCAGTGTCATTATTCTCCTTTGATCCTTCATCCTCATGATGGCATGTCAACCAACAAACATCTTTTCGTGTAGTTATTTCAGTTTTACCAAACATAAAATCATTCTCCTCCTGTAGTTTACATTTTGAGATACATTCTACCAGCCAAATATAATTGACAACTTTTGATGTAGAGAAAACAGTGTTCGAGGACAGATTATCTACAGATTTACACGTAATGACATGTGTAACAAAATTAGACTTAATGGTGTTCTGATCGGCAACCTCACCACCACATGCTATAATACATTGGGTTATTGCTTCTGCCTCAAACTTATTAAACCCATTGACATAAAAAATAAGACCTTTGAATAATTTCTTGCACTTATTGATATCAATATACAATGGTATATAGAAAGGACTTCCAAATGGATCCAGAAGAGTTTTCTTCTCAATACATGATATTAACCACAAATCACTAACTTTATTTTTACTGTTAGCATTTGTGAAGTCTTTCATTGATTCAATAACTGCTGGGAAATAAATATAATCAACAAGTAATGTGGTATCATTAACATATACTCCACCTAACTTTTCAACTATATTCTTAAAACTGTCCTTCTCATCATCAAGACTATAAAATATCTTCCCTTGAAATATTTGTTGATTAACGGATCCAATATCAGAAACACCACCAGTTGTTGACTTTCTATCATTAGAAAGCCCACATGTTAGACGTGAATTTCCCTCATTAATATACCTATCGACAATAGCTTCGATAGTCCTCTCATCGCCAGGATCATCAGGACCCTCATTTAACATATTTTGTTTTCCTAAAATTGTGGAGCTTTTCCTTCTAATAGATTTATTGGAAGTAGTTAATGAGGCTTTACTAGGAAATATTGAAAGTTTCTTATCCAGTTTGTCCATATTAATTTTCGATGCATCATTAAGAATAGAAGATATGTTATCCTCACCAATCGTTATATTCGGTAATCTGGATGTATTTGGAGTACTACATGCTCTTGATTTACTTGTTAACGAATACTTTTCATAAGGAAGGAGGTATCCAGAATTTACAGAATCTGCTAACCACGGTGACTTAATTACAGTAATTCCCCATTCTACAGCTTTTTTATACTTATTACCAGAAGCTTCATCACATATAAGATGTGTCGTCTCACCCCTTTTCATGTGTCCTGTATATTTTCCTCCATTGGCCTCGACAATATTTTGAATGTCATGTCTATGGGTTGGCCTTAGACCAGAAACACAAAAGATCATTCCTTTACATAAAGGTACAGCATAATGATGAAGATATTCATCACTTCCAGCGTTGAAAATCTCCAAATTTAAGACTTTTGAATATGTCTCGTCAACCAATCTTGGTTCGCAAACAAATCTCTTCAACCTTGCCATCTCAGCATATTTTTGAGATTTTCTGTCACAATAATGACATATTAACAAATCCGTTGACTCTGTTAAGTCATTTGAAGCATTACCACCCATAAGACAAAACATTTTTGTATACATATCCTAAATTTAGTAGAAAGTATTAGTAAAAATACTTATACATGTGGAAACTTACATTTTCTTCCTGACTTAATCCTGTGAATGTTAAAGTTTTACCCCTAAAATGAACTGAGTACAATGGTTTATACGGATATGGTAGGGTTTTCGTGGGTCTTCTAGTTTTCTTGAAATCCAGTATTACTGGTGTCCCATAAATTGATGCACCAACTGAAACAAGATGATCAAACCCTACACCCTCAAATTTGCCAAAAACAAAGTAACATCGACGTCTCCTTTGCTCACGTAAACAATGTTCCTCAGGTAACCATTTTGGTGAGTAAGAATTCTCCTCTAGAATCTAAAAAAAGGTTATCCCAAACATTAGTATTGAGTGAATATTCATAGAAAAAACTTACCTTATAAGCCTCATGACAACTCTCTTTTTGTTTTTCACTCCATACACTTTTACTTTTATCTACGGAATTCGGCTCGATAACGTAGAAAGAATATGGTTGATCAGACATTGATAAACACTAATTATCATGCAAATATAACTTGGCAAAACGATGACTTATTCGTAAAATAGAACTGTTGTGCCTAATTTTGATGAAAACAATCGTCTTAGGAAAAAATATATCCTTGATCTTGGAATGGTCACTTTACGGTTAATATTAAAGAAAGACCCATGCACAATCAGTAATTCGATAAAATGAGACGCGAAGTTAAAGGAGACTAAACTATGATGCCTTGGTTATTCTTATTTTTATAATATCGGACAATGGCGCGTGTCTCGTCAGCACCTGCTGTGTAGACATGTTCTAAACACTATACACAACATTAACTAATACAAATTTAAGTAATATAAAATTAACAAAACCATAATATGAAAATTTTATTTTTATGAATAAAAAATTATTATAAGATATAAATTTTTGTAACAATATAAAGATCATCCAAATTATTTATTTAACACCATTTTCAGGAGATTCATATATATTATATTTATATATTACTTCAATACTTTCATGGCAAAAAAATTTGTTGATCCAGTACTCTTCTTAATAGACTCTTTTTTTCCTCTGCCTATCAATGATAGAATTTTTTTTGTAGCTATCAATATAATAATCATATGTACAAGTGAAGAAAAAATATTAAATTAAAATTTTTAGTATATTTCATTGGTGTATACTTGATAAAGTAAAAAAAATTGAGATACAAATGATTTTTCATCTTAATAATTGGTTTTTTTAGGTTAGGCCAATGATAAAGTAAAAAAAAATGTTTGAAAAACTTGATTTTGAGGTTTATCATAATAATATACAATTATTGAGTTTTTTTTTTCCTTTTTTTTTGTATACAGTTTATATTTTATAAAATGATATTGCAGTTGATTTCTTGTTTTTTTTATGGTTATTATTAATCACCGACTAATATACAATCTGAAATTAAGAAATTTTATGATAAATATATTAATAGTCATGTTAAACTTACACTTCTTTGATCTGTTGTATACATATCATTATAGTTCTCTGGTTCAGCTAATGGAGCACCATGTGTAGCATTAGGACTTAACAATGTATATCCAGGAGCTGAAGCAACATATCTTGGTGGTGAATGAGTTTCTTCTCTATCAGGATGATTTTCAATAGGCTGATTTTTAAGGAGATCATATTTTAAGGGGGAACGGAATGATTCACGAATCTTTTCACATTTTGATGTATTCTTTCCACCACAACAGTTACAACAAATAGTAAAGAATCCAAATATTGGTATTGGTAATAATGGTAATATAGCTATAACAAATCCAAGATATTCACTATATTTCCATTCTTTAATTTGTCTAGAATACTCATCAAATGAGTATGATGAAACATTAAAATATGCTATAGCAATAGGAATAACTGGTAATAAGTAGGTGAAAAATAATATAAAATGTCCTAAACACCAACAACATGATGGTTTGATAAGAACATGTAAATCTTTTCCAAGAGAATGTGCACAATATATCCAGGAGACGGCAAATAATTCAACAGCTAAGATGGTCCAAAGTGTTATATATCTTAATGATCCTCTTGTTAATTCATAAGCATACTTTCCTCCTTGTGTTGAGAAGTATAAGGTTGTTGCATAACAGAAGACACATATAAGTAATGCTAGAACAAAACGTGGTAAACATTTTGAAGCTTTCTCTCCTAATGCATCCTCAACTGTTGATAAGATATTAAGTGTAAGTAGATAAAATATTGATAAAAGAATGAAGATTATTGAGAAGATTAAAAATCCGGTCCATAAACGAACATTGTATAAGTAACTCATATATGTTAATAAATGCCACATTTGATCTTCACCTTGAGCAAGTAATGTTGTTGCTTCAATACCCGTTCTCCTAGATACAAAACCAACGAATGAGTAGACACAAACAACTTGAAGGAATGTTATCAATGCATGACAAAATACCATTATAAATGAATCACCAACTAAATTATTATTTCTTTTGTTATATGAACCCATTGTAATAAATGTTCCAAAACCAACACCACAGGCAAGGATAGCTTGTTCAATAGCAAGTTTCCATACTTTATAATCTTCTAATACATGCCAATCCGTTAAATGATATACTTTCTCTATTGTTTCTGTAGCACCGTTAAGGGTAAGTCCACGTAATACAAGTGCTAATAAAAGAGAAAATGGAACAAGGAAAGTTATATGAATAACTTTACCTAACCAACGTACACCAAGGCATATAGCAATAAATACCAATATCCAGACAGCTCCTTGTGATGCTAATAGATGATATTGAAAATTACCAAAATCAGCTATAGATGAGGATGGATTTTCGAGGGTAGCCATGAATTGTGATAATGAACTTTGTTCAGCAATAGCTGAAAGTTGTGAAGATGATTTTGTTGTAAAATTGGCAAAATTTCCAGCCTCTCTACATGTTGTTCTATGGAATTCACTATAATCTTTACAATTCAACCATGGTAAACCAGGTCTCTCATCGATAATTGTTAAGAATAAATGGAAAGCATATAATAATAACCAACCAAGAAATCTCGACATATAAGCAAGTACAAAAATACAAAAAAGTATCTGTGAAACACCAACACCCTTAAAGAAAGGTGAGATATTATAGAAAGCTCGTACTGGGGCACGACCTGTAAGTTGACCAACAGCAATTTCAAGAACGATTATAGGTAATACAACTATGAATAATGAAGCACTGTAGGCAGTAACAAATGCTAGACCACCATTATCAATAATAAGACGTGGTAAATTTAAAATGTTTGTTGTTGCTACAAGGTATGCAATACCACATAGAAGAAAATCAACTTTATATGACCATACATCTCTCCACTCTTCAACTATCAATGAAGACATCTTCATATTATTCCAAGATCGTTCCTCAAACCACATTATTACATATATATATTTTTATATATATAATAATATTAATAATAATAATAATATATATCTATAATCAATTCCAGTATCTAAAAAGTAATAGTTAAACTTTTTATAATTAAATATTAATTAAAGAAAAAAGAAAACGTAGAAGAATTATCAAAAACATCAAGTAGTTAAGTAATATAACTTAATTTACTTTCTTTCTCCCATCTACAAAATAAATCAACAAAAAAGAATACTCAACAAGTTGGTAGTAAACTTTCAAGTACTCATATACTTTACCTAAGATATATTTATACACTATGAATATTTAATTTATATCAATTATACACAAAAATCACATAATCTAAATGAAAAATTTTCAATATATATGTATCATTTTAAGAAATAGGAAATTTTTATTACATTACATAAAAATCAAACCGTTAATTTTAAAGAGAAGTTCCCGTTAACGTATGTGAATGATGACAATTCAACATACAATTTTTATCATTTAACATAAAATTAAATATATCTATGAGAGACAGTTAATTAAAAAAATGAATTAATATTATTTTAAAGTTACCAAAAAAATATATATAGTAAGTATCATCAAAACAAATAATAAAAAAAGACTTAAAATTAAGCCGAAGATGAAAAAGAACATGTTATCTTTTTTTGTATACACTTATATCCTCTCACACAATAAATATTCACAGGCACAAGTTTTACAACCTACATTATTTACCAAAAAAATATAAAAAAAATTGTTAAGGTAAAATTATTTTACTCCATCAAGCACGTCTTCTCAATTTAAAAAACACGTACACAACAACATAATGTAAATATTGTGCACATTAAAGAAAAAATAAAATAAAATAAAAAACTTTTACCAAATCAGCATAAAAAATAATAATATTTTTTGAAATTTTAAAGAAAAAAGTATCATATAATTGTATAAACAAGTAAATTGAGAAAGTATAGATATGTACATGTATTTAGATATCTTAAAAATATAATATTTCCTTAAAAATTTTGTAATTACTTTTTTGTCTCCTCAAAAATAACAAATGACAAGTGTAATTTTTCTTTCTATTTGAAGGAATGAATATGTTAATGACAATATATAGAGTGATATTGCCAAAAACAATTTATATATATACTATGTAGTTATAGATGGAGAATGGAAAGAGGTAAATAAATACTATAAGGATCATTACTTTTTTTTCAAAAATGAAGTATATTTAAAAATTAATAATAAATTAGAGAATATTTTTTGTTTGGAAGATAAAAGGAAATAATATGATAAGTAGTAACAATAATAATAGTAATTTTTCATATATTTTAGTGGTTAAAAAGACACTTTTTTTAAAAAAGTAAAATTAATGGCTTATATTTTATTGTAAAGGAAATAATACTAATGTATTTTGTAGTTACAAAAATGAATATCGAAATGAAAGTTATGATATATTAAAATAAAGGAAACGATAGATATATTTATATGTTAGAAAAATTATATATATACGTAAACAATGAAGAGATAGATAATGAAATTTTTTTTCCCCTTTATTTTGGAAAATTTAATAATAAGCTTATTGTCTTCTTAACTCCCATCTCTCTTTCCCTTTCAACAAACACGTAAATTTTTAACATTGATAAGTTTACTTTCTTATAAAAAAAGAGAATTTTTTTACTCATAACTATAACTTTTATTAAAATTTTAAATTATTAGTTGGAATGGAAAAATATCTAGAAGAATCGAAGAGGGAGACAAAAATTTCTGTAAATTTTTTCGTTAATAAATATATATACAAAAAGTATTAACTTACGTATCATTTAATTACAAGAAGAGAAAACTTCTTGTTTCTATGTTAAAAAATATTTCTATGACTAATCATGAAAGGTGTTATTAGGCCTTTTTGTTTTATAAATAGTAAGAGGGACAGGATAGGAGAGAAAGGTTAAATTATAATCAGGTTAAGTTAGTTAAACTATAAATATAGGGGACTTTGAAGCATAGATTAATGTATACAAATAATAATTGTTAGCGGTCTTTTTTTTTACTATAGATCACTACAAAAATAGAATCTCGGAAACATCAAAAAAATGAAATAAAGATAGGAATAATTACGATTGTGAATGTTTTTACTTTGGAGATTTAATTGTACATTTTTACTATTTAGATATAGTATAATGAATCAGAATGTAAAACAATATGTATATCATGAAAATTACTACTATTTTTATATATAGTTAAAAAAAATTTGCAGTAAAAAATGCGAAAACAATAAAAGATGTATAAGTATCAATTTTTTGAATTTATGAATATAGAAGTTTACATATACAAATTGTGGGCAGATGAAACTAAATATGAATTGGCAAGTTTATCTAGATACTCTAATTAATATTAAGATGATAGAAAAGTATAATGAATAAATTTATTAACATGAACATTTTAAGATTATTGGCGCGGTGTACAAATATTAATTAGGTATATGTTCAAATCTCAATCATCATTTAATGGACACTACCTCTCACCCCCGCCCTCTTTTCTATCTCATACAACATAACACAAATTATACATCATCACCTCATCTGAAGAACCATCCTTTTTGGACAACCATTTAAATTTCAAAAAGGAAATCATAAATAAATTTAAAAATAATGAAATAAATGGCCTTTTGACATTGTATGAAAATTTTTTTTTTTAAAATTACTATATAATTTAAATAGAATATATAATATTATTTGTGGTAAATAGAAGATGTGTTCATTCAAAAAAATGTTAAAGAATATATTAGTAAAGGGCATGATATATAGTTTAAAGTATAAATTAATTTCAACAACAATACATGGGAATTTATTTGCCCCAATATATTTGTGTGGAGATAGTAAATATCATTATAATAGTTAAAATGATTGATATATAATAATTTTATAGAGAAAAGAAAGGTACGAAGTACCATTTTTATTACAATTTGATCAAATTATATTATAATTTATCAATAAGTTATAATGGCAAATGTTTGTAAATATTGTCTCAATGATACATATATAATGTAATAAAAAAATATTTATCCTTCATATTTTGATTTATATTATTATTACCACAAATTATATTTCAATAAAAGTCAATGATATTACTAATATATTTTAATATGTAATAGTTGGTGTAAAATATTATTTTTGAAATTTGTATAAATAAACAAATTGGATTTTGAAGAAAAATAGAAAACAATATTGGAAAATGTTTATTATGATTAAAAAATGTTTAATAAAATGTATATAAAATAAAAATTACATATTTATTGAGAAAAGTAAACTAAAATTATAAGAGGAAAAAATTGAATGATTAATAAATTTGTTAAAACCAATTAATTTTTTGAAGTGGATTATAAAATTATAAAATACTTATAAATTCATAATTAATATGATGGAGATTTATTATTAAAAAATTTAATATTCTAATTTAATAAAAGTTTGAAGAGTAAATTATTATTATTATCTATTTATATTGTGGACAGTTCTTGATGTTGTCAAAAAGTACATTTATGTGTATATAGATATATTAAAATACTTTTCCTAGGAACAGATGTATATTAGGGAATATAAAAGATATATAATAGGGATGAGGAGAGTAATATCAATTTTAATAAGGGGTAAAAGACAGTAAAGTACTGTTTGTTAAAGATATAAACTTTTATTTTAAGGGGATGTCTTTTTAGATGTTAATTATTATATACTGACCGCCTGTTCATTGAAATAGTATCCTTAACTTCTGGTCCCTTTTTAATATATCAGTACGAAATGGTGGCTTTAAGGAAGAAATGGCACACTAAAATAGAGAGAATCTCCTTATGATATAAGGAATGATAAGAGAAAAAAGTTATAAAAAGAATAGTTGTAAATAATTAATGAATATTAGAAACTTATGCTCTTAATGCATATATAAATATCTTTCATACTAATATACAAAATATTTTGTACAGTTTTATTATTATATAAATCATCTAACTATACAATAATAATTTTACGATTTATTAGAAGGATGTTATTAGTGGAAACCAAATGGTAAATCAAAACAATATTAAATATTTTTTCCTTTTAACTAACATATTTTTACACCAAACTACAACATATATAATCTTTTGACAATAAAATTAATCTACATTTTTTTGCTCTCTCTCTTCACTAATATCCTATCTTCTTTAACTTAATCTTCATCACTTAATATATAAAATAATATATTTTAATGTCAAATAGTTATATATTTAATGTAATTCTTGATAAAAACTACCAAAGCGTTAAATGTCATTTCATATTATCATTCCTGTTGTGTAATAAAATTTTAACAATAATTTTTCCATACTCCCTCTCTCTCTATATTTTCTTATAAATTTTTTATTTTTGATTATTATTATTTTCCTGATAAAATAATTCTATTTTTATATGATTTAATTTGTCTTCTTTACCAAAAGGTAATTTGATAAGTTACAATTAATTGTAGTCATATCATTATGTTAAATCAATCTACATTATTTAATATTAAATTGCTTTTTTTCTTAAAAAATGTCAGAAAAACTTTTATCGCCGAATAGTTAATGTGTCATAATCTACAAGATGATAAAATTTCTTATAAATGTAAACTTATCAATTAAATAATCTTTTTATTTATTGCTTTTAAATGTTAAAAAAATTACACACTTAAACATCATGCAACAATAAAAAACACACTTGTTGTGGTATTATGAAAGTTATTTTGATAAGGAAGTATATATTCTCTTGAAATTTATGATAAACTATTTAACATGATAAATATATATGAAATAAATATAATATTTATCAAGTAAAACAATATCAAAAATGTATCACGTTCAATGAACACAAAAATATAATAAAAAACAGAATGATAAGGAAATAAGTAGTGAAGGAGAAAGTTTATCATTTTTTAACACATCCCTCTTTTCTAAATATATATCTTATCACTGATAGATATACTCCCTTCTACATAACTTATAAATCATAATTTTTACTTCCTCTATAGATGTGTTTTTTGTTATTTATTTGCTATAATTTTTTTATTTATACATATAATTCCTTATAATATTACATTTATAGTAATTTATGTTTTTATTCATGTTATTTTTTTGATAAGTCATACTCTAAATTAAGTGAAACAAAATGAGAAGTGACATAATTTTTGTTCCTACATAATTTTGTTATCAATAAATGAAGTTAATAAAATAAGTTGGATTTTTTTGATATTAGAGTAAAAAAAGATAAATTTATCCTTAAAAAAGCATCATCTTGAGATATGAATAAAAAAAATTAGTAATAAGGAAAGAAAAATGGTAAGTATAAAGTAATAGATAGTGAATTCGTTTAATTTTGTTGATAGTAAAAAACAAATGATTAGATAACAAATTTTGCCTCTCACTCACATTACTACTCATTTTTTTAAATTCATTTTTTTTGTTAAACAAACTAAAAACTAATTTTGGTTGTAAAAGTTTTTGACATTACTTTATATATATTAAAATTGGATAAGAAACGCAAATAAGTAAAAATAATTGTCGTTTTGAAAGTATTTTAAATTAGGAAATTAAAAAAAGTATAAAAGTGATAAGATTAATTTTTTTAATCTGGTATTATTATAGCATAAAATGATGATAGAGAGGAAAAAAAATGACAAAATTTTAGTGAAATAATAACAACAAAAATAGGTGGTATAAGAATTTTTACATAAAATACCATTACCTAGTGTAAAGAGGACAAAATAACATATATATTTCTAACTCTTATAATAATAAAAATAATGCATGATTTTTAAATTGTTATGATATATACTTTTATCAACATCATTATAAGTGTTTGTCGGAACGCCGAAATTTTTTCAACAATCCAATATAAAATAGTCTAAATTTTATGTATAAAAATCAAAAAATAATAAAATCTTTAGGATGTTAAAATAAATTTTAACAATCCCTCCTTTGAGAGTGATAAAATAATTGAACAAGAAATAAATATATAATTTATATAAATATAATCACAAAATTTTGTTATACATCAAATATTTTCAACAAAAATTTTAACATATTATATGTATGTGGGAAAAAATAATATTAATGATTTTCAAATTTTTTAAGCATAAGTTTGATAATAAAAATTATACATAATAAAAAAGTTAATTGGATCAAATATATAAAAATTACCTTTAAAATACTTTAAAAATCAAATAAATAAACAGTGTAATTTGAAAAAATATTATAAGATAGTAAAGAAAATAATTATTACTATTCTTCTTAACATATATTTAACCTAATCTATCACCCTAAAACTGACCAGGGTCTTCTGGGGGAGATTTTTATGTAAACTTAAAGTTGAATATATTATATGTGTAGATGTTGGTGTATGTGACGAAGGAGTATAAAAACAAGATTGATAATACTACAATTTTTAGCTTAAGATAAACTTTATAACAACAATATATCTTTTTGCACGCTATTATAATAACATATTTTAACTACTTTAATTATAATGACCTACCTATTATCAGAAATATAAAGGTATATACTGACTTTGTGTAACTTTTTGTATAACAAATGTTTCATATCAAATTTTTTGAACATTCTACTAACAAAAATTTAAAATATTTTATATCAGAAACATCATCTACATTATTGTTATTATCATATGTAAAGAAAATATTACAAAAATAATGATATCATTTTAAAGTTTTCTTTTTTTAATAATAAATACACTAATATACTATTATACTTGATTATCGATATATAAATATAATTGTTAATATCAGAAAGAATACAATTGTTTATTTTCATTCTCTAAAGTTATATTTATTAACAAACTATTTTTGGGTGATAAAACTTTTAACAAGGTGTATATTCAACTATACATACATATACGATATAATTTTAAGTATCAAAGAAAAGTTATCATTAAAGAAATAATTATTAATGCATATTATTTAATCATAAGGTCAATTTAGAGAATATTTAAATATTTATTATCTCTATACAGTGATAAGATAGAAAGAGAGATAGAAAATTTAAATGGATTTTATGAAAACAATCACTTGCAATTGAATAATTATAATTGCTATTATTATTATTATTATTATAAGTGAAACATGATATTGTGTAGGGTTAAAATAACAAATAAACAAACAGGGAGGTAGAAATATTAGATAAAAGGATTTCTGTAAACAATATTTTGCCCAAAAAGTTATTATAAGTTTATTCTTTGTAACAGATGTGTGTGATATGGTAAAAAGGAAAAGGTAATTCTAATTTCCTCCAACCATATAATTATTTATATTTAAAAGAAAACAATAGCAATATATATATATAATTATTAATTAGTTATATATAGATTTTGAATAGATAAGAAGGATTAATAAATAATCATTTATTTCAATATAATACTTTTGTATTATTTAATTAAGTTTTAATTTAATTCTCCCCTCAACAACCATCACAAACAATTGAATGATTAAAGTTCTCCTAATTAAGTGACGTAATTATATTTTATAATATTTTCTCTTCAACTTTTGTTAAATGATTACATAACAAAACCACTAACTACCATCATTACCCCCTTCATAAAGCATATTCTAAATTTGTTATCACAAAATTCTTCCTCTTCCGAAAAGAATAACAAAAGTATCAATTAATATTTTCTAATGGCAAATAAGATACAAAAAGCATTTATATGAAGAATATGGATATATAAAAAGGAATAATGAAGAATAAAAAAGTTCCTTCTTTCATTTCTTTTTCATTCATAAATTATATACATTTTTTAAGTATAAAAAAAGTATCTTCATTTTGTTAATGACTACCAAAACTTTTCCCATCCCTCTTCTTAGAAATGTCTCTCCCCATTTTTTTCCCATCTAGTGCCGTTATTTTATCTATTCTATATCAGTACCATAAATTGTTCCTTGATACATATATATTTTTATCACCAAAAAAGACCTATCCACTACATATACTTTTTTGTAAAAAAAAAGTTAACGAAACTTGAAAATGAGATTGATAAAAACGATATAAATAAAATGCCTTCCTCCTTTTTTTAATCCTCTCAAAAAGTGTTGATAACAGTTTAATAAAAGTAAATTTATAGAGGAAATAAAAACATTTCTAAAAAAGTGGCATAAACATAAACAAATTTTATATCTAGATATATATTTTTTAACAAAATTATTATATCTCTTTATTATCAATTTACAACAATACACACTTCAATTGACAATATAAAAAACTTACTCTTTTCAATGTTATTAAACCATATCAAAAAACAACAACAAAATATTTTTATTTTTTCTCTCCATTTTAATATCAATTCTATATTTGTGTTTTAAAAAAATAAAATAAAGCTGTTGTGTGTAGGTACATAAAAATAGTAATCGAAAAAAATAGTTATTAAAAAAACCCATCCCTGTATCGGTCTATTTTTTATTTAGAAGTAGTAAAAAAAATCCCTTCATTATGTAAAATAACAAAAAAACTTCATTTTTTAATCATATTCTCTTTGTGTAATTGAAAAATGGATAGTGAAGGAAATCAGTACAATATTTTATCTTTGTGTAATACAATCACATATACAAATGGATATGAAACTTACTTTTTTTGATAATATTGTTGGATGGCTGCCTCTCTCCCATCAACAACAATCTACCTTCTCTCTACTATTACAAAAACAACAGAAGAAAAATGAACCTTCTCGCTCCAGATGATGGCGTATCTGGAGGAGAGAGAGAGAGCGCAAGCGCCTTAACATGACACTAGAAAAAAAGGACAACAAATCGTAGGAAGAGGAAATCTCTCTCCCAGCGACAATTGATTTTTTTAATTTCAAAATACACATTATACAATTATATTATATTTGAATATCATATTTTTATTTTTTTTTTCATCGGAATTTCATTACTATTATATTTCTCATTCTCTCACAACTACAAAATTTTATTTCACTTCATTTTATTCTTCTAAAATCAGCATTCAATCATATTAGTTTAATTTTAATAATCTATGGTACGTTTAACAAGATTTATAATTATATTATAGACTGTTTAATAAAACATATTTTGTACTATAATATACTCTTTTTTTTTTTTGAAAAACAATAAAAAAATAAGAGATCATAAATAAAGGTCATCTTTATTTTAAAATATATTTTTAATAAATATCAAAAAACAAAATATTATTATAGGTTTTTTATTTTAAATATGATATAAATGTAACTTTTTAATAGATATAAGGATATTAACTTTTATTGATAAAATACATATATATATCTATTACTATGCCTTCTTAAAAACTTACACATTCTAAAATTAAAAAGATATTAAAGAAAAAAAAACTAAAATACACTTAAACACAACATACGAGAACATATATTTTATGGTACGTTACAACAGTAAAAGTATCATCTAACTATAGAAGAGGTATATTATGATAATAAAAGAAAAATAAATTACACGTTATTTTTTTTTTGTTTCTTGATAATCAGTTTAAATCTCAAAAATCACCAGACAATCATTCATAGATCATCTATACTTTTTTTGATTATTCTCTAATCAACAACAGTTAAAAACTCTCTCTTTTACCCTTTTGATTCCTGACCCTCCTGCACGTGATGGTTAATAGCTATATGGAGATAGGTTCTCCTTTCCCTTTACACCCTAATGTACATACACATTTTCCAGTTATTTTTTTAGCGTCTAGCGGCGTTGTAACGATACCACTAACTTTTTCATTGTCAACAACACCATTCACAAGGAGACTATGAATAAAAAAAAAGATGTCAAGTTAAATGTTGGAGATAAAAAAAGCACCCTTTTTATTATAATTTCTATGTTTTTTACATATTTTTTTATATACATTTATTTTTGATAAAATGATTGAAAGTATATACTTGCGAGTAGTTACTATCAACTACAAAAAAATACATTCTATCTACAGCTCTCTCTTTTTGAGATTTTATGTTGGGAGCGAATCTTTTGATAGTTGATGGTAATGTGGAGGCAGGTAAATATATGTATATATATAAATTGAATTTGTTTTTTCATCAGAAAAATACTCTTTTTTTTTTGAATACATACTCTTTTTTTTCCTATTATCTGAGGTACTCTCTTTTTTTGACACAACATACTCTCTATTTTTATGTATTATGGGAGAGAGGAATTGTTTATGTTTCGCAAAAAAGATAGAGTAGATATAAATATCTCTATATATGTGTATTTTTATATATTTTTTCTCTTTTTATTAATGACGGCATTTTTTTTCCTTATTCTGATAGTATTTAAGATAAGCGGGATTGCCTTCA
Organism: Strongyloides venezuelensis; assembly: GCA_963280985.1. Taxonomy (NCBI): domain Eukaryota; kingdom Metazoa; phylum Nematoda; class Chromadorea; order Rhabditida; family Strongyloididae; genus Strongyloides; species Strongyloides venezuelensis. The sequence goes on from CAUJLX010000001.1 coordinate 11,825,407, forward strand.
TTATTGTAGACGCAATCTACAACTACTACTTCCTTTTAATGTAGTTTTGCAATCCAAACACCATCTATAAATATCAAATTTTTTATTTCTATTTATTTTTTTGTTTTTTAATTGTTTCCATCATCCAAATTTTCTCTCTCTTTTTGGTAGTTTATTTTTAAATTTAATGAAATGTTTCTCCATTGTTATTTTGAATAAAAGTCAAAGAAAAGATTTATAAACATTGTAACAATTTTTTTTATTAGTTAGTTATTTTTTTCTTCTTTCTGTTTATTTTTTTCTATCTCTTTTTTCTCCCATTCTCCTCCTTCTAACCCCTTTTCAATCTCTTAGAGTAGGGATTAAAAAACAATGAAAAACATGATAAAATGTTTATGTTCATAGGCCAAAAATTGAAATTTGTTTTTATCAACTACACGCTTCTGAACAGTGCCGTTGTTTTTTTACTCTTTCCTCAAAAATATATTTAGCTATAGTTAAACGTTGTGCCATAAAAGAGGCGGTCTAAAGAAGCAAAAACAGCTGATATTGAAAACTGCCGTTGTCTACCCAGATAGAGATGAATATACCTTTCTTATCACGTCGTCCCGTTTTTGTTGTCGCAAGCGCCATCTAATGATGCCATTTTTTTCTTCTTCTTTTTCAAACACTATTATAAATATTTTTTTCCTCTCCTATTTTAGTTTATTACACACTCCAAAACATATTTTTTTTTACAAGTTTTAATTTTTATTCATTAACTAACTTTCTCTTACCATAATAGTTGTTGTATAATGAGTAGCGAGACTTTGACAAAAACAACATAACATCACACGACCCTTTGGCACAACACCAGCTATTTTTTTTAGATGTTTTTATATAAATATTTTGTCTTTCTCTCCACATATATATATATATATATCTATATTATATACATTTCTCTTTCTTTTCTTTCTTTTTTAAAAAATCTTTTATTTTTTTTATTTTAGAAACTGTTTCAATTATTTCCTTCTATGATGACTCATCATGATTCCTTGGAATCATTGGGATCAGCACTATCGTTCATTCAGAATGGTTCACCATCCTTACTACATCATGTTGAACCATCACCATCAACATCAGAAGATCCTTTAAAAGGAATAACTAAAGAAATGAAATTAACTATTGTTGATTTGGTTAGACAATCTCCTTGTATATGGAATTATAATAACCCTGAATATCGATCAACTCCTTCCAAAAGAGCTGCATGGAATAAGTTGGCAAATCAATTAAAAAATGACTATCCTGAGACTCCAATACTTCATGATCGTAAGTATTTTTTATTTTTTGCCCTTTTTAAGTTCATGTTTTTTATTTTTATCTTTTTTTTAATAATAATATAATTTTAAGCCGATATGGTGAAAACAGTGTGGAAAAATCTGTTAGACTATTGGCGTGTTGTGGATAAACGGATGATTCATAAAGATTCTAATGCCGAACCGAGTTGGACGTATTATGACCATATGAATTTCCTAAAACCAGTCCGTGGAACAGAACTAATTAAAGCAAGAAATTCAAGAAGAGATGCAAAGGCAATGAAACGAGAGAGAAGTAAAGATGCTGAGACACCAGAACAACAACCGCATACAATCTTTCAACAATATATTAAAGGATTTGAAGCATTACAAAATCAATGGTCAACATTTCATCCAGAAGTTGAGATACAACCAAGACCAACAACGACAACTACCACTACAACAACCACAACAACAACACCAACAACTGACAAGGAGAATGATTCTATTATTGAGTTAAAAAGAATAAAAGTTGACAGTGAATCGGATGGTAATACAGCTTCAGATGAGAGAGCAGATGAAGAAACGTATAGGCATTTTTCTGTGGATTATGACGAACTAAACATTGACGACATTGCTAAGTACAGTACGTTTGCACTTTAATACTATTTTTTTTAATGATGTTTTACATTATATAATATATATTTATAACACTCTCTTTTTAGTTGCTGCGTTAGAAACAAGGCTTCAAAGTGTGAAAAGAGGAGATAGAAAAAATTATATAACATGTCTAAAGAAAGTATGGGATGTTGTGTTTGAATATGAGTTGCAGGCTTTAAATAATCAAGACCATGAAGTTGTGTAAATAATAATATATATATTATAAACAAGACACTTTTTTTTTCTTTCTTAATAACAAAAAAATATTTTATTGTACATTTGTATCATTTTTTTAAAAGAAAATAAACAAAAAATTTTATGGTAATGTTGGCATTACTTATGATAAAAATTTGTATAGATTTCTTCTTTCTTTTCAACTATGGATAAAAACTTATTATTTGTCTGTTTTATTGAGAGTGGGAGTTTTTAAAAATAATATTTTCTAATTTAAGTCTAGGTCAAATGCTGAAGGTAAGGTAGATTCACCTTTTTCTTCCTTATCATAACTCTTAGTTGCAATTTTCTTGTTTTCCTTTTCAATTAATTCTTTAACTTCCTTAAGCTCGAAAAATCTCTTATCTCCTAACATTTCATCCCATCTATACAGTATCTTATTCTCAAAAATTATCCCACAAAATTTCCATCCAATACAAAAAAGAAGAAAACCCACGAATAACTTTCTACGCGCAAACTAAAATAAGCAAAAACAACAAAATTAAATTGGGAATAATATTATTAAATATTGAAAACACCTACCTCTTGATAAGTTATTTTCTGTGTTGAAAGTAAGCCACGTATTTTTTGCCGATATATTCTTCTCCATTCCCAAAAAATCATTTTGTCCAAAAAAAAAAGACAGATTACAATGACGATGATATATTGCTTGGAATAAACAAAAATATTTATAAAAAAATTTTAACAATTGAATAACAATAACAAGAAAAAAAGTAAGAGTCTTACAAATGATAAAGAGTGTTGGTTAAGAGATATTTTTCTATAACACTCTTTTTTAACAGCTTTCCTTAAGAGCTTTGCAGGGAAGTAATCCAAAACGTTTTTTGGTCAAAATCCTATACTTTGAAAATTTATCTTCTGGTGAAAACTTAGCTGGGTGAGCAGATAAGGTAAGTTTTCCTTCAGGAGAGTGCTTCTGAAAACAAAATTATGTTAAGATTCAGTTTATAAATGACATACCTTTAAAGTATAAACACGTCTACCTTCATCGTCAAGATAAAATTTGAGATACATATTTTAAAAAGTTATTGGAAAAAACAGAAATTTATCAGATCAATATAATACAAATTCAATCCTAATTGTAATTAAAAGGAGTGAAATTTTAATAAAATACTGTACATAACCTTCCAATGTTTTTAAATTAGATCAAACAGTCGTTTAAAGATACACAAGCAACTTAAACATTTCACTACAGCTACGTTAATTTACTCATATTCTTAAACTTTGATTTATCACTCATCTTCCTCAACTACCAGTAAAATATTAATTTGTATTTGGTAAAAAAATATATATCTGAGAAAATTGTGATATACACTCTCATTTAAAAAAAAATTTCATCATTCTTTCTCCCAGAAGCAAGTAGCAATACAACTTAAATTATTTTTACTCATAAAATATATGGTAACAAAAAACACATGACATACATGTAAAACATTTTTTTTATACCTCAACGATTAATCGCTTTTTAATGGTATCCTACTTTGTGATAAACAACTTTAAAAAAAAAAGTAATCTCTTCTCCATTAGTGTGGTTTATCATTTGTATTATCTTATATTCTAATATGTTTAATATTGCTTCCTTAACATTAAAGAAATTTTATTTTTTTGACCTTTTCATTTTGTTAATACCTGGATAGATAAATGGCAAACATTTGCCTTCGATATCCCTCTTAACATTTATCTTTTGCACACTATCATTTTATGTATTTGTATCGTATATGTATACATGGAATTGAGGAGATTAGGATTATTTCATCACATTCTTTTTGTTTTGAAAGAAAAAATGAAATAAAAAATATGCAAAAAAAAATTTGACGTCAAATGAAAGAGAGAGAAGAGATATTATTATTTAACTACCCATTATACTTTTTTTTCCTCAAAATTAAGTTATTATTAATATTCCTCTTTCACATCTGCACTTCTTTTAACCTCATTAAACTAATTTTTGGTCTATATAATATTATTATATTATATCGCTAACAAATTGTACTTAAAATGAAGGCATAAAGATATAAAAAAGATAAAACGAAACTTTTTTTTATTAATTGTAATATTACTTTTAATGGCATATTAATATTTACAACTTATACAAAATAAAATATATATTTTTTAATAAATATTTAATATAAAATGCAATGGCAAAAAAAAGACTATCTCTTTCTTTTGGTATATATAAAATTAAGAAAACTATGAAAAATATATGAATTTTTCTTTATAAAGGTCCAGAACCAACAGTATCAAAAACATAATCCCATAGATTCGTTGTTATACCAAAACCAGTGTCAAAGTCTTTAAAATGATGATTATGATGGTAAACTTTTCTATAATGTGCCATAGTTTTTGGTTTAAATTGTGCATGATGAAGCCAATAATGTGTGACATCATATCCGATATAGGCGCAAAGTTTGGCTGCACCAAAGCAACAAAATACATCCCATGGAAGAATACTCGTATAGAGAAAGTAAAAGAAACCAATTATAAAAAGTGCTGGAGTTGGGGGGAACACTAAACGATCTCCATCAAAGGGTGTTTTGTGGTGGAGACCATGAGCCAAGAAATGAAATAATATTTGGTTTGGACTTTTAAGATTTGGTTCCCAATGAAAAACATATCTATGGAGGACGTATTCAAGGAGTGTCCACGATAAAGCACCAAGAATAAATAATATCATTGAGAATGTTAAGCCTAATGTTTGACCATATTTTGTTGTCATTAAATATATTCCCTGGATTCCAAAAAACAAAACAACTGGCATCCAAACCAATGGAACAACATACCACGGTGTTCTAGTTAAACGCTCCAAAAAATCGCTTTTAAATAATCTCAATGTTCCATCATATGGTTGATGTATCCATTTTAGATAATCCTCACCAAGGTTACCAATATCAGCTAATATAGCTTTACCTTTCTCGAGATATGGATCTTTTTCTTGTTCTTTATCAACAGAGTATTGTTCTAACATATTATAAGCAGCTTGCGAATGTTCATGTTTAACACCTAATATTTTATCTTGCCCTCTCATATATCTATCAATCTCACTACCAGCTAACTTTTCAAGAACTTTAACTCCTCCTGGATGTTTAGCGGCAAATTTTCTTACATCATAATATCTTCCATTTAAAGATAGAAATAATGGTTTCTCAGACATGTCTTCTATTTTTTTTGTCATTATCTGATTTTTATATATAAATATAATATATAGTATCTACTATATACTAACAATAATAAGAGAAAAAAACAAATATTCACAAAGATATACACACGCAGAAACCTGAAAATTTAGATATTTATATATATTATTTTTTGATGATATAAAAAAATTTATTAACGAAAAAAAATTATACATTCATATATCTAAAGTATATTATTAAAAAAAAGTTGAAACGATATAAATTGACGTTATTTTATATAAATATACAAATCTACATCATTAAGGGAAAGAAAAATTAATATTGCCTAAAAATATATATGATGTGTTAAAATTTTTATGAAAAAAAGTTTGAATGATAAAGTTAGATGGGAAATTTAATATGAATAAGATGAAAATTTAGAAGTGTTAAGAAGAGAATTAAATTAAATTAAAAATTGATGTTATATTAAGGGGTTATGGAGAGGGAAATTAAAAGTTTATTAGTTCCATAAAAGGTTGATAGCTATTATATAATTACACTTATATATATAATATTTTGTACCCAGTAGTAATAGATATTGTTGAATGTATAGTGCCAATCCCATATTAAAGCACCTTTCATGAATTCCTCTTATTAAGATTGTTAATAGAAAAGTGTACCTTTTAATAATTATATTTTAATAAATTTTTAGATATTATTTGGAAAATTAAATATCATACAAGATAAATATTAATATATGTACAAAATATATGTATAATGAAAAAGTATCTATTATAAAAATTTTATTATAATGATAAAAAAGAAAAGTCAGATTATGATGATATTTAATAAGCATTCAATAAATAATTACAATAATATAATAGAATATATGTGATTCATTAATAATATGCTTATCTATGATAAATTAAAGAGTTTTTGTAACATTTTATAGTATATCAAAATTTTGTAAACGTGATAAAATGTAATTGTCCTGATATTTGTGGTATTAAAGATAAGAATTGATAGAATGTACTAATATATATATATATATATATATATATATAAATTTACAAAATGTTAAAAGGTACCTTTCTCTACACTTATAAATAAAATGTTGATCTTCTAAAGTTGTTTCTTTATACATAAAATAGAACAGACATTATATATTTTGATCTCTTTGTATATATATCTAATTCTTGTAATAGTTTTATTTCTCTCTTATCCTCTAATGCTAAATTATAAATAACAATAAACATGTTATTCACTTTTTTTATTCTATAAAAGTTACCTCATTTAATAAATATTAATAACTATATTTAATGTTATAAACGCCAATGGAGACTTATTTTAATATTCTTTCTATTTAATTACACAACTTGTTTTTTATATAACAAAAAAATATATTAAATTAATGATAAATAATAATATTAAAATATACGTAAATAGATTAGTTATATAAAAAATATAAATACATTTTTAACAAAAATGACATGAATATCTACATTGAGTTCTCATAAATTCTGGTATACTCCTACAAAGATCACCATTTTGTTGGAGCCATTTTTTACATGCTGATCTTATATCATAGCACGATCTTTGCTTCTTATTTTCATCCTCATACTGTAATTGTTGTTCTAGAGAATTAAAAAATATATATATATATATAAATAGAGAATGTTTACGTTAATGAAATAAAAATATTACCATAAAATTTTTCTATAAAGCTATTAAAATTAAGGAAATTAACTTATATTTAAATGTAAGATCAGGAGAAAAAAGTGTATTAAAATGTGCAAATGACGTAAAGCGATTTTTCTATGAAATGTTTCAATGATATCATTCTTCGTTTATTCGTCATTAATGTATACATGTACAAGAGAGAAGGAAAAACATTTTTGGTGATATTTAGTAACATATTATGTGCATATTCAAATAATAAAACAGACAACATTTTATTTATAGGTTGGATTTTTGTATTCTTCTTCATTTTGTTAAAGTTATATACTTTTAGATTTATAGATCGTTACAAAATGTATAGAAAAATCGTACATAAGGGAATTAGAATAGTAACAAAAATGTGGTCAAAACGTTAAAATAATACACAATGTGTTTATTAAAGTTCTATTGTATAAGGTGTTAATCTTTTTTTTTTAAATTAATACTTTAAAATAATATTTGGTAATAGCGTGATTATAAGACTATGTGTTATTAATAGTTATCTTATTTAAAATTTTTATTGGCTTTATATTTATTTTTTTTTCATTAATATGAGTGATTTTTGTTGATAAAAGAGGTGATTAGTTTTTCCTGTATTTTAATACTTTCCAATATGTGTATATATATGCTTTTCTTATTATGTTTTCTTCTCATTTACTTACCATTTGTAGATTGACTGTTAAGTCTGTCTATAATCGCATCAGCAACAACTTTTATCCCCACCCACGTTTCTGAAGCTGTTGGTATTAATTCACGCTCTTTTAATATAAAACCATCCCAATCTAGAAAAGAATGTTTAATAAAATAAAATACAATAACATACTATGTTCATCGGGTCTTAACTCAAGAAGGTAAACAAACTTTATTTTTGCTTTTAATTTTGCCCAATCCTCTGAACCACCAGAAGCTGGATATAAAGTATCTGCACCACTCCCAACAACATACTCAGTACCATAAACTTTTTTTAATGCTTCAGTAGCTTTTTTACCAACTTTATAGAGATCATTTATATCACCAGGGTATGAATCTTTTTTATGTCCATAAGGATGAATCCATATTTGTGAGTATGTATGAAGGGTAACAAAACCATCAAATCTACCATAATATTGTTGTGAAAGTATCGTATTACGAACAGCACTAAAAATAAAAAATGTCTTAATCTTAAAATGATTACTATTAATATAAATGAGTTATTATATGATAATAAAATATAATTACTTCCTCTATTTACATTATTACTAATCTTCAAAATCTGTACTATTACTTACGCAGATTCTGGTTCTGAAAATGGTGCCTCTCCTTGGTAAATCTCTGAACATGGGTCATCACTTGAACCTGTCTCTATAATAAAATAAATAAATAAATAGATTATCTATAGAATCAATCACTATTAAGTATTTACCTTTAAAATGAAAATCAAAGTTTCTATTTAAATCAACACCCCTACAACACCTTTTTCGTCCCCATTCATCAATGAAACATTTTGGTGGACTTCTATTTTTTCTCCATAATCTTATGGAAGGTGAAAAGTATGAACGAGAAAATTCATAACCATCAGGATTTAAGGATGGTATGATGATCCATGTTATTTTATCAACATAATTTGTTATATTTCTATCATTTCCATATCTTGAGGTCAGTTGGTGAATAAAATATAATGCTGTGTGGGGGGATGCCCATTCACGGGCATGGATGCCACCATCAATCCAGAAGATTCTTTTCCTCCTATCGCTTCCACCAATCTTAAAAAAATTAAATATAAAATAATTATGAAAAAAATATTACTTCTAAACCATCAATATTCCTTCCTTCATGTGTCTTTCCAATAGTTATGTACTTTGCAATATGTGGATACTTCAATGTTATACTCTTCATCCATCTCTGCATTTTGGGATAAGAAGAGTAAGAGTGAAAATTATACCTTTCATCGGCTGTAATATTACTTGAATCATCATAACGATGACTATTCTCAAAAAGTTTTTGATTCCTCCTACTCGAAGCTTCTCTCTCTTCAATTAATCTTCAAAAAGAAATAAAAAAGATTAATTACGTTATTTTTAAAAATACATAAATAACAACATTGTTTTAGTAAACAAACCTTTGTACATCATCAACAATAATATAATTTGAGATTCCTTCTTGATTTAGGGTATCACTAAATGTTTTATGATCATTGTCTATTATCATAATGTCAACAGATGAAAAAATTGATGTTGGTTTTTTCCAAAAATCCATCTATAACAGGAAAGAAAGAGATAAAAAAAATTAGATTTTTCAGGTCAAAAAATATTTACCTTTATTCCTTTGGAATGATCACGATATAATATTAGAAGGAAATTTAATTGCTCCTGAGTTTCAGGGATAGCTCTGATTACTATGTATCTTTTACCGGTAATTAATGAGTCTTCAATCCATGATGAATTGTATTTTACAGTAATATTATCCTCCTCCGTTGATACTTCGTTCCCTGTTGAGAAGTATGTTAAAATACCAAAAATAACTATATAAAGATATCTTTTTGTGATCAACATATCTACAAAAAATAAAATGTAATTATAATAATAGCTATAATTAAATGAAAAAAGTGATTTAAATTAAAAATTTAATTTAATTTAATTATAAGTCAAGACAAAATATTTTGTTGATTAAATGTTAAAATAATACTATAGACTTTAATAAAAATATAACCTTGTAAAAATGCTTTCTCTTTTATTCTAACTTTTTAAATCAAAATAAATTAACTTAATCAGTAGAAGTTTCTTCTCCTTTTTTGATTGAGTTGTTTTCTCCTTTTATTTAAAAATTTAAATAGTAAAAAGATGTAAGTAATTTTTAAAAAGATTAATATACGATTACCTTCAAATAATATCCAATATAAATTAGGAGAGATTAGAAATATAGTAATTAGTGAAGAGAAAAAACACGCATACTAAATTTACGACATTCTTCTAATTACAATTACCACTAAAAATATAATACGTATAATACTTCTAGTATTTAATTTTAAAGCTAATTCCAAAGAAAATAATTTTTTATAGGTAAACTTAAGATATCATCTAACAATATTATATCTTTTTCCTTAATTAAAAGTAATTTTAATTTATTATAATGGAAGTTAAATATTGTAAATTGTACATGTGTTGATATGATAAAATCAAAAAGAGAAAGTTATGTGTTGGTAAATGTAACAACAAGAAAAAGTTTCATATTTTTAATCTTTTTAAACTTGATTTTCATCTAAGTATATCTAAGAAGGAGAAATGGTATTTTATACATTGTATTTCATTTATTGGTAAATATTTCATGTTTATGTGCTTTAAAATTGGTTTTTCATTTAATGGCACCTTTGGTAGGATTTTTTCTACTTTTTAAAGATAAATTTATATACAATTCAAATTTTTTTGTTGCTTTAATGAGGTTATTTATGTAAAAACTTAATTTTGTATACGATAGTTCGAAATGTAACTTTAAAAATAAGTAAGTTTCTAATTAGTAACGAAAGTAAAATGAACTTTAAGGAGGGAATACTTGTTGCCTGAGGCTGTTAGAATAATTAAAGCATTGAGAAATAAATGAAGGATTTAAAATTAGGGAAGGAAAACTTTATGAAAAAATAACTGAAATTTATATTGATGTCAAGAAAAATAAGATAAGATAAAAAAGGGATTGAAAAAAGTTTAAAGTTGCTGGTTTAATATGTAATAATAATTAGCCAGTAAAGGAAATATTACTTAACCTTTTTTTTTTTTTTTATCCACAATGAAATTGCAACAAATCAATAAGGTTCAACTTCCATAACATTTTGTTTATTTGGTTATATTATAAAAAAACCACTAATGTTAGTAACTTATAATATTAAATATTTATAAAATATAATTTGTTTTATTAAATATAGACCATTGTTTATTTGACTAAGTCAATATAAATATTTTTACAACATTTTCATCATTAAAAAAATTGTATATAAACAGTACAGTTTTTCATTCTAGAACAAATAGATTAACAATGAGATTAATATTCTTCACCTTCTGTACCATCGTCATTTTTACTGCCATTTATTGTAATGAGAGGGATCAATCTCAAACGGCTGATTTTGCCTTAGATTTAGTGACATCCCTCACAAAAACTGGTGTTACTAGTCTTATTAAAGCCGCTTTAGCAGCTCAACTTGGTCCAGCATATTTTCTTGTTAAACATGCCTTAAAAATATTTATGGTTGAACCACAAGAAGTGCAAGTAAGAGATTGATATCTAGATAAAAAAATAATATTTTGACAATTTTTTTAAGGATAAATTGAAGGAACACCATAATAAAAAAGCTGCCTCAGCTCCAAGTTCAGTTCCAGATGCTCCTCCAAAGACATTGTCTGACAAAGCAATTGCTCTTTTGGAGAAGGTTAAGTCTATCAAAGAAGGTGGTGGTAGTGAGGAAGATCAAAAGAAGAAAATCACGGAACTTGTTAAGATTCCCGAAAATAAAGATGCTTTCACTGAAATTTCAAACTTTCTTAAGCATGTGTAAATGACATATTTGAATTATATTATTTTTAATAACTATCATACAAATATTTTACCATTATATTTATTGGTGTAATAATATATCAATAAATAGTGTAAATATTAATTGTTGGAGAAAAATTTTGTGACATTCATATTATTATTAATTAAACTAATTTTTATTTTAACTATACACACAAAACCTAAACATGTCTTTTAGACCGGAAATGCTAAGAATGCTATAAAATGCAAGAGATGTTAAAAAAACTGACTATCCAAAATGGGATAGGCGATGGGCTACATTCTACTTTTTTTTACATCTACTTTCTAAGTCATTTTTTATGCTACTGTAATATATATTTTCCATATATATTTTTAGATAATTTTGTGCATACATTAAACTTTGTTGTGCATATACATTTCTACCTCGTTTTGTATATGCAAAATTAATTTTAATTTAACTTGTAGTTTTATCTATCTGAAATGTTTTTCAGGCTTCCAAGTTTTTTAGTCATTGTTCTTGTTTTTAAAGTTAATAAAAATTTTTATTTGTTTATTTACCCATTTTATACTATTGTACAGACTTACTAATTTTTTTTAACAGATATCGAAGTTAAATTTAAAAGGTATTAATAGATGTAGGATAATGAGAAAAGAAATAACAATATAAATAACTAATGACAAATATAATATTTTTTTTATTATTATATTTACTTTACAATAATAACAATTATTTTTATTAGTCTTACAGATCTAATAATCATCAACTACAATAATATTTAATTGAATATTCTATAAATATGTTGAAGTTTTCACCAAGTTAGACATCCTTAAAAAGTCACACTCCTTGTTATTAATGCGACGGACCGCTATTACTATGAAAATCTAACATTCTTAATTTTATTAGTGATCCTATAACAAGAACAACATTTGAAACTTTTGGGGTTATCTAAATTCAACCGCCGGTTGAATCTATACACTCTATAGTGGATTTTTCCTCTAGAAGGTTGAATTTAGTCGCATTGGGTATAAATTCAACCACTTTTTTTTCAAAGTGTTTGAGTTTTGTAACACCCAAACTTTTTATTATTATACAAAACTAAGATCGTGATATGTTAACATAAAAGAAATTTTACAATCACTTATTACTACAACAACTTTAGGCACTAAATGTTCCATATTTATCTTATAGAGTAAGTATTATGATTATTAGCAATTTTAGCTGGTGATTTTACATGTGTATGAGGTTTAAAAAAATTACCAGGAAACTCTTAATTGTTGGTTGATTAAAGAGAAGTCAAGAGTGAACAACAAATTATGTGATTTTTTGTTAGACATTGTTAAAAAAATTATTTATTTTAAGAGTTTATTATTAAAATAATATGAATATTTTTATTATTTTGTTTACTTCAAGTTTTTTGAATAGGATGATGAAAATAAAATTTCAAAAATAGCTAACTTTTATTGTTGTTTATTTTGTTAGTAACTAATATTAGGTAAAAAATATCATATTCTATCGATAAAGAATTGATATCTCTATTCATTTATCAAAAAAAAATTTATAAATTTTTTATTTATGCATAATAATTACAAAATTATGAAACATAAAAATTAGTGGTAAACTATAGGCTACATTCTAGCTCATCTTGTATGTGGATTCTACCTCATTTTGATTACGTATTCTATCTCGTTTTGTATATGCAAAATAAAATAGAATGTACATGGAAAATAAGATAGAATGTGTTTGGAAAAACAGGTTAAAAACCTAGACTCCAAAATACTATTGAATATTGCTCTTTTTTTCATATAAATTGTATTGGTCTAAAAGAAATGTTTAGGCTTTGTGTGTAACTATACATATATATAAACTTTTTTATATACAATGATAGAAAAATACTAATATAATAATATTATATAAATGTTTTATATATACAAATATTGAATTAAATTTATTCATCATTATCCTTTCCTTAATCTCCTCTAAACTCCTTTTTTTCTCCGTCTTTTTTTAATGATACACAAAAAAAAACAATTTATGGCAATATTAATTGGTTGATATTTACACTAATAATAAAAGGATCAATCAACTTATTTATTTGATATTTTTCCTTTATTACCACCTTCCATTGTTTTAGGGTGCCATTTCATTTCAGAGACCTCCTTATCACCACCTCCTATTTGCTGTTTTTTTTTCATAACTTTTAATGAGCTTATTATTCTATCGAAGACAGTTAGGAAGGCTGGTAAAAATACAAGACCATGTAAATTACATAATACTACAGTTATAATCATTGTTTTTACAAAAACCTAAAAATAATAAATAAAAAAATAAAAGTTGATATAAAACATACCTCAGCCATATAAAGTTTAGGGAATATTAAACTCATAACACAAAATGATGTTGAGATACCAGCTTGAATTGCTGGAAAAGCAACACTACCAAGACAATTTGCTAATCTAACTTCGGGTGTTGAATCTTCACCCTCCTGTAGACATGCTTGATAATAATGATATGATACATGTGCTGGGATATCAACACTAAAACCAATTGATATAATCATTGCAGCCATAGTTATGGGATCAAGATCAATATTCCACCATGATAATATTCCAAGAATACCAACGGAGATTGATAAAACACACGATGATGACATAAAAACAGTGAAGAAAGAATTTAAGAATACAAAACAAACAAAACTCATACAAACCATTGTACCTACAACTGACTGCCAGGTATCGGTTGGCATATTGTTTATTAAATCTAAGAATACACCATCTTCATGGAAGACATGAGCATCAATATCTTTGTACTTATCAACAACATTTCTCCATGATCTTAATGTTTCACCTCTCACAACCCATATTGAGTTTTCCTCACCATGGAATGATATTGTAAAGAAAAATTTCTCTAATCCTGTATGATTAGTTTTTGTATTATTATTAAGCTTTATGAAACCACTCCAAAAATCATATTCTGGCCATCTAATAAATGTTGGTAAGTCTTCTTCTCTATAAAATTTAGCATACTCCTGATCATTCATTGATGTTGATGGTTGTGAGATTCCATCAATAGCAAAATTTGATGGCTCAGATTCATCTTCAATCTCATCCTCAAAACTTTTTTCAAATATTATAAAATCTCTCATAAAATATTGTGTACCAGTTGACTGCCAACTACCATTTAACATTTCAAAATCTCTAACCAATTGATTAACTTTTTTCATTTCTTTAACATTTGATAAATTACCAGGTTTATTTACAAAAATTGTTGCCTGCATATAATGTGGTATAACATACTTTACTCTTAAATCATCAAGTACAATTAATGGTGAATCAAGAGCAAATAATTTTTGTGTTGATAAATTTATCCTTATCTGTGTTATACCCCATATAGATAAAGCAAGAAAAACAAAATATATTAATATTGTTATTCCAGCAACAATTTTATGTGTTACAAAATTAACGTATGCTTGCATTGATTCACTAACAGCGTGTTTTGTTGTTTCATAAAATTTACTATTTTGTCTGTTTAATGTATTATGCCTTCCACTAACAACACCATGACTTCTATTTTCTTTAGCTATTTGTGTCCTTTCTACACGTTCTTGCTTAATTTCATGCTTCCCAACGAGGCACATTAAACCAGCATAAAATGTCATTTGGAAAATGAACATGACAAACATTGTCGTTAAGTTACCAAGACAAAGTAATGTTATCTCTGGTGATCCTGTAAAACATCCAACTAAATCAGCAAAGATATTTGTCAATGCTGATATCATAATTGCTGGACCAACTTCTGATAATACCTCTGCCATCCTATAACATACTGTACTATTTCTTCTACTCGGTGCCTCTCTACAATGTTTTGTGACACGTTGCCATTCATGAATCATTAAGTAACTTGAATCAACACCAATGGATAATGCCAAAAATGGTATGACACATAAAATGGAAGCAAATCTCATTTGACAAAGAAATAGTATTGCTAATGCTGTGGCACATGCCATGAATGGTGTTATACACGCACATACAGCTAACATAACTTTAACTGGACTACATTGATGCATATAATATGCTCTTATCATTACAGATACCACTGAACATGTACACATAATTACGAAACCAACAGTTAAATATGGAAGAAGTGATGTGCCACCACGAACCATCTCTGTTTCAACGTATGATTGTGAGTATGCATGAACAATAAGTTTATCAGATTTATATACATCTTTAAAGTAATTCACTATAGCCATTTCATATGCCTTAACATCACTATCAATCCAATCTTTTTGGTGAGCAGCACGAAATTGAAATGATATTATTTTTAGACTTTTAATATTTGTTATCTTTCTTAACTCCTCCTCACTAAGTCTTTTTCCTCTATTTTTATCACCATCTGATTTTATCTCCTTACTTAAACTTTTCGTTGTTGTGATACTTTTTAATGATGTTGTAGATGATAATGTTGTTGTTAATATATCTTCAGTCTCAGTATTATTTATCAAAATACCATCACTGATTGTTGAAGATTCATTATCAATCATTCCATTTGTTGTTGTCTCATTATCGTACTCGAGACCAAAAAAATATGGTTGTAATGATACTTTTCTTCCAAAAAGTACAGATGTTGGGTATGATAATTTTATACGATCATTCAAAGGTTCCCCATTAGAAACAGCCTCACTTTGGATCATGAAACCATTATAAAAATGTCTAACAGGTTCATTGATATTACAAAACGAATCACAAAACTCGTTAAAGGAATACGTCTTATTAGATACTGAATTGTACATTGTTATATTTCCTGATGTTATGTCCAAAATCTAGAATTTTAATTTGATTATTATTTGTATAACACTTTATATGTTGTTTTTTTTTAAAAATTAAATATTATTATAAAATTTACTTAGTATTTTTTTATTTTTAAAATGATAAAAGGTTAAAATGGAAGGAAATAAATAACTTACATCAACAGCCTCTTTTAAAAGATCTTTCCGTAACATTGTACCCTTATCTTTAGCCTCAATATATAAATACGTTGCTATAGACAAACCATCGTGTGAAAAAAATTCTTGATATGTAGAATATTCCAGGCGTCCCCTTGCACCATAGGGACTATAACCAGTAATATCATTTAATTGTGGTGTTAAGAAAATTTTTAACATTCCTAGAAGAGAAATTATGATACATACAATAACCATCTGCCAGTCATACTCAGCAACATAATAACCCCATGATTTATATTGTTTTATGATAAATTTAACAAAACGTTGATTACCTTCTAAGTTACCTTTTTCAGCCATTAAATCTAAAGATCTTTGACCAACGAGAAGGGATCCTCTCCTTCTTTCTGGGAAAACTCTACCAGTTACCTTTCTTCGGGGATCCTGACAGGCAGCTGATGATAATTTATTTGCTGCATTCTTTGCTGTGACACTTATATGATTTGGTGGTAGTGGAAAGGTACTTGAAGAATTGCTTAATGTTTCTTTTAATGTTACTTTTGGTGAGTGATTAGGTGTGATGTCTGGGCGATCAGTTACACCAACACATAATGTATGAACACCATTTTCATTGATTTCAGATGCCAACTGAACGGGTTCTGGAGAATCCCTTCCATCAGAGGTACTTTTACTCTCATTCATACCTAATAATATTTTATATTAAATATAAATTATTAAAGAAAGTTAATGATAATAAAAAAGAAAAGACAAATTATAATACTTTGAATATTAAAGACGCATAAAGACGAGTTTTGAAAGTGAAAGTCGAAACGTATAATTTTAAGGAAAAAGTAATAATAGAAGTCAAGGAAAATACGTTATTATTTAATTTTTCGTAAAGAGGTAAAAGACTATAATATAATAAAAATAAAATGTTTTTCTTATTAATTCAATAAATATTTAACTTAAAGGATGAAAAAAAAAACAAGAAATAATTATACATTTTAACAAGGTGACAAGAAACAATGATAAAAAAAGGTATTTAGTGAAGAAAATAATTAAGCAAATATAGAAGAAGCAGTAATTTCAAATAGATGTTGAATAATTGAAAAATGTTAAAGTAGGAGTTGATGGGTTATAAAATTTACAATAGACAATTGCATAATAAATGATAGAAATAAGGGGTAAAAAGTTACTTTATCAAAATAATATGTATAAATTTTTTATTTTTGTAAATGTATTATATTATAATGTCTATATAGTTGAATTTCTATTATAAATAAATACTTAACAGAGAAAGTACAATATGTTTGATAAGTTAATTATTATATATCAAACCAAACCAAATCACAACACATAGACATTACAATATACATTTCTATAAATATATATATATATATATCTTTTTCAATAACATTTTATCAAAAACTTTTTTTATAGTATCTTTTTTGTATATTTTTTAAATGATCATCATTTAAGTATTGTAAGTGTTAAGAAGAATTATAATATAATAAAACGAGATGTGTCAAAAAAGTTTTGATTTTATTATATAAGTATATAATATTTGACATAAATTAATATTTTTTTAAACATGATAGTGAATTGAAGATAATAAAAAATTGCAATATCTTACGAAAAATTCATCATTCCACGGAGTTTTTCTTTTCTTATCACTTATCTATCATTCCAATAAAAATAAATAAGATGTATTTTATTATAAAAAGGTTAATGTTTTTTGTCAAGAATAAGTGTACTTTTTATGAACTGACATTTAGAATAAATTACATATTTATTTAAAAAATTGAGCAATTATAAATTTTGGATGTTTACGATAGGGGTAATTTCTGAAATCATACGAACGATTACTTCCTTAAATAATATTTTTACTTTACAAAAAAAAAAAAGATACATATAGTATAATATTAATAAATATTTGGTAGTAATTATCAAAAATAATACATATACATATATATCATAAAAGGATCATGTTTAATTTAAAATATCACGGTTATATTATTAAAATTTTATCCATCACTAACATCTATATCTTATTACTTTTACCTTCTCTATTACTTTTCATTTTCACTTATCTTTTTAATTCTTCCTTATGTAAAGTGGTAAAAATCACTTCATCTCTTAAAATTAATAGATAGAAAATTCATATAAATTTACTATACAACATATTTTGGAGGTTGTCTTAGAGATGTATCTTTATACGTATATTTATTTATAGATTTTTATGTTTTATACGTAAAAATATAAATATCTACATATCTCTTTTCTCTCCAGTAAAACTTCATTGATCAACCATATCATGGACGTTGATCTGTCACAATCTAGCGAATATTTCTCCTTCTTCCATATTATATAAATATATTATTTTTCTTTTTCCAACAATAACAACATATACCATTTTCAATAATAATATATAAATAGTTTAACTTTTAATAGTAATTATATAATAGGGTAGATATAAAAAAGTACCTTAAGATATGTGAATGTTTTTATAATATCTAATAAAATAATGATCACATATATAATGGTAAAATAAATAATAAAATCAAAATTCAATAAAATGTTAAAAAGGATATAACTATGATGATGATTCAATATTTAATGGCATCAATAAAAACTTTCAACCTTATTAGTTTGTTTTTTTTTCACAAAATCAATTAAAAAGAAGTTTCAAAAGCAAAGAAATATATTTTTATGTATTTAAACAAATTAAATCAAACTTTTAAAAACAGTATAATCTTATATAAAAATATAGAGGGATAAAAGGGAAAATTATTAATTAAAGTGTATAATATTAAGAACGAAATATAGAATAAAACAAGTTTTTTAATAAATATCATTAATTTCATATCTCTATTTATACATAATAAATAGATATTATAAAAATTATGAAAGTAGATATTTAGAAAAAAGAAGAAAGCTAATTAAACATGTATTTTTCTGCTTTTTCTTTAAAACTACAGCAAAAATTTTATAATCTAATATATAGATATGTGGGTAAACTAAAATTTTTTGTAAAAATATCAATAGAAGGAAAAGAAAAATTTGTATTTCTAATCTAATATGACCTCGGGTGTTAAATGGAAAAAAAAGCCAAAAAGTTGTTTAGAAAGTCATTTAAGGTGCTTAAATATATTTTGATTAAAAATAATTTTAAAAAACAATGGTAAAGTACAATATATAAGTATTTAATTATGTACCAAACAAAAAAAAACTTTTTCATAGTTATTATTCTCTATTTGTGTAACAAGAAATTATGTAACAATTAAAAAAATGAACTTTTAATCACAAAAAAGTTCTGTCTTATTACTTTAATAGATAAAATTATTAATTCAAGGTTTTTTTCACAATCATTTAACAATAATGTAAGATAGAAGTTACTTACTTTTTGACAACTTTTTTTTTTTTAATTTTATAGTTTTTGTAAAAAGAAAAGAATCATTTAACAGCCTACAATCTACATTTATTAAAAAAAATAAATTACATTTTTTTCTTCCATCATTATATGGGATATTAAACAATTAAAAGTTATATTGATACTTTTAGTGATAAAAATATAATGATAATAATAAAAAAAACCACTATCATTTGTAGTGGAATTTAATTTAAAAATGCATTTATACCAGAAAAATTATGTATTATTTAAGTAGCTTCAAAATATAAACTCTTTTCCATAATTATTATAGAGATCTTTTATTATAATTAATCAAAATACATTTATTCTAAAGAGATACCAATTATTGATATAATTTGTAAACTTATTTAGACTCTTCAAAAATGTGACCTTCATTAAATCAGTTTATTTGTTCGAACATTTAGAGCCATCTTAACTTAATGTCAAAATAATTCTAAATGCTTCAATATATACATATGATTTTTGGATACTTTCATTATTACTATTAGGTAAATTGAAATTAATATCTATTTAATATATGATTTTCTTTGTTAAATTCTTCTTAATAGTATTTAAAATATCTTTTATTGATGATAATCATTTTAAAAATGTAATTTAATTAATGAAACTATATAAATTACTATGTAATTCTTTATTTTTCTTAAGGAATTTTTCATTCATCTATTTGAATAATTATTTTACACAAATGTTATTATATTCTAGATAATTAGAAACATTAAATATGAAGGAGAATAATTTATATACAAAAATAAAATAAAAATTATAAACTGATCAAATTGACAATTAGAATTAACAGTGTTAGTCACACTTATTTCTCTTTATTATTAATCACAGGCAAAATAATTTATAAAAAAAAACAACATTATGTAACATTTTTATTTAATATAATATTTGAAGTAAAGAATACCTTTTTCTAGTTATATTCATTCATCAAATTCTTATATAATACAAAATACATAGTTTATAATACATCATTTCTCTGTCAAAAATATTACTATTTCTCATTTTTTAACATCTATATAGGTGAACATATACTGCATCATATTATAAAATATCTTATCTCTGATCCTTCCGAAATTTCTTACATATTCTCATCTGTTAAAAAATACATAATACTTTATCAACAGTAAGAAAAAATAAAGTAA
Organism: Strongyloides venezuelensis; assembly: GCA_963280985.1. Classification (NCBI taxonomy): domain Eukaryota; kingdom Metazoa; phylum Nematoda; class Chromadorea; order Rhabditida; family Strongyloididae; genus Strongyloides; species Strongyloides venezuelensis. Next base: position 11,846,395 of record CAUJLX010000001.1, read on the forward strand.
ATAATATTTTTAAGGCAAGCCTTTAAGCCGGCTTTGATATAACCTAAAATGGATAAGATGCGACAATTCTAATTATGTATCGTTCGTAGATGTTTGTTGTATGAGAGAAGAGATAAAACGATTCATCTACAACACCATATACAAATAACTTTACACAGGTTTTCTTTAAAAAATTTTGGAAGATAAAGATGAATTTCGGTTGTAGTGAAAATTTATATACTATCCATAATAATAATAAGGTTATTCAAGATCTAAAGTTACGTAATGTCATTTTTGCTGAACAACTACAATGGTACTATCAGGTAACCTTTTTAATGCCTTTTTTGATTTTTCCTTTTGTTTTACACCTACTACCATTTTACTACTATTACAATATATATAAATATATATCAATTAATTTATTTATCTTTTTTAGCAACAAGAACAATTAAAATTGTTGAATAATACTAATATTATGTCTTCTGCCTTTAAACCTGTTGATTGTGGAACATTGGCATTATCATTACAATTATCTACATCAACACTACTAAATAATATCACTTCACCATTTATTTTTTCAATTAATGAAAATATTAATAATAATAATAATATTATTGTTAATGATCATACTATTGATAAAAGTCCAATATTAACTAAAAGTAATCATTCCTCAATATCAAATACCAATAATTTTGTGCCAACATACTGTCAGGTGACGAGGAATCGTCATGGTAGACCATACAATCCAGGAAGACCTCTTGAAATGGTTGATAGGCAAAAAATCCTATCACTCTTTCAACAGGGATATAAAGTTTCACATATAGCTAAAATAATTGGTGTGACACATAGTTGTGTCTCTAAAATAATGACGCGTTACAAGAAGACTGGTTCAATTAATCCAAGATCACCACAAATAAAAAAGTACCATAGAAGTAATGATCATTCAGCTATAGCAATTCCAGTTACAAGAATTCTTAATTCACCATCCTATTCACAGACCTCTTCTTCTTGTTCCTCTTTAACATCATCAGAGACTGATGTTATTTCCAATTATGATACTTTACCAAAACCGGTGGCCATTAGAAATAATTTTCATGTTGACAGGTAATTTTTTTTTATCATTTTTCAACATAAAAAAATAAATAAACAAATAGTTATTCTTTTATTTATTTATGTTTTATTCCAGATTTATGCAATAATAATTACCTTTACAAAGTAGTATTTTTTTTTTTAAATATTAATTTTTATTTTGTTATTTGGTCTTATTTTCTTATCTATTATATATGTGTATATTAATACTGTAAATGTTAAACAACAAAGAAAAAAAGAAGTTTTATATGTACACCTCCGCTTTAACATATCTGAGATTAAAACTCAAGTTTGCTTAAATACGGCGGTTTATCTAAAGACTCTCCCTCGTAAAGGAAGACATTAGAATTTAATATCTGAGAGTTTACAGCACTGATTGTCTATTGAGAAGGACCAAACAGCGACTCTGTCTCATTCTATCAATTACTCCTACACATAGATACATACAGACGGCAACCATGATTACACACAACCTTCATTCAATAAAGAATATCGAACTTGCCTCCTCCTGGAGAAGAAGACTAAATTAATGTTATTAGCAATTGATACCAACTGGGTAGGGACTACACATGACAACCAATAAAAATACAGGAATTCATTATCTATCTCCATCAAATTAACAATCTTTCTTTTATGCTAATTTAACTAATATTTAATAACAAGTCTTATGATCAAACTCAAATTACGTACATTTTTTTAATTTCTAAAACAAGATTATAATATAAATAGTAGGAAAATATTACGTGACAAAAAAGATATATAGTTTAGCAAACATGAATTAGATATATATCAGTACACATTGATTCTAAATATCACTATTTTCTTTATCATACCTTTTTAACTAAAATATCTTAGAGATATATACAAACATTTATTTAAAAAATTTACACAAACATGAGAACATGTTAGTAAAAGTTTCTCAAAAAAGTTAATATATATTTATATTTTAATAAATGTATACAAAATATACAATAAAAAAAAGTTAATGAAAAAGATATTATTCCTTTATGTTAATTACTTAATTATAAACACCATCAAAAAACATCCCCAAAAGTTATTTACTTTTATTTTCAACGGAAGCATCCTCAATAATAATATGTGGTTGACCATTACGAAACAGGACATATGGTCGGAGGTTTATACCATGCATTGCCAACTCATCAATTATTCTTTCATTGTCCTCCTGATTATCAGCAAATATCTTGTCACGATCCTCCAAATATAATTCAGGTGTCTCGGGATCCGTTACCATAATAGCAGTTTTATCTTTACTAAAATATAAATACTTCTTATCAACCCATCTTTGACACATCTCTGGCCATCCCATACCGAATTCCCTTATTGGATCAACATGCATCTCAAAGAAATTATTAATAACAGAATCCAACTCATTAACTGGTATTCTATCATATCCCGTCTCGGAGATGTAAGATTCAATCCTTGAGCATATAAATTGTTCTAATGCATCTCCATTCTCGAAACCAGCTTTATCTATAAGCATCTCCGTTATTGACATACTTTTCTCATCCTCACCACTAGTATTTATGACATTGGAATCCAAAACTTTTTTGCAATTATAATAATTAGTTGTCCCATCTTCACATAAAATATCTCCTCCAGCAACGACAGCCTCCAGACCATCCTCGATTTCCTTTTCATGAGCCAGACTACAGGGTTTCTCTATCAATGCTTCACATCCAAAATCAAGATCCCTCATTGATAATGTTAGACCATCACAACCGTTCCAAGTGAGATTAAATTCTTTTGATAGCATCTTAACACAATATAAATATTCTTCATTCGTTCCATTGTAAAGCATCGTATATAAACATGAGGTAATACGTTTATCAATGAGATATTGATTACAAACATCAATGAACGCAACATTAGAATCTCCACGTTGGTCTATTTCATTGACGAAATACTCCAATTCATCCTGTATCTTTTTCTCAAGTATACCTTCTTCTTTTTTGGAGACACTCCCTTTATCACCCATTTTTAAGCAATTTTTAGGTGGACAACCTTCTAAACAATTGGTACAACTACAATTTCTGCCACCTTTTGGAGGTAGTGATAAGAGTATATCGTCTCCTGGTACACGTACAGCTAAATTGAAGTCTTCTTTAAAGTGGGCAAGAAAATCTTCCATGACACTTTTATCTTGGGTATCAAGCATATTTTGAAGGAAAGAGTACTTAACATTATCCTTGAGACTTATTTCAATGAGGAGACTTCTTAAGGAGACACGACGATCCGTCTTCATATTGGTTAGATGATTCTTAACGACCTCCATTTCATTCTCTGCAATATTTTTATAATTTTCAAAAGTACTTTTGTGTACTTTATCTCCATTAATTCCACAATGTAATTCACATCTTCCCAAGTGATAAGCTCCATTGGTTTTGCGAAAACATTTTTCATCTTCCTCCGTGAGAGAAGGAAGTTTTTTTAAGCTTTTCTCCACCATCCCAGTAACCCCTGAGGTATCCGGACTACAACCAATATTGCGAGTAGTATGGCATTTTAATGTCTCTTCACAATCATTAGAGTTAACTTTTAAGCTATTCATCTTCATACTAATAAGATTCTCCATAAAATGACAATTATACACGGCAACCAAAAGTACTATGCACTAATAAAAAAAATTATACATTATAGAAATATAATATACAAACTTACATTTTTTTGAAGACTGAGAGATATGACAATACAAGGAAAAAAACTTTCTTTTTTTCTTTCAATGTATTTATTTGATAAAAAACGAGACAATTAAAGAGTAGAAAAAAAGAAAGATAGGCGCAAATAACTATATATACAACACTCTTTATGATAAAAATGATGAAATATATATATATAGAGAGAGTGGTAAAACAAAAATTCTCTTAGAATAAAATATGAGGATCTTTACTTAAAATTTAAATATATATACGTAATAAGATAACTTCTCGATGTTTCTTATACATATAAACGTAATACGTGTATATATTCCTTCGGGCTGTCTTTTTTTTTTTTTTTGTTTTTTTTTTTTATGTTTTTCTCTCCATCTTCTTCGTCTTTCTCTACAATTCTTGGAAGATTGCCCTTCATGTGACGTTTTTTATTTTTTTATATTTTGTTTTTGTTGCCTATGTATGAGGAGATGTTGATAAAGGAGGAAGGAATATGTAATTTTTATTATATAAATATATGCATTTTTAAAACGTACAATATATATAAATAGACATATTAAAATTTTGTCCAATTTTTTTTGTTTCTGTATGAGGGAAATTTGATTATCATTATGTTAATGTTGATGGTAGGTGGTGCCTTGGTCTTAATATATAAACGTATATTTAAAATAAAATAATTTAGTTAATTAAGACTGTAATTTTTTTATACGTTAAACATTAACGAAGAGGAGATGGTTTCAATAAGTCCTATAAATAAAAATAATTTAGGGGATTTAAAAAAGAGCTCACCTCGTAGTGATAAGAAAAGTGACAAAGAGGATAGAAAATGTTCTAAATTTAGGAATGGTGTAACATTAACAAGTAAAGGAGAAACAAAACCTGAAGATCATTGTAAAAAGAATCCAGATGGTTTAGGGGTCCAGAAGAGCAAGTTATTATTTATTGAATTTTCATGGATGTATTTTGATTTGATAGTTATTGGTCAGATATTATTATCAATTTCATTTATTATGTGTGGATTTTTATTTTTTATACTTGGTTCAACATTCTCTGAAGTCATGGGATTGGTATTATTATTTTTTTATCTTCTCCTCCCAACAATCCCAGCTTACAAGAGTATGGCTAACTCTAACACATATTCAGGAATTTATGCATATTGTTTTATTCAGTTAAGTGAAATTCTTGAAAATATTTTCCTCTTAACAACAATGTTAGTTGGTAACGGTGTATTAGATGTGATCACTGTTAAGAGATGTTATTTAATTGCGTTCCTTCTTTTTTATCAATTGATATCAGTTATAATTGTTACAACAAGACCATTTAAGAGAGTTACCCAAGGAACTTTGAAAAGATTATTTGGAACTTCTGATGAGGTTGAATTATTAAATGTTGGAGGAAAAGCACATAAAGCTGTATAAGAGGAGTGATAAAACTTTTTTTATAATTAATTTTTTTGTCAAGATATTGTTGTAACTTATAAATTAAAAGAATATATCTATATGATTAAATTTCAAATAAATGATAATAAAGTTTTATGATTTAAAAAGTTATGTAAATTTATTAATTTATATAGAGAAAAAATATTAATTGTTAATTCAATAACAAGTTTTTTTTTTCAATATGATGACTTTGAACTATTTAAGTAGAGTAATTATGTTACCTTAATAAGGAAGATTTTCAATCATATAATTCTTGCCCATGATAGAATACACATGTTAATATATCAATACTAAATAACTTTAAGAAGATATATTTTATTGTATAAAGGTCGAGATGGTAAAACGGAATTATGATGGTTGTTGATGACGTGCCTCTGTTTATTTTATTTATTATATTGATGGATTTCAAGGAAAATATCTTATCTTTACATGATTTATTTTATTTTGGTTAATATATGTTAATTGTTTTCTAGGAATATTTTAATGAAATTCATTTGGAGGTATCTAGTATTATTTGTATTTATTATATCATATATAAAGTAAATTTGTATAATATATTATTTTTGAGTTCATAATTTTAGTGGAGAATGTCCTATGAAAAAGATGAGTAATGGTGGTGGTGGAGAATCTTCAGAAAGTTTTGAAAATAAACCACCAAGTATTATGCCACCAGATCACTACATTCAAACTACATTTATTTACAGAGATTTAACAGAATCAGAAAAAAAATTTAGTTCAAATGTTATTAATGTAATTAATAATTTAAGGCAACCATTAAAAGAACAAGGAAAAGTTACTATTGATAATGAAAATGTAAGTTTTAATCTAATAATAATGATATCATGTCTATTATAGATAAATTGTAATGATAAAGGATTTGTTAAATGTGAAGAGTATCCTAAAGAATCATCATTTCATTTTCTAATCGTTGAAGATAGTTCACGTGGTGCAGCAATTTATGCCATACCAAGTATTCTAAATCGTGAGATTGGTCAAATTGAAGCTGCTTTGTTGGATGCTTTCTCAAGGCATTCACATTTCTCATTAATGGGATTTGCATCACCTGAAGCAAAATTAGAATTAGGCTTCATTAATGAGTTATCAGTTGGTGAGTTACAAGAGATGATAAATAGTAACAAAAAAGAAGAAAAAAGAAAAGAGAAGATGAAAGAGATTTTGAAGAAAAGGAAGGCTGTCAAAGTTTTTATTAGAGGACCCTTTGAATTGGATCTTGTTGATATGAAGATCCTAGAATTTAGAGATATCAAACAACCAATATCATTTGGAGAGTTAGAACATTGGAGAGAGGATATGTTAAATAATGCTATTGAAAATAATGATGTTGTTTTTGTTATGTTTTGGAGTAACACAAGTTCAACCTCAACACATGCAATCAAATTATGGGCTGATGCAAGTACAAGGCTTAAAAGTATCATTTTACCTGATACAAGAAAAATAAAAATTGGTTATGTATCTTGTCATGATGAAATGATTCTTTGTGAACTTTATGGTATTGGTAGAAAAAATCAACATTATCTTTTTATGTATGAGAATGGAAAAGTTTCTCTTAATATGCCAAATATGAAGGATGGGGATTACTATGTTGATTGGATTCAAATGATGTTAGATAGTCCTATTATAAAGTTAAGAGATGAAGATTCTATGGAGAATGTTATGAACGGTAATATGGTTGGTTTTAATGGTAAAAGAAAAGCTATAACTTTAGGTATTTTTAATGATGAAAGTAGTAAAGAATTCCAACATTTTGAAAGAGTAGCATTACTTCTTAGAGGAAAATATCATTTTGTGTATTATATAGATAGTGAAACAGATCCAACATTATCTGTCATTAGACCATACGAAAAGGATGACAATCAAATGCGTTTGTATGAAGGTGATTTTGGTCTAGAATCGATTATGGAATTTGTTAGTTATGCTTCACTCCCAACAATCATTGATTTGACAAATGGATTTACAAATGATGCGATATTGAAAAGAAATAAAGTTATTATCATGATTAATAATAATGATAAGAAAGTGAAAGAAGAGTATTTCTATAAAGTTTCCAAATACGTAACATGGAAGACAGGAAAAAATACTATTTTTGCATATGTAGACTATAAGGAAGATAGTGATATTCATAAAGTCATGCTCCAAAAGTTTCACATTACTGGTGATGAGCTACCTTACATCTTTATGTATGAAAATAATCGTTTTTCCATAAAAAAATTTAATGGGAACAATTTTAATGTTAAAGAAGTTATTAACATGAAGGAAGATGATTATGATAGAAGATTACTATTTCCACCACATATTGTTAATCCACTAAGGTACCTTAATTTGAATAAAATTAATAATATATTTGGAGAACAAAATATTCTGTTACTTGCTGAGTCTGTTTATGAAGCGGAGGATGATGATGATGATATTGAGGAGAATCCTCATGTCTTTGAGAAACTTGACTTATCCAAAATGGGAGGTTGTCCAATGGCACATGTTGCTATGAAATTACACGAAAAAGAAGTACAAAGCGATGATAATGAGGAAGTGGAAGAAGGAACAGATTATGTAGTAACAAAGGATGAACTTTAGTAAAGTTATTTGTTCCTTAATACGTTATTTAAAAGGAAATTTTAATAAAATATTAATTTAAAGGAAGTTTAATTTAATTTAGAATTTCATTACTATTATATAAAAAACCTTTCATGTTAATAACAGACAAGTGAAACTTAAACATAAAAAGTTATTTGCAAGTAATTATAAAGTGTAAAATTTAGTGATTTTAAATTAAATTATTTAAATTTACACAGTATATATTAAAAAAATTAATTTGCACAACTTTAAAAATAGTTTAAAAATGTTTTATGTTTAATAACTTTAAATTAAGATTTATAGTTACTTGGGGAATATATTTAACTTAGAAGTACAAATTTATAAAAAATTTAATGTCAAATTAATAATATAAAAAAACGAAATACATACTGAAATATTAACTGACAAAAAAAGTAATATTATCAATTTATCAATTCTAATGAATTTTTACTTATACTTATATCCATGTGAAAATAGAATATTTAATTGGATGAATAAAAAAATCTAAACCAATTTTGAGTTAAAAGAAATATATATTATCAATTAATTAATTGAGTTACAAATCATGTATGAAACAGAATTTTAGAGAATACGAAAAACACATATTGTCAAATTGGAATATCTAAATAATCAAGATAATATTTAATTAATAAAAAAGGACTATTTTTTCTTTCAATTGCATTTCTATAACGACGTTGACATACCATAATTTAAATTTGTACCATTGAAATTCATGCATTACAAAAAGTGAGAAGATTGAAATAGGAAAAAAGAGTAATTGAAAGGTAAGTTTAGAAAATTTTATAATAATTTATTGAATTAATTCTTGATCAATCAAAAATAATTTATTTGTGTCATACTAATGATGTTTTAATTATCAATTTATACTTTTTTATATATGTCATACAAAATTATTTTATTCATTGTGTTTTTAATTTAATTTTTGTACTTTTAATAAAGTATTGGAAATACATTAATTTCATAATTTTAATTTGTAAATAAATTAACTGTTACACATAATCCCCCACAAAAAAGATATAGAAAATTTCCTAAAACAACTACCTAAATTTTCAACAACAGTGAATATAAAATCATGACAAACAATTTTTAATGTGTAAAATCCCCAGAAAATATGATACATAAAGTATAAGTTTAAAAGGAACTAGTAGAAAACTTGTAGGTGCGATAAATAAAAAGTAAGCACACAAAATTAATATTTAATAACTCATATGGGTAGATATTTCATTTCAAAGTAATGTCTCTTTAACTATTAATCTTATCAGTGTAAACATCCAAAAATAATTTTTGTTCTGGAGAATAAAGAAAACAAACTTCTTAATTAGTTTAGCCTAAAAATACTAATAAAACTAAAATAATTATCAATACACATTTTAGAAGTAAATTATAATCTTCATAATTAATTATACAACAAAAATAATATTAAAAAAATTAAAAATTTATGTAATAATATATGACAATAAAGTTTTTTTTCTCTGATGTTACGAAATCAAAAATAAATATCCTTTAGTGATTAGTTAAATTTCTTGGCACATTTCCTCCTATGTACTCATTGTTTATATTATACTCATTAACATTTGATGAAGGTGGCTGATAAGTGTTAGGATAGTTAGAAGGCATATTATGAAAGTCCTTTTGTCCTCCACCAAATCCCATTGATGACATTTGTTGGAGCATCTGGTAGTTTCTCTGTATCTGCATATTACGCAACATCTCATGATATACCATATTATGAGAATATATATTTGGTTGTTGCTGAGATTGTGTATGATCATGACTACCACCCCCTAAATTGACATTTGGATGAATTGATGGCTGTGGTCCCGGCACTGGTGTTGTTGTACCAGACATTTGTGGATGAGAACTGTGAAGTTGACTCACAAAATTCTGGAAATTAAAACCACCTGTATTATTTGTATTAGTTGTTAAACCTGCATTTGTTGGAGCCTGTGTTGTTGGTGTATTAATTGATCCTGGTGGAGGATTAACTCCACTCATAACAGGTGTAACAGAGGCACGTGGTTGGCCTATTGGTCCTATATTGTTTACATAACCAGGAGCATTTTGTCCCATTTGATATGATGGGTTTGTATGCCCTGGATTTGGTATACCATTTTGGTACATCATATTTAATGCATACCTACTATTATCATAAGTAGGAGCAGTTGTGGTAGCAGCAGTAGCTTGTGGTGGTACAGTTGTTGGCGTTTTTTTGTACGTATCCACAAGAGGTGCTGGTGGAAAGAATAATTGCTTGTGTACTTCAAGATACCATCTATGTGGATCACTTAATATATCGTATCCTGGATAAGATGAATACTTTTCTTTATCAACTTTAGACGGATGTGTCAGACATTGTACTATACTTGGCCCAGTAATACCTAGTGCTTTTTTCCAATCAAAGTTCTCCTTCAATGGTTCATCATCAGCCTCCAAAACTGCCGGATCCCAATATATACTATTTATTGACTTTTTACCACCTAAATCAGGTCTCTTCTGAATTCTAGAGATGTTTTGTGAAGGTCCTGGTATTGATTTATTAATCATCTTTAAATCATTTAATGTACGATTATCTATATTTGGTACCTCATTGGTGGGCTAAAAATAGAAGGAATGATAGTAAAAATTATTGTTAAACTTACACTTATTTTTGATAGCGAGTTAGAAGTGGATAATTTAGTATTTTGTGCATCAGATGGCAGTGATTCATCTATCATTCGTTTACATTCCATATTACTACTTGGCAAATCATTTTTTTCTTCACTAGTTGATTTCTTAACAATTGAGGGAGTAATGAAATGTCCCAACCTCATATCACTATATAATGTATCTTTATTAAGATTGATAGGTGAAACATTTCTACTAGTATCATTAGTTGAATACTCCTCTGGAGGATTACCGGTGTCATGTTGATTATTAGATGATCCTAAAACTTTTTCAATTAACCTTCTTTCACAATCTGTGTGTTTCCCTAGCTGCATATCATCTTTTGTAAAACTAAAATCTGGATCAGCAACTTCATGTAGATACATACAATCAGGTTTATTACAAACAACACTGCGTAAAAAATTAGAGCAATATTTTGTTGTACCCAGGGATGCTTTTAACATTCTACCATCCAAAATAGTATTATTTACCCCCTTAAAAAAGTATTTTTAGTAATTATAAAAATAAGAACAAAAGTTAACAAAAACATACCACTATACAACTTAAAGCTTGTTCAACTTTAGCATAGGTTATGTATGCTGTAAAAGTTGTTTGTGTTGTATATGCTGTTGGAGGAACCAATGGTTGCCCAACAACAACTTTTATAATTTTGCCATATTTTGAGAAATGGTCACATTTTTTAACTACATCTTGGTCTGTATACTTATGTGACAATCCTATAATATAAACAAGATTTTTCTGTAAAACCCTATAAGCAGAGAGATGTGTCCCAGGCTCCATTAATTTAGACTTATCCTGAACCTTACGTTGTTTCTTCTCCTGTTTAAACCGTTTCAATTCTGTATTTGATGGTGGTTTAAAATTGACAGGATTTTCAGGATATGCCTGTCTACAAGCTGGACATAAACCACTCTCATCCTCTTTTATTCTATGCCAACAGAAACGACAAATCTGGTATTCACATTTGCATGGATAAAAATCATATTCATCAGGATCAAAAGCTTCCATACACAATGGACATTCCTTTTCTTCCATCTCATCGTCAGAATATTTTTCATCTCCAATCATATTTTCTGACATCTAGAAACAATTTTAAAATATTTATCTCTGCAAAAAATACAATTAAAAGAATATCTCTACAAATTAGAATATAAAAAACAGGACAAAATAAATTTTAGTTACATTTTTTAAATAAAATGCAAGTATACAGGATTGGTATAGTGTATATTTTATATCGTCGAAACACTGTAATATTATGGAAGAATATGTTGGTAGAATTCAATAGATTACTGGGATAGTGATACTTTTTGTTATGGTATTTTATTAATTATTATTTAACGTTAGATTTATTTTTTTCATTCAATATTTTATATATTACAATAATACACGTCAGAAAATACATTTACAATCATTTGGAATTGACTGAAAGATAAAAAATATTATATCTATTTGTAATAAAAAAACATAAATACAATCAATCGTTGCCAAAAAATATATATAAAATTGATATAAACTATTACAGTTGTAAAAAAAATAAAAAATCCTAACTATTAATTGCAACTTTAAAAAACAATAATAGTAATTTGTTAATTTTATTATATATACAAATTAAATAATACAAATAAAAAATACAGAAGTAAAAACTATAAGTTAAACTTAGGAACAATATAATTAAGTAAGTCCGAGAGACTTTTACGTTCTTCATCATCCAATTTTTTTGCACTACCAATTTCATTAAATATTTTAAAACATTCGTAACAAACTTTATCATTATGTTCTATTTGCTTCTGTTGGAGAACGGATAAATGATCCAATAGTAAGAAATATATTTCATAAATTGTATCAAAAAACACCTCTAATTGATCAGCTGCCGTTTTGTAAACATCGAAATTTATTTGACGAAAATCATCTATGATCCCACCAATATCTTTAAAGTCCAAAACTTTATCGTACAAGTCATCCAAATCTAGAGGTGTCTCAGTCTTGATCATGAAATTCTTTAATTCAGCAGATTTCTCAAATCCATGAACAAAATCCTTCAACATCGGTTGGGTTAAAGAATAATTGTACAATATTGATTGAATGAAAGCAACTGCCAATCTAAGTTGGTAAATCTCATCACATTCTTTATAGTTATCATTGTAGACGATGGAAGAAATAGGGTTTACAAAGTCAAGCCCTTCTGCCATTCTTGTTGCATCATAAAGATCAGAGTTGATAAATGATTCTCCAATAGTTCTCATTGTTACATCCATTGTGCTAAAGTTATTTGGGCCATCAGTTTCCATATCCTCATTAAGTAGTGGAGTTGCAGGTCTTTCATTTTTATTATCGTCAACCATATTAGTACGTGAAATAGAATCACTTCTGTTCCATATAGAAGTATCAGCATCGGTTGAAAAACCAGATGTCTCATTGAATATATCACTTTCATTGTCCTTACTGGTTGTATCTGTACTTTCCAACATATTTAATTGATTAGTGTAAGCATTCTTCAATTCCTCAGAACGTGCCATAACCTCATCTATGTTTACTGTCTTATCAAAAAGTTGAGTCTCCTCTTCTTCTATAATTGGATGTAACGTTTCGCAATGCTTTTCTACGATGGTTACATCCCTACTATATCCAGACTTATCAAAGTGAATGTTTGTTACCCTCTCCAAAGTTTGGGATTGGTCTTCTTGAAGAGCAACATTTTCAGAACACTTTACAGATAGGGAGCTTGAACCACCATCCAAGGCACTAAAGCTTTTCTCACAGAAACTTCCAGAAAGTGTAGCATCTTTGAAAGTACTGACATTTTTAGAATCATTCAATGAAGTTTGAGATTTGTCATTAGATGTAGTTAAATTTTGAGTTGCGTCCCTTGAAGCAGTTGAATTTGCAGATTTATCCTCCAAAGCAGCTGAATTTGTAGATGTATCCTTCAAAGTAGTTGAATTTGTAGATGTATCCTTCAAAGCAGTTGAATTTGCATATTTATCCTCCAAAGCAGTTGAATTTATAGTTACATCCTTCAAAGCAGTTGAAATTTATAGATTTATCCTTCAAAGCAGTTGAATTTGTAGATGTATCCTTCAAATCATTTGAATTTTTAAACGTGTCATCAGTGCTAGAATTAACGTTCAATACATCCTCATAGACAAAATCATAGGAATCATTGAGGAAACGTTGAGCACTATCAGGACTAGAAGCATGCGTCATATCCACTTCCATCTCTTTTCTTTTCAAACTAGCCTCCAATGAAGACGCATTAGCGAGACTGTTATCATTGACAAAGTCATTGGTAACAGGGCTTACTGGAGTAAATGGTGGAATTTCACAAGTTCTAGCAGGTGAAGCAAGTTTTATAAATGACTGTGAGAAATTTGACCCATTAATGTCATCTACATCAAATGCATTAGACAAATCCTCTCTACCAGGTGTTGTTGGAACACCCTCCACAGAAAATGACATATTCTTCAGAAGTGATCTACGGAGACTATTATTACGACTTGGTCTTCCTGAGCTCGAACTTCGTCTTCTAAATGGTGTAACATTATTCAGTCTATCCTGCGAACCATTATCACTTTCTCCAGAAACAAGGACGGGAGAATTCCTATAGATATAGGAATTTGATAGTATTCTGTAAGAGTTAGACGATTTCACACTATTTGTAATAGACTGATGTGTATTAGATGCTTCTCGAGACACGGAGTAATTACTTTCTTCCATCATAATATTTTTTCCCCTTATAGGTGTTAGATCTTCTGGTGATGTAACAGACATATTCACCAAACTTTTATTTACAGCCTCCACATTTGACTTTCCTGCAGAAGGTCTTATAGGTGTCCTACCAAATGAAATTTCCATGTCATCGTTAGTCTCGGAATCATTCAAAATTTCAATGCGTGGTGTACTGGCATCAAATGGTGCAAAGACATTGCGAGTCATGTTCATAGCTGGAGTTCTTACAGTTCTGTTGCTAGCTATTGAGATGTTACCAGGAGACATCCCAAAAACATCAAAAGTCGTGTTTAAACCCTCCGGAACTGGAGTTACAGGAGTCATACAAACCGACGAAGGTCTACTTGTGGACATCGGTGTTGTGGTAGAATTTAATGATCCGGAAGATCCGGAACGATCAATTACCTCCTCCGTTACAGTGTCGAAACGAATAGTTATATCAGTTTTATCAAAATGTCTACATAAATAAATGATGATAAAATATGAATATAAGGAAACCTACTGAACAACACGTTTAGTGCTGAAACTGACACGCCTTTTGATAGTGTTCTTTGGAGTTTCAAGTGAACTACTGGAACCATCATTAGGCTGCTTCAGAATGGAATTGGTACGGTCAGACATCGTTAGAAAATATAAACAAGTGAGTCAATTAAATGCACTTTAACTATACAGATAATGACTATTGTTATGTTTGTAGAAAGATGCAAATACGCGCAATTGGGGGGATATATACAACATCGTGGCAAGAGTATAAAAAGACTAATCACTTACTGAGCGGTACAAAAATTACAGGGCAATACAATATCAGTTAAACTAAAAGTCGATACCTCTACCACTCATATGTACATTTTTGTCATAATTTCAAAATTGCACATTTCATAATGTTATTGTTTTTTTATTGACATTTTGTTACTGTAATAAACGAAAATATAAAATACAAGTAAATACACAAAAAAAAGATAAATTAGAGATTTATTTTTTCTTAGCTTTCATTTCATCTCCAATTGGATGGAGGAAAATCTTACTAGCTGCATTCTCCGGTTTGTTCCCTTCATGTCCTTTGCTCCAATCGTATCCTAAAGCAAATGCTACCATAGAACCATTTCCATGAATATCACACTTGGTAAAAGGCATTGGAAAGGCATCTGAACCTTTTAATTTTGTTCGTGAATCCTTATCCCAGAATGAATACCTTCCATCGCCTCCAACTGTACAAAGCGTTCCATGGATGTAGTTAAATTTAACATCGTTGACAGGATAGATTTCTTGATAACCATTGATTAACTCCTGAGATCTATGACATTTAAATGTAAAGTTGTCTTTTGGATTACTAGCATCTAATTGTTGAATCGCGACCCTTCCTTCTACTGAACCTAATGCAAATCCTGCCGGATTGGTTCCTTGTTTATTTTTGAAGATGGACAAGCATCGTGTCTAAAAATATACTTTAATTGATAGTGATCACAAAACTTACTTGGTATTTTAATTGACTTTCAACAGTTAAGTATTCCGTAGGTTGTCCTTCTAAATTATAAACTTTGATGTTCCTTTCAGAAAGCCCAATAACAGCCATTGGGAATAACATATCAGAACAATAAACTTTCTCACCTAGTTGCATAGTAGCTAAGGAAGTTTGTGTAGGCATTTGCCTCATGTCCCAGAATTTAAGAGTTTTATCCCACGAACCCGTCATTAAGCATGAATAAGCTGAACAGGTAATCCAATTACATGTAGATACTGGTTCATCGTGCGTTCCAACTACAGCCAACTGATTTGAAGCTAAATCCCAAACTCTAGCTTGTTTGTCGGCACTTGCAATGAATAATTTACTACTATCATCAAACCAACTAATATCAAGAACAGGTGCTCCGATGTTTTGCATCAATTTTGCCTCTGCCTGCCCTGAGTCTGATACTTGCCAAACTCTTATAGTGTTGTCCCATCCTCCAGCTGCCAATAATGTTGGACTACCTGCTACACAAGGGTTGAATTTTAACGCACTGCATGTGTCATCGGGAGCATTTTGTACTTCGACATCTGTGGTCGCTTTACTTGCAGTGGAAAGACCTGAATTGAAAATACTTTTGTTGGTACCAAAGCCACCACCCGAATTTCCAAAAATAGACATAGTTAATTAAGGACTAGAAACAAGTAAAATTTCAAAACTAAGGGTGAACGTACGATGGCAAAATGAAAAACTGTTAATTATGCCGCACATACACATTTAACCATGTTTTAAGAAATTCGTGTTAGGATGAATTTCCGAAGTTAGTGGGAAATTTCAAAATTTTTTGGAGGTATTGTAGGAAACCGTTATGAGTATGTAGATTACTATACTGGATAGTTGATAGTGTAGATGTTTTGTAATATAATAGAATAAAGTATTTGTAAAATGATTTTTTATTTCTCCTATTTGGAGTTGATGTGAAATCGCTTTTCTTCATTTCTAATACAACTTCTTATTAGTTATGGAACTGAAAATCTTAATATTTCTGTAGACTTATTTCTGTTCTATGTATAACTTTAATTATGGGAATAAGGTGCTGAAGAACGAGTTAGTAATAATATACAAGAACATTCTTTACAAATTATATAGTTTATCAAAGTACTTTTTTCTAACTTGAAGTATAAAGCCAATTCCAAATAGTAACAAATCATGTTTTGCACACAAATTGCTTCACTTAGTACTTTTGGTACTTTCCCATCAAAATATACCTTATTGAGGGACTTTGCTATTTAGTAGTGGTGTATTATGCAACCACATACTTTAGAAATACCTTCAAGGTATACTATGTAATGTTTTTTTGATACAATTTTGAAATATACCTACAACATGCTAATACAATTACACTTTAATGGACATATCCTACCAAGTTCAATTTTTGATGAAGATTAAATAAACATGCGTATTTCATCATCTCATCACTTTAATTACTCGCAAAGGTCCCTACTTTCATTTCTAAACAACTTTCAAGACGACTTATTGTATAAATTTAATAAATACTCTCGTGGAGGAAATTTTACTCTTTAACATGCTTCTTTCACTACCGGATAAAGCTTTGATACAAATATTTCGTAACTTATCTTATGAAGATCTCAACAGTGTCAAAGAGATAAATGAAAGATTCAAGAAGATAATTGAAGAAAATTACAAATTGATGGCTACTGTAGAAGTTTTAACGATTACAATTGCAAATATAAGGACAGAAAAAACTGCTTCACGTGAAGTTGGTATCTATATAATTCATGGAAGTAATGAAAATTGTTTTTTTGTCAAATTTGATAAGGTAATTTTTTTAATATAATACATTGGAAATATTATAATTGTATTTTAGGATTTGTCTGGTGGAAGTATTAATCTCAGTAAAGCATTGATTTCATGTAAATCAGATTTTACTGAAATTAAGCTTGGTAAATATCTTGAATTGTTTGACTTATTTCAAGCTTGGTGCAAATATGGAAGTACATCCTAAGAAAATTATTAGTAGAAAATTTCCTCGACGTGATTTAAAGGATTTCCTTTCAATTAAAAGAGATATAGGATTATTAGATAAGATCAATATTCATTTCATCAGGACATACGAACCAATTTATGATCTTACTTCTGTCTTATCTGGACGCTCTCACAATCAATTTTCAAAGAATCATTTTCAATTTTATTTGGCTGGCCAATAATGTTACTGTTTTCTTTCATTTAAATATTCTATTTCTTTCACTAAGTTTATTTTAAGCAATTATTATTTATTTTTTACGAGTTTTAATAGAATGGTATTATATTTTATAAACGTTGATAAATATAGTATCTAAGTTACAAACTTCTGAATACAAGAAATTATAATTGTAAACTTTTCTGTGGATCCTTCTATATTTCTTATTCAAGACCATCTCAGAGAACTCACAGTCATCTGTTTCCTCTTTATCATATGCGAATTTTATATTCTTCTGTTAACTTTTAGTTTTAAGTTCTTTTCTGTTAGTAAGGTCAAAACAAGATTCTATAGTTACCCTCTCTCTTACAGTTTCAAATTCTTCCACACAAGACATAACCTGAAAGACATATCATCCCACAACTTTAAATTTAAACTATTTTCTTTTTCCATTCACCATCTCTTGATACACACCTGAATCTTCTCTTTATCATTAACTATTTTGATTTATCTCTTTTCCTTTCTAGAAATGAATCCAACCCCTGTCAATGACAATCCCACTGAATTAAAATTAAATGAAAAAAACAATGATAAACACTCTGGAGATAAAAAAAAGAAAGGAAAAAACAAATATGGAAAAGAAAGAAAAGATCGAGGTGATAAACCTCGTGAAGCATACGAGCCAATCATTCGTAACAATCCAATTCTAACAAAATACTATGAGGAACAAAATTTGTTACCAAAAGAGGAGTTTGATCAATTTATGAATACTTTAACACTCGATTTACCAACTGCTTTCCGTGTAAATAGTTGTACACCAGAGAGGCATAAAGTTAATGAACGTATTCAACAATTTATTAAGGATCTTCGGAATGATGGTGTTGCAGAGAATCATCTACCTAAGGAGGTTGAATGGATGCCATACACGTATACTATGAGTGTCTCAAGAAATGATGTACGTTCTCATCCACTTCTCAAAAGTTTCCATAACTTCCTTGTTAATGAAGCTGAAGTTGGTCATATCTCAAGGCAGGAGTTAGTCTCCATGATACCACCATTATTGATGGATTTAAAATCTAATCATGATGTCCTTGATATGTGTGCTGCTCCAGGATCAAAGACACAACAAATTATTGAGAAACTTCACACTGAGACAGACAATCCAGAGGGTCTTGTTGTTGCTAATGATGCTGATTATCAGAGGTGTCACCTTTTGGTTCATCAAACACTGAAGCGTATGCCCTCAGCATGTACTGTTGTTATCAATGAAGATGCCAGTATTATGCCAAAGATGATTGGTCCTGATGGAGGACCATTATATTTTGATAGAATTCTTTGTGATGTCATTTGTTCCGGTGATGGAACTTTTAGAAAAAATTTAGGTATGTGGAAAGATTGGAGTCCTTTAAAAGCAATTTCTCTACATAAATTACAAGTTTCAATTGCTAGAAGAAGTATTGAGTTGTTGAAGGAGGGTGGATTAATGGTTTACTCAACTTGTTCATTGAATCCAATAGAAGATGAAGCTGTATTGGCATATCTTTTACAAACATTCAATGGTTCAATTGAGTTAGTTGATGTAAGTGATCAATTAGTTGGACTTAAAAGATCTCCAGGTATTGATAATTGGAAAGTTTTTGATAAAGATATGAATGAATTTGCAAGTTTTGAAGATATACCAGAAAAAATTAAGAGTGCTTTTAAACCCTCTTATTTTCCACCACCACCTGAAGTATGTAAGAATCTTCATTTGAATAGAAGTTTCCGTGTCTTCCCTCACCACCAAAATACTGGTGGATTTTTTATAGCTGTCATTAGAAAAATTGCTAAAACAGATGGAAGCAATACAACTTATGTTAGTCGTAATGTAGGGAAAATTATGAAATCATCTAGACGATTCTGTTTCCGTGATGATCCTTTCATTTTCGTTGACAATATGGATGAAGATTTGAAAAATATTTCAGCTTGTTATGGCATTGATTTTTCTAAATTTAAGTGGTCAAATTTATTAACTAGATCAGTTAAAGATTCTAATAAGAAAGGTATTTACTATGTCAATGATAGATTAAAGAGTTTCCTCCAAAAAAATGAAAAAATTGTTAAACTTGTTAATGGTGGATTAAAGTTGTTTAATCGTTGTGATAAAATTGGTATTTGCCGTTATAGATTGATGAATGATGGTATGCGTATGGTCAAAAATATCATCACCAAACGTATTATTGAAGTTCCATTGAGTGATTTGGTTAAAATATTACACGGGAAAAGATGGTGTTTCAAATATACCTTTGGAGGATCTTGAAAGTACACAAGTTATCAGAGATATGAAAGCAGGTAGTTTGGTTATAATGGCTGATGTTGGTGATGGAGTTAAAATTCCTATTTGTGCATGGTGTGGAGAGAAAACTGTTAGTCCATTTATTTGTAAGGAGGAAAGAATCCATATCCTACGTTTGCTTGGAGAAGATACTACTCAAATGGAATTTGATGGAGCAACAAAGAGAAGGGAAAAAGGTATGAAGAGATTTGCTGATGAAAATAAAGATGGAGATGATGAAATAAAAGCTAAAGAGAGTAAGATTGAGGAAGCAAATTAATCTAATTATATATTTTTCAGTTATTACTGTTTCATAAACCTAGAAATTTCTATTTGACTTCTAATTGTTTTTGTTGATTATTTGTTTTGTATATATATACTTAACTTGTTGATTATAATTTAACACTAGTTTTTATTAAATTAATTTCGTTTCTCTTTACATTATCAATAAATATAGAGTTAATGTGCATATTAAATTAATCTTCCTATCATGGATAATAGTTTGTATAAACTTTTTTTCCACTTTTATAATGACTTCATGGTTAATTTTTTTACCAAAACATTAAAAAATATTTTAATTCAATAAATATACACAGTAGGTGGGAGGCATCAAACTTCGAATTTAAAATTGTCTAATTTCACTTGAAGATGCACTATTAAGGACCGATAATCTTTTCCCTTTCCTCATTTTATTTTTAAATATAAAGAAAGTTATAATCACTTAAAAATGGGTAAGTGCAACCAAAGATATTTTACTAACATCATAGTGATAACTCTTACATGTAAAATACTTTTTATAAATTATTACTAAAATAATCTTACAACTCCTCGTGACGAATTTCTTTAAGAACCTCACCATAATTGGTGGCTTCACTTCCGACAAATGTTTGATGAGCATCAACAATTTCATCATATGATAAGTTCTTATCCTTATTGACGTCAGCTTTCTCCATAAGGTGTTCAGCTTCTGTCTTGGCTGTATCTTTGATACTTGGTATGAGCCATGCCTTAATCTCATTTTCGTCTAATATACCATCGTGATTTTTGTCGTATTCTTTATTGAAACGCTCCTTCTCACTTTTATACCATTCAGCGTCACCGGATCCATGTGCATCTTGGAGATACTCATCCAAACTAATCTTTCCATCTTTATTTGTATCTTTTTCAATCATTGTATGTTGAATGAGAACTTGGTGCATATGAGGATGATGTTCAGGTGATTGGAAGGCATAAAATTCAGATTTAGACAATTTGTTATCGTTATTTAAATCAGCAGCACCGAAGTAGTTCTTGTCTTCATCATATAGTTTCTTGTCATCTGCATCAGTAACTGGTTCTTCAGTACCAAATGCTTCGTGAGCATATTCCTTCCATGTAATGAAATTATCTTTGTTTGTATCTATTTCAGCAAATCTCTCCTCAGCCTCTGTGTTATCGAGTTTGACCATAGAAGTGTAAATCCATTCAACCAATTCGGTAAGTGTAACTTTACCATCATTATTCTTATCCATTTTGCCAGCAAGGACACGTAATCTCCTTTTAGACTCTGCTTCTGGTAACTCATCAAATTCTTCAGCCTCTTTTTTAGATCCTAAGAAAACATATATCTTGAAAATGAAGAGATAAACAAACCTAAGACTGCTTCATGATCCAAATGTTCACTATGACTTTTTTCCTTTCAATTTCTCGGAATAAGCACCATGTTTAGTATGCTCTTTGTCTCCAAATACAAAAATACAAAGTGAAAGGAGTAGTATAGTAAGGATAGAAAATTTATTGAATACAATAGTCATACTTCCAACAAATTAAATGTACTATTTTTAATATACAAAAAACTGAAATGACAAAAAATGAATGGTGGAGGTAAATTTATATATCATTTATTATTATATGTAATCCTGAATTTTTAGCACTTTCTATTGACAAAAAATATAGCTTTTTTATTCTTTTTATTGCCATCTGTTAGGAGGGATGGGATAGATTTAGAATAATGTGTCTCTCTATACACAATTACACATTCACACATAACAGACCTCTTGTTTGGTCCACAATTGACAAATGGCGATCGGGAGAAAAGATTTTTTGCCTTTTCTGATTGTTATCTTTTAAAAAAAGTTGTGTTATAATCGCAATCGAGTTAGCTTACATGTATATGTACTCATTAATCATATTTAATTTTTTTAAGGACATTTCATTATACACTATAAATACAGGTAGTTGTTCGATTCTTATACGATAGGATTATTATTTTATAAAATCATTAGTAACTTTTTTTTATAAACAATATATTCATAAAAAAAGTGCATAGGTGTACCACTAATCAATGTGAGATAAAAAAATAAATGTATTATAAATTTTAACTAGATATTGAAATAATTTATTTATCAGTAATGTTTAGAAAATTAAATTATATAAATAACATATAGACATAAATTAAAAATAAAACTAACTATTAATTAATCTAATTTAATATCAGTCTTTTTAAAATAATTTCAATGTTACATTTTGTCCTTTAATTTTAATTAACCGATTATTATAAAAAAATATAATGTACATTTATCCTAATTGACCTTTTTATTAAAGAAAAATGTCCATGAAATTTAGGTAAATTAGTTTTTAAGATATTTCTGAAGATCTTTGAAATATAAAAAGGATAGTTATAAAATTCTTAATAATAAAATATAAGTTTTAGTTTTATGAATGTGTGTTTTGTGAATTCTTATTAAAAAGAGTGGTTGTAAAAATTGAGAGACATGATAAATCTATAATAAATTTTGACTTATCGTTTATCATAAACTAATAACAAACAATACAAAAAAACGTTGTTAATAGACAACCAAAAACACATTAATGTAAATATATCATCTAGCACATTATTTTAAATATAAAAATTAATATTCTTATCAAAAATAATTTATTAAGATTTTATAACTTAAAAAAAGGAATGTGACAACATCAGTCTATGTGGAATAATGTTATTTAGCAAATAAAAATTAATATAACGTAAGAAGCTTTATTTATTATCATTTTCCTCATTAAAAACAATAGTTATAAAAATGATAAATTTCAATACATCAGGTAGTATTTATATAGAAAATACGAAATCTTTTTCACTCCCACATTAAATGACATTCACGATTCAAAAGAAATAATAATTTTTCATTTCTTCAATTTATTCCTATTTTTATTATTATTTTTATTGTCACTATAAGAAGAAATACCAGGTCACTGGAACGGGACTAAAAGGTTATTTATAAATATTTCATTTTTGTCAATTAATATTGCAACAAAAAAAAGTAATTATTGATCATAAAAAAATTAAAAATTATTTAATTTTTTTATCACAAGTAAAAAAGTGTACATTTTATGTAAATATTCTTTTGGTATATGAGTATTAAGATAAAAAAGTCAATGAAAATCTTTTACTTTAAATAATGAATCATGTTTAAATTTTGATAAGTCATTCCAAATAACATAACAATAAAAAAAGTACCAAACTATATATGTTGGTTAGTGTAAAATGCCATAAAAAATAGGAATAAGACTGGAGTTTTTTGAAAATGTTTATTTAAGAGGCACGAAAAAAATGAGTAACATTAAATGGTCATCTTTTTTATTTACTTTTTATAATTTATCAAAGTCAAATAGAATTATGTTAGTAAGGTTGAAAAAAGTTTTTATCAAGGTACATGTAAACTATAAATGTATTCAATATCACTTTATGTTTTTTTTTTCAATTTTAAAATATTAAAAAATAATACTTTAGTTGATTATAAAATAAAATTTTCTTTCTTTTATTTTATGATAGGTAGTAATATATATAATCTCAATTAAATATACTACTTCATTATCATTTATTAAAAGTTACTGAAGTCATTTTTTATAGAAAGCATTTATTATGTATGTTATATGGAAATTAACTTATTTGATTTATCAACTAGTAATATCGAAGTTCTCCTTAATTTAGACCTTGTGGGTAAGAATATTTAAAATGTAAAAAATAATTTATTATATCAATGATTTAAAAATAATAAAAATCAAATACTAATTTTAATATATATATATATGCACATAAATATAAAAGTATTAAAGAAAATTGCATATAAGTTGCTTTTTTTTTCTTTTCTTCATAAAGATTCTATGATGGAGAACTCTTTGTTATTTAAAATTGAAAAGGAAGGTACGAAAAGAAAAGTATCTTAATAAGATATTTTTTCTAAATTGGAAAACTCATTATTAAGTATTATAATATTGCTTGACTTATTTAATATTTTCTTAACACTGATATATTTTTGCATATACTTTTTTTTGGTAATTTTAGAATACTCATTTTTTTTTTAATAATTATATATTTATTATATATCATTTACCTATTTGTTTGTATATATGTATGATGAGTTTTACTTTTTATTAATAATTAAAAGTGGAAATGTTTTTTTCTCATATATATATCTGTATTTATTTTTTAAAGTATTTTTATACCTATGTAATATAATAAATTTGCATGAAAAATTAATAAATTTAATATTTTGTAATATTTAATATTAATGATATCAAACAAAATAAAATTACCATTTTGTATTATATGTAACAAACTGTTATATAAATCATTTAATATATTATTATCTTTTTATAGATTTATTTCTAACAATATTATTATTATTATTACTATTATTTATTATACATTACACTATCAAAATACATGCCATCTTTTATTCATCCACTTTTTAATATCATATTAAATTGTATTATTTTAAAATTTAAAAATTTAATTGGTATTGTAAGTTGAGTTTTTTGAGTATAACAAATTTCTTATCAATGGGAGGAAAAATTTATTGTCCCAGGTGTCATTTAAAGGTATTGTTGTGGTTTGAAAATATTATTTTTTATTGAGATATTTTCATTACTATCTGCCATTATTTATATTTATAGTTTGAGATTTTTATTGTTATTTTATATAATTGTTACAATAATTTTTGTTACTTCTTCGTTTATATTTATTGTCTTTTGGAGGAATATACTTATTTTAACTCTCTTTTCATTGTGTTTTAAATTCTTTTATAAGGTAAAAGTAATCTTTTTATGGGAAAATTTTAATATGGACATTATTAGGAATTAATATAAGTGATCAAAGTCAATTTCTTGTGTCGTTACTTTGTACTTATTTAGCTTCTCATAAATACTTATTTTTCCTAAGGGTTTATTAGTTCTGTGAAGGTTAAAAATAAGGTATATCTTCTCATTAACTAAATACAATTTATTAATGATCATTTACTGTAGAACACATTCGTAAGATATTTTTTTTTCCTTTTACCAAAAGTAGTATTAAATTTTCATCTATCCATCACTTAACTGAACCCTCAACTATTTCATTAAATTTTCTTATCTTGATTATTTATTGCTTACCATAAATTTATACTCACTTCAAATTTATTATCCTTTCAATTTTTTTTCTTTGTCTTCTCCGTGTAAGGAAAAGTCCATATATTGTGTTTTATGAAAATTTGAATTCCCCTTACATATTCAACCTTTTTTTTATTATCAGCAATAAATTTTGAATGAAATGGACAAAGATTGCATATGATGTTTTATATTTTAAACTTTAAATGTGTTATGCTCTTATTATTTCTAATTAAATGTTAATTACCAAACTTTCTATTTTTTCCAATGAAATTTTGATGAGCTATTACTAATAGCGTAGATAAATGATAATCTCAAACATCATATTTATTATTTTAAAGATTGTTGTACCTTTTTACATCATATGCGTGTTTGTTAATATACATCATAAAAATAATATATTTTTATCAAAATACTTCATTAACATGGTATTATCTTTTTATAAATTAACTCTTTTACTAATTTTCAAAGCTTTGTTACTCCCAAGTTTCACCGTTTATTATTCTGAGACATTATATAATTAACAATGATTTGTGATAAATTTTATAACTTTTATTCTTATAATAAATGTTAATATATTTTTTTACCTAACTTTTATCATTATTTTTATCATTTCATTACTAATTTTAATCATGTATTTATAATACTATTGGGAATAATATTTGTTATTGTAAAAACTTACCTTTTTTATAACTTATGTGTTATATCAGTTATATTTGTTCTTATCCTCAAAATTTTATTATTATTTTAAAAAATAAAAATTTTTTAAAGCTACACTATGGGTGGCATCCATAACAATAACTTAGAAATATTATTTTTATAGATCTAAATGTTTAATCATTTTCTTCACTCTTTACCTTGTTTAGATCATTATTATTTTTCTTTTTATTTAATTGAACTATACTTCATGAAGTTTTATATGAATCAGCATTTATTAAATGATGATTTAGTGATTTACCAGGTACAGGTTAACTTTTTTAACTATTGACATTGACTCATGTCTTTATTCTCATATTTTGATACATATTTATCTATTAGCTGAAAAAAAAGTTAAATCTTTAACTTTTTTAATGTACTTGTATGTGTCTATCAGTCTATAGTATTTTAATATCCTCATTTTTCATCATTTTTCACTTTTTACTGTTATTCTTACAAAATATAAAACTTTTTTTTCTTATTCCCTATTTTAAAATTTATTCACCTCATAAGGTAGATATCTTTAAATATTTATATTATTTTTTTATCGTATGCTTATACTATATTCTTTACAATTAACACTAGAAAAATCTTCGTTTTCAAAAGTTTATTTCACAAAAAAATATTTTTCTATCATTTAAAGACAATAAAAGGTATAGTGAAAACAATTTTTACTAATGATTTATTTATTCAAATAGTACAAGAGAAACCATTTTAAATATCACTTCTTTAATGTATCCCCTTTCATCTCTCTTTTTAAATAATATTATTCTATTATTATAGTTATATACTTTTATTGCTCCTTTTTTCTTTCTTCAACATATGATATATATCATGCACCTTAAATTTTGACAATAATACAAGGAGTACAATATAATCAACCTCATTAATCTATTATTTAGAATTATCTTTTTTTTGTTCTTTTTATCAGAACCGCTAACTTTTCACTTTCTAATAATTATATTCTTTTATTTATTGGTAATTAAAACTGTCACAAAATATTCATTTGATATAAAGTATAAAAATACATATACACATATTATCCTTTAAAGATATCATAAAAAGTCTCTTGGGTTACTTCATTATTGACACTTACCATCTTAAACAATACTTATTTAACATTTTTAAACCTCTCCTATTTAATTCTTTTCTCCTTTCCTCACCATCTTACTTTTATCTATGGTATCTCTCTCTCCTTCTCCTGAACTTTGTTTAATTTTTATGGAATTAATTAAACTTATATCTATTTTCCTTTTCCTTACTATATATATCCTTTTCATCAACAATTTACTTATACATATATTTACCACTTTTTAATTTTACATCTTTTTAAAAACCCACATAAATTAGAAAGAATTTTTAATAACTTCTTTTTGGTAAGAAATTGATATTATAATAGGAGAATAAAAACAGATGTATAACATTGATGGTATATGTATATATATGTTTAGGTAACTTAATTATAAATAATAAAAAAATATATAAAAAGATAATGTTACTTTTTTTAAGTTTTCACTACAACAAAATTAAATGGGTACACAATTTTTTTTATTGAATAAACAATGATATAAAGAAAAAATTAATGAGATATATATTTGGTAGTTGTAAATATATTTATTTTTACTTCAATTCTTTTTTTTAAACTACAAACATAGTTTTAATAATAAAAGTAAAGTATATTAATGAAGATAATATATATTTTTACATATTAAATGTGTAGATGGATAAAAGTTTGATGGTGTGGAAAATTAATGTGAAGATGATGATGTAAAAGTAATATGGTACATTTTCAAATTATCATTTCCTCATCATCACCCATACACCAATTACTTTCTTTTTTTTATATCTTATTACAGTTTTATTATTAAAGCAGTTGTTTTATATTCAAATAAAGCATCTTAATTCTTGAAATTCAATTTAAGTTCATGTTGATTGGTAGTAAATATGAAATTTGGTAAATGGTGCGGAAATTATCTTTTACTGAGATGGGATACTGTAGCATATTATATGGAAAAAGTTAAGAGAAATGTCTAACAACTTTTTAGTTATCACTACTAACCTCCTACTTTTTGATGTCTGTTACTGATGATATGTATATGAGTATCTGGTAAACTTTTATTATATTATAAAAATTTATTAATGAATGCCTTTTTTCATTTTCATTGTAAGACATCTAAAGTTATACTATGTTATTTTAACAATGTTTGAACAAAATATACATATAGATATAATCCAGAAAAAAATTAAAAAACAGATAAAAATAACGAAAGTTTCAATATTATCTCTATATCCTATTTATTATACATTATATTTTTTATCTTCTTTGATATGACACATATTACCATTCATATTTTTATAGACCATATGAGTGAGAAGCAGGCGTTAGTTAAAGAAGTCTTAGTATTTCTTGGAAATAAAAACAAAAACTATAAATTTATACATACAATATTTTTCACTTAAATGGAAAGTAGTAAAAATAAAAAAGTTAAAATTAAAAATGAGATCTTTCTTTATTGAGTAATCTCCTTTCCTAACTAACAAAAATAATTTTTCCTTTATATCAAATTTTTACCACTCCATCTATTAACCTTTTCCTTCTTTAACAACACTGTTAATAGAATTTTATATGACTTTCTTTTTTTGTGTCCTAAAACTCTAGTGATTGATTATATATACATTATTTTATATATTCATTGTCCAATTTTAGAATTTCCTCACCATTAAAGTATTCTATTATCATCCTTATTTTTATCATACTTCAATTCACTTTTTTCCTCCAAATGTTATTTTGTCTTTAATAGAAAAAATTAGTGCATCTTTTTTTATCAATATCTTTTAATAAGTTGTTTTTGAATCACTCAATTCTTCCTCAATATTCTTTTATAAACCATTCATTAATTTTTCATTTTTTTTCATTCATTTATAGTATCATATCCCATTTCTACTGTCCTTCGGCGCCAACTTCCTCCTCCAAACACATCTCTTTCCATATTTATCTTAATCTTTTTAACTTTTCTAATAACGAATAACATTTTTATCTAACTATTTTTTTCTCCAACATTTAATTTTAACCTTCCTTATCTCAAATTTATTAGATTTATATTTAAGATTTTCCTCCATACAGCATAAACATTTTATTTTTTAAAACAAAATATACTGTAAAAATTAAAAGAATAATTAAAGTTTGAAGGAGGAAAAAATAAAAAAATAACCTTTTACTGATTCATTTTTTTATTTCCCTATTAATTTACCTATCAACCACATTTGACACCTTAAAATCTGTCAACAGATGATAGTTACAAATGCTTTTTGATTATATTATCTAAGTAGTCATTTGCATATGTATACCGCCATCTAAAAAGACAAATTGGCTTACATGTACTAAATATATACTATTTTATTATAATATTTTTTTTAAAAAAAAGGTAATAGAAATTCATTACTCCATCTAACAAGTTTATGGGATGTCATTTAAGGGTATGTATAATTTAACAACATACATATTATAATAAATAAATAATTTGACTTAATCTTTTTTAACTTTAATATATGTTTTTTTTTAACATTTCATTACTACTTGCTTTGTCGGCATATATATTTATATTTACCTCTGTTGTATTAGATTTTCCTATCAAATAACATGTCTTATGGTGAGGGACAGTAATTAGGAGTGAAACATTTTCATAAAAGAAAAATATATATAATTAATTACAGTTATCCTTAGATAGGGATATATCTACCACTTAAAAGAGTTGGAGAGAAAAGATGTCATGTTACTTTACATATTTAATATATGTTCCTCTTATCTGATCTGTTACAAATTTTTCGGTAAATTAATAGAAAACAGTTTAAAATTGAGTATTAATTTGCTATTACATATCCCTAATGTTATGGAGTTTATAAGAAATCTACAAATATTATAATTATCCTCCTGTCTACCTTTTAAAAGATTAAGATTTAAAGAAGTTAAAGTTAAGGATAAAAGAGGTATATCAAGTTAAATAAACAGGTGGTTAACCCTGTTACATTATGATATAAGTAGGAGATGATGAAGTAATTAAATGAAGAGATCAAAAAAAGTATAAAAAGGGTAAAGTAAGAGACAGACCAATTACCAGATTAAATAATGATTAAATAACTTTTGTTTTTTAATTTTAAAATTATTATTTATGAGTTAAAATGTTTACCGATCATCTTAATTTATAACTTAATAACGTCAATAAATTAAAATAAAAATAAGTTTTACAATTGTTTGCATAGTTACTGATTATATTTATACATTATTATCAATACTACTACTAGTAATATATATCATTTCACCATGGTTTTATTATTTATTAGGTGATGAAGAAAAAGAGTTATTAAAGTTTTATAAGTATCACAAAAGTATTAATAAAAATGATTATTTTGTAAACAATCTTTACACAATGTTTGTGATATCATAAACTTTTTATCTTATAACAGTTACTTGTAACTTTTGGCTTCCCAAAGCTGAGCTAACATAATAAAGATAAAGGAAAGATAGAGAGTAATAATTTTGAACTACTATTAAAAAGTTTGTTTATTCAGGTCTTTGTAATCAAAAGAAATTGATACCTTTTGCCTTCCTATATATATACATTTTTCATAATATTTTATATATTTACGTGATATATATTTGAAGGGATGTATGATAACATATTTTTTGTCCTGAAACTTTTTTTATTATTTAAATGATAATACTTTTATTACAAATACTAAAAAGAGCGATTTAACTTTATGTATGTTTGATTATTTTATCACTTATAACCAAAGCTTAAATATATAATGACAGCAAAAGGAAGATTGTAAAACAATACTCTTAACTATGATATAATTTATTAATATATAAATTTCAATGATAAATTTTATATCTGAAAAAGTTTCATAAATATAAAAATTCTTTCATTTTTCATTTACCAAAGAACTCATAGGAAGTTTATAATATTTTGTATCAATTTTTAGTTATCCTATCATATTACATCATTGTTAAGGCAAATATAAACTTGAAGAATATTAAATCTAATGTTAATATAAGTGTGAATTTATAGATATATATATTTTAATATTTTATACATATATATCATATCATTGACTTTCTTTTATTTTCAATTATCTTTTCTTTTAATATAAATTTATATAATTTATAAGTATATATATTTAGATGGATCTTAGTTTTATCCCTCCTCTTTTTTTGGTTTATTATGATATATTTACTGATATTGGATGTGTTAAGAAGAAACTCTCAATCATCTCTTGAAATTTTAATCAAGAAGTAATTTTATTATAAAATTCATCTTCCTCAATACATATATGATATATTCTTTCCAGTAATATTGTATCTATATTATTATTTGTATAAATGTATGTTGTTAAGGAGGAGGAGATAACTTTAGTTTATTAGAGATAATCCTTACTCAAGTTGTCACTTTTTCTAATAATATTCTTATTTCTTATTACTTAAGATGGTCCCATTAATCATATTCTTCATACTTTAATTTTCTACCCTTTTTTTCTATTATTATTATAATATACTTCCTGTCACCTCTCTTCATCATGAAACAACATACAAAAAAGATGGCAAAAAAAAGTTTTAATTAGAAAGTGGGAGTGAGATAGAGATGAGTTTGTTAAAAAAGAAGTTCACCTTCATTGTTTATCTGAAACATTTATAAATCTTAACTCAATATGTTTCATCCCCTCCTCAATTACATCATCCAGGTGTTTATTATGCTTTTATTGGCATATGTTATATGTATGTATAAATATTTGTACCATTATATTTTTTTAGCCTTTTATTACTATTACTAGTATAGTAATAAAATATAATATTGTTAATATAATTCTTATAAATATAAATGCTTTTTTTTTACTTTTTAAAAACAAAAATTTTTTTCTTATGCTTCAAGTTACTCATCTTATCAAAACTACTCTCAAATTATATTTTTGTTTTTTGTTTTTAGAAAAATCTTGTTTTAATTTTCTTCCTTTTTGGTAAGTTTAATCATTCTATTAATCATTACTTCTACAGTTACAATAGTCTAAGTTATTTTATATTGTTTTTATCATGGAGAATATTGTATAGTAAAATGGAATGAATCAAAAATAAATAATAGTTATTTTAATCTTTAGTTTTTCTTCATTTAATACCTATATTCCTTTCCATTAATTTATACCGTATTATTCTTCATTTACATCTAGATATCTTGACTTCTTTATTTTAATGACATTATCATCTAAAAACAATAGTAAAAAAAAATTAGTAATAAGATAACTAAAACTATCTTCCTTTCAATCTTTATTTAAATTTTTCTCATTTTTTTAATTATAGGAAAATTAGTATACTATCATTATTTCAAAAATATTTTTAATCTTATTGCAAAAAAAAGAATAACAAAAAATATGTATTTGACATTTGATAATATTTATATGTAGATTTTTAAACTTTAATATTGCTTATATCTTTAAAAAAACCTCAGCCATCTGTTGTCATTCCTTCTATGTATATTATAATATAGTTTAACCTCCCATTGTCATAATTTTTAACTACTCTTTTATTTGGACATTATATTAAAATATCTTTAAAAAGTAAAACTCCACCCAAAAGTATTCATGTATTTTTGGTAGACTTTATATAACTAAAAAAATTATATATCATATTTTAATTTACATTCACATATACTCTCTCAATATACATATATCTCCTTATTTTTAGAAGAGTGATATTATTCATACATGAGGATATTTAGCCACTCCTTGAAAATGAAACATTTTTATGAGTGAAAAGAAAATTTTTCTTGTGCCTTCTGTTATGTAAGATTATTTAAAATGTAAAAAAGAAGATACTTCCTATCGTAGTTTTATTATATATACATTTATCTATTCTACAAAACCATAAATAGATGTAAGCTTTTAAAAGATTACTATGAGATACTTTTAAAAACTTTGTAAAGGAGGAGTTAGAAAGAGAATAGAATATATACATATAAAATTTCATAGATACACTCTCTGAATTTATACATAATCTTCTCCTCCTTCAAACTTACTACTACTTTCTTGTGAAATATTTTTGTATTTATCTTTTTACTTACACAATCATCCTTTAAAATGTTTATAAGATTCTATTGTACATATAAAATTACTATAACTAAATTCTTATCTACATTACACTTCATTTCAGAAAACTATCAATGACAGTTGACTTTTAACGAGTTAAGTAGAAATAATTAGCATAATTTTTTTAAAAAAGATATTATTACATTAAATGTTATTAGAAGTAAAATAAATTGTGACTTTTCTTCTATTCATTATTCATAGCAACACTATATGTGTAAAAAATGCAAAAAAACGGCTTGAAATATACATGAATAAAGTATAATTTAATGGTATTAAACATTTAAATAGAAGATTATTTAAAAAATTTGACTACATAAAAAATAAGTGATCAACCTTTACATTTTTTTTGCAAACATATTTCTTATAACTAACTCTTTTATTTTACCAATTATAGGATTGTATAATATAAAAAGAGTTCATTTAATTACATATAATATAATATATCTTCTATCCTTTCATCTTTTATTACTAGTAGTAGTTGGAGGATGATATAAGAATAACAGATTTATGAGTTAGATTGATGATCGCAGTTAAAATTCCCTTCTTTTTTTATGTCCTTCCATATATGCAAAAATACTTCATCTCTCCTTACCAACTCCCATAATATTTTTTATACATAATTGAATATTATTTAAAATTTCATCTCCAATAATTTTTTAATATTCAACTTTTTTTATTAATTGACATTTTCTTTTGTTACTTTATTTAATTAGTAAAAATTAAACATTAATTTCTCTAGATATACATATATTTAGAATGTTTTTATACAATTCTAAATTTTTCATTCCAGATTTATATTGTTTTACTTATATTTTTAAATATCGTAACATTATTATCAACCCTTGGGACCTCATTTGAAAAACCTGCTTTTATTAAGAAAAAAAATGAAAGAAGGAAATAGAAATATGGGATTCTTAACTATTGATACGTCCTCACCAGAAAGTATCATTACAAATGAAGAAGTCCTTCTTGATAGTGATATGGAATGTCAGGGAGATAATAATACTACTCTCCTCACAACAACACATAAAAAACCACTAGAAGATTGTAATAGTAAGGATGAGGAGATGTCTAGTGATAAAAGTAACGCAACTAATGATTGTTCCTCATCTGTAGGTTCATCAACTTCTCCCTCTACACCAAAAAGTGTTGGTAATGAGGATATTACAGTTCAGGATCATCCTGTTAGTTCACCAGATGTAGAGGATAGTAATAATAATTGGTCCAGTGATAACCGGAAACGAAAAGCTGATGACGGTGTTGATATTGGTCATCTACTTAAGAAAGATTTAAGAAAAAGTCTTGATATTAATAATGCTGATCACCAAGAAAACAAGCCACCATCACCAGAAAATTCCCTAAACTTTAGAAATATTTCAACTATCTCAGAGGAAACAGCTATAGATAAATTTGGAGAACAGAATGATGCTAATGATTCTTTCCTTTCTTCATTGACATCGAGATCGTACTCACCAATATCTCTTCAATTAGTTCGTAATAGTAAAGGAGGTATGTCTATAAATTATATTTCTTTATTGACAATTTTTTTAGATAGTGGTAAGCTTACTTGTCCAACACCAGGATGTGATGGATCTGGCCACCAAACAGGTCTATATACACATCACCGAAGTTTATCTGGATGCCCCAGAAGACCAGATAAAAATACAATTCAATGTAAGTTTTCATCTATCTTATATTATATTAAAATTTCCCACAATATTATATACAATTTGCCTTTTTGTTTAACATTTAAAAATCTTTAATCTTCCAATTTTTCATTCATTTCTAACAATTAAAAAGAAGTAAATGATAAATAATGTAAAATTAGGAGATTGAGAAAATGATTTAATAAAATAGAAAGGCAGTAACTTACTTTGTTCAATTGTATCTTTTTACCATATATATAAGTGATGAGGATATAATATTGCACTTTATGTATATGTTAAAAAGTAATTTTGGTAAATGTACTTCTTAATATGTATTATATGGTTAAATTAATTGGTAGATAATGAAGAAAAGATTTTAAATTTTAATCATCTGTCTTTCTTATTTATTATATACCAGAGTATTATATAGATAATTTTTTTAAGAACGAAAAAAAGTAATATTGGTTGTGATTTTAAAATAATAACATTTGATATAAATGTAATTTATTATTTTTATAGTACTTGCGCTTCAACAAGATACCATACTTCGTTGTACCACACCAGGATGTACAGGGAAAGGTCATGTAAACTCAAATAGATCTTCACATAGATCACTCTCTGGATGTCCAATAGCTTATCAACAGAAGTTAGCTAGAAGAGGTAAAGGTAGATTATCATTAAATGGTAGTATAAAAGGATCAATGACTACCTCAACAAGTCCATTAAATGGATCATTCCATAACTCTGTCCAAGGACTCAATTCTTTGGAACCATCCCCACTAGATTTGAGAATGAAAACTTTTGAGGAGCATCGTAAACAGCAAGATCAAATGTAAGTTGTTGTTATTTATTAGATAATTTTACATCAAATTATGTAAATCAAAAATTAAATATGTGTATTGTGTATATTAATTAAAAAGTCAACCATCTGTTGTATATTTTATATTTGAGGAGTATTATTTTAAAAAAAAGTATCATTTACTTCTTATGGAAGTCCTTGAAACTTTTTTGTTACTCTTGATATATTACGACAATACTTTTTGTGAATATATACATTTGATTGTTATAAGTATCAATGACACCAGATGCACATTTTTAATTTTATCTTTTAAATTATTAAATTTTACTAAATATTTTATTTTTTATATTTAATCTATTTTTTTATAGTAAAAATGATGAGAATAAAATCAGAGGATTGAGTCAAAATAATATACCAGATATGAATGCTTTTCAACGTATGAGGAATGATTTTATGCCTCTACAATTTCCTCCTCATAACACATTCTTCCAGGATGTGCTTTTACGCCTCTCCACCCAAACAACAGGTACTCCAACACCCCCAGTTTATGTTCCAAATTTACCAACACCCGGAACGGTACCAGATAACTTTGTTAAAAATATGACAGAAATTGCCTTGGCTTCACAAAATGCAAGATACCAAATGTTGATGCAAAAATATTTTGAGTGTATGATGTCAACGCAATTTGCCTCCATCCAGGCAGCTGCTATGGCAGCAGCCAATGCCTCAGCGACAACAATGACTAACTCACCAATCTCCAGTATTATTAATAATACTCCTGGTAAAGGTACCCCACCACCATTATCATTGATTCATCCTTTAGGTGATCCACAACACCTACAATCGTTATTTGGTGGTTTAAAAGATCATGGTATCTTTAAAAAAGATATTGAAGGAACACCAAATAGTTGTAGTAGTAATAAAGATATGGATTTAAAAAAAGAGATCAATAATTAGATCGTAATGTTATATAATTTTTAACAAAAGTCTCTATGCATATATACATAAATATTTATCTACAAATATATTATAAATAGTTAAATATAATATGGGTAAAAAAGGGAACTTCCATATTTTTTTATTCTACCATTCTACTACTACTATTATTATTATTACTATTATTGTTTTTTTTGTGATAAAGAAATATAAATAGAAAAAATAATAATGATCAAATTTCTAAGTTCCTTTTACTCTTTATAATATATATTCACCAAAATTAAAATTTCTTATTATATATACATTTATATGTTTTTTATACCTGGTTTAAAGCTTTACAAATGTACATAGCTTCTATTATTATTTAGAAAAAAAATTACTGAATACTTTCGCTGATTATTATATCAATATACAATATAATTTTTAATTGATCTTCTTTAATTTCTTTATTGTGCAGAAGGATAAGTCATTAATTCATATATCTAGCTATTACTTTTTATCTATCCATATTAATATTTTATTGTCTTGTGTAATTAATTTATTATTTTTTTACCTATTAAAAATCTACACTAAATATTTTATCTATCATTTTTTTCATTTTAGTATACACCGTATATATACAATGATATCAATGAATAGTATAATATAAAAAGAATAGTGGTAATAAAAAAATTGAGAAATATTTTTCATTTTTTATGATTGTATATCAAAATTTCACAATATATGTAATATTATTCTTTAATCAATCTATTTTCCTTTTTTTATACTCCTTTTTATAATAGCCAAATATTTTTATTATCTATATCTTTTGTATTAGGTTTATCAATGATATATATGTATAATTTTTTATTTAAATTGTAAAATTAATTTTTTTAACTTTTATATTCTCTCATACTTAGCGGTGATTTTTTTTACTCTATTATAAATATATATATAATTATATATATATCATAATACTGTCTATATTTTATTTTTTTTTGTAAAGACATTTGTATTAAAGAAAACAAACTTATTTCTTAATAAAAATTATAAATAACTCCTTCACTTTAATTATTTTATAATTTATTAAAGAACGAAAAAACTAACAATTTATGAATAACTTTTAATCTATCATAAATATTTTTAGAAGTATTATTAAAAAGTGTGAATTAAAAAAGTATATACAGTATATGGGAGAGGATAAATAATTATGTGTAGGATGGTGGTTGGTTAGTTTAAAGTGAGATAAGAAAACTT
This sequence comes from Strongyloides venezuelensis, assembly GCA_963280985.1. NCBI lineage: Eukaryota > Metazoa > Nematoda > Chromadorea > Rhabditida > Strongyloididae > Strongyloides > Strongyloides venezuelensis. The sequence goes on from CAUJLX010000001.1 coordinate 11,884,382, forward strand.
TTAAAAGAATGAGGGATAGTGAAAAGCAAACATATAATATTACCATACTCTTGAAAGAAGTTTATTTTTAGATGATTTTTTTAATGATAAAAATGTAAATTGAAAATGTCATCTTTTCCTATGAGGATATGTTAGTGCATTTTTTTCATTTTTTCAATTAATTTTTTATAATAATTCAAATAAGGTGAATTTTTTTTATTCTTCTCAAAATTTTATATAAACTTTAAGTATATTATTTTAAAGAGAAAAAATATAGGAAGTGTTGATAAAAATATATATAATTTATCATTCAGTTTTATTTTTATCTACAACACCCACAAACAATATTATATATTTTTCTTTTGTTTAGTAAATTAAAAATCTTTTAACAGAACTATTTGAAATTTCGAAAAAAAAAGTACAAGAATATAAGGAGAGATACACAAACATAAAAGTAAAATATTTGATAAGAAAAGTATATGAAACACTTATTTTTTTATTTACAAGTGATGAAGATAAATTTTACACTTGTATTTTTATACTTTTATGTATGTTGAGATTAATTTTGGTAAATGTATTGGTTGATAATATAAGTAGTTAAATTAATTGATAACCCATGAAAAAAAGATTTAAATTCAATCTTGGACATCTGCCCTTTATATATGGATATTGAAGAAAAAGTATTTGATATCTATTTTTTGTGATAAAAAAAAGAGATGGAAAGAGGTTAACAATGGAATGATATATTTTTAGTTAATTGGATATGTCTGTTAAAAAGTAATTGTTATTGCATTAAAAAAGGTAGTTATGCATTTATTTAAAAGTTAAATTAAAGAGATTTCTTTTTTTACTGGAGTTTGACAGTAGAGAGAGATAAAATAAGATTTATAGGATGTAATTTATTAGGTATTTTTATTAGAATGTCTTGTAGAATGAATTTTTAACATGAAATGTAACATATATCTTTTTTTTTATAGTTGTATAGTTAATATTAGAGGTATATAAAATTATATTTATTAAAAAAATTTAATTGAGATTAAGGATTTCTTTCATTACAAACAGGGATATTCTTATTTTTATTACTATTAATATTATGAAAAACAAAAACAATTTTTAACATTATTTTTGTATATAACTTTAATATAAAAATAGTAATTAAAGTTTCATTTTATCAATTCCCATGTTGTGAGCATTTGTTGATATAAATGTTTTAGTTATTGAAAAATCTTTTTTATTAAATTAAAGTAATAAGAAGAAAAAGATAAAGAAGGGATTTAGTTATTTTATTAAGTCTATGTCATATTAATGAATTTTTAAGATTGAAATGAATATAATAAAATAAAGACTTTTTAAGTTTAATTTATCTTTTAAATAATTGTATGTTAGTAAAGAAGATATATTTGATAAATAGTTAACTTTATAAAGTAATACTATAAGAATGTCTTTGAAATATTATATAAAATATAATTAAATTGGTAAAATAAAAGAAAATTTATGTTTATATATATTTCATAAGCATTTAATTAGATTTATATCATCAAACTCATAGAAAGTCTTTAGAATAATTAAGATGTTAAGAAGTATGGAAGAAGATGTTCTTTTATTATTATTATTATTATTATTAATATGGTAAATACTAAAGAAGATATGCATAAAAGTATCCAATTCGTTAAAGCAATATTTATTGTGTGGTACTGTAATTTAATTCCTCCATGAGTGATAATGAATGATGATGAATATTATCATACAAATATTGTGTTAACTTTATTTGATTAAAATTCAATTGAAATGTTATTGGATTTTGATTAAAACATCTTTAAAATAAATTAATATTCATAGTTTTTGTTATTAGTTTTTATTAAATTGTGTGAAAATTATAAATAGATTCCTTATTAACATAAAATAATTACTTTTACATTATTTTTAGTTTTGATGATGTATGGATTATATAATATGTCTTGTGGAAAAAAATATATGTATATAGTTTATGGAGAAATTGATAAATTTGTTGATGGAGAAGAAAAAAAATATTTTAAGGGGCGAAAAATAAGGTTTTTCACTTTTTTATATAATATATCACTTCATGACATTCTTTACTTTTTTAATTTAATTTCTTTTAACATTTTGATTTTATGAGAAGGGATAAAGAACTTGGCATATTAAAAAGTAAGTATTGTTCTTCAATCAACATTTTGTCATAAAGTATTGATACTCCTTTAATCAACTAAAAACTTTTCACATTACCACCTGCAATGGCACACAGGGAGTAGTAAGATATGTATGGCATATGTGTTGATATGAGGCAGATGATCTTTTTATTGTATATTAATACTTTTGACGTGATTTGTAATTAATTCCACTTTTATTTCCATTAAACTAAGACATTTATATAATAAGTATAATCTCTTTTTCAAAATACAATAGGGAAAAGTTTTTAAAAAAGTTTTTGAAGAGTTAGAGATAGATAAAAAAGTTTGAGAATATGATAACAGCCAATGATACAAAAGTTTTTGATAGCATTAATATTATATAGAGAATGTAGAGTGGAAGATATAATTTATGATAAAATTACGATAAAAACTTTTCAACTCATGTAAAAATGGGAAAAGAATATATTTGATAAATGGTATGTATAAATTAATTCTTTAATAATAAAGTTTTATAATAGATTGATATTTCAAATAATGCAAAAGATTATTAAAAAATAAAATATATATTAATCATAAGTAATAATTGTTGTTAACTTTTAATATTTGTTCTTCTACAATTATTTATTAAATGATTTATTAAAAGATTACTTATATTGGAAATTTTTTATTTATTTAAAGTTATACTTTTTGGTAGACTTCTAATAAAAATTCAAGAAGTTAACTACTTTTAATTATATTCATTAACAGCATGAGTGAATTTACATCTTTTTTTCACATTACAATTCTTAGAAAATTTTCATACTTAAATTCAAATATAATTTCCTATAAATTAAAAATCAACCATCTGGTATATTAAAATATACTTCATAGGTATTCGTTTGATTCATCAAAAAGTCCTTGAATCTTTACTCTTGATATATTATTCATTTACAATCTGGTGTATCTAAATAATGGTATATGGTGTAAAGAATAAGGAAATAAATATGATGAATTGCGTTAAAAGTATGTGAATGATAAAAATGTAGCATAAATTTTTTATTAGTACTTTTATAATTACTCTTATTTGTTATTTTTATAGATATATTTTCGTAAGATTGTTATTATATTATGAATTGCATAATCGTAATATAATAAGTTTATCTAATTTTTCATGTACATTATTAAAAGGATGAAGTATAAAAAAGTATTGTGCCTTTAATTTACTTCATCATAAGTGTACTTTAAAAAGTAATCATTTTACTTTCAAAAAGGTTCCTTTCTTTGTTAAGGTGGCGGAAGAGATGTATGTGATGGAAGGAAGTTATAGAAATTGATGGTAATATTGCATAATCATTCTTTGTTTCATCTTTAATCAACCTCTTTATAACATATGCTTCCAATTTTGGTAGATAAAAGAGGTTAATTATAAAGTTATGTCAAATCCTTTTAAAGTATCAAACCTCTTTCATCTTTCTTGAAAAGTGTAATATAAAGGTAGACAATATGAATTCTCCAGATTACCTTAATTTTTCTCTTAACACCTGCTGATGATTATATTTTATATATGGAAGTGAAAAAAAAATATTTGTAATAATCACCATCTGGAGAGTGGTAGAGCAACACCATTTTTGTGTTCTTAAGAAAGTCTTTATCCTAATTACATTACATAAAAATGGATGATATAGTATTACTTAAAAAGAAGAAACTTTCTTTTGATGTAATAGATAATTATTATGACAATTATTATATAACAAAAATAAAAGAAGAAGAAAAAAGTATCTATTTCCTCATTTACCACCTGTTACTTTCACTTTTAGTATTAAATAATGATTATATTTATAATTTTTTTATGTATACTTATAATAACAGACATTGTCTATGAGGGTAATTAATTTAACATAGAACATTAGAAGTAAACTTTTTATGTATGAGATATAAATATTATATAATAATAATGTATTTTGTTGATGTAATAAATAATTAAATAACACATTCAGATTATATATATTTATTAATTTTTAACTATCAAAAATGCTGGTTAAAAAATGTCATGCAGGTGGTTAATAAATCTAGGGACAAGAATTTTTATTAAATAAATAATAATAAAAAAACTTTACTATTATTATAATAATTCGTTATACCTATCATTGAGTTTTATTACATGGTAATAAGAAAAGAAATTAAAAATATTTATGATGTATGATAAATTAATACTACATAAAATGGCATTTTTAATTATATAATGTTTTTACTATAAAGTTGTACTCATCACAAAACTCTACTTACATTTATTACAAATTAATTAAGTTATATTTTATGTTAAGTATTACTAATTAGTATAAATCATTTTTAGACATCAATTAACAAAAGTAAAAGAATAATATATTTATAACTTTATTATTTTAATATTATCTTATATAGAATGATTTTGTTTTCAATTAACTTGAAAAGAGTATATATAATATTTATAGGAAAATCATTAATCTACTTTATTAATTAATTTTCTTTTTGCCTTTCTTTAAAAGTGTATAAGATTACTTTTTAAAGTAACAAAAAGATATAAAAATAAAAGGGAACTTTTTAATTTTATCTTTTAGTTATGTGAAGTTAAATTAATTTCAATATTAAATCATATATCATGCGATATATGTTAATAAATGATAAAAAGGAAAAATTCAAAGAGCTAGAACAATATTTGTAATAAAATATGCCAAATATATCATATTTCAATTTCCAAAACTTTAAGAATTCCTACTTTATCAAAAGATGATTAAACATTCATCATTATTGTTTAAATTTTCACATGTTATTCTATGTTATGATAAAACTTTAATCTTATCATGTTGCAGCTACTTTATCAATGAATGAGAAATTACAATAGCACAATAGAGAAGGGGAATGGGAATATTTTGATATATAACTTTTTAAAACATTTATTTATTCATAAAAAAATCTTTTTTATCCTTATCTCATTTATAAATGATGGCAGTTTTTGAAATAATACTAAATTAAGTTTTTAGTGTATGTATTTAGAGATAAATTTTTGATAAACAAGTAGTAATTTAAAACAAAACCATTAACTAATTCTACCAAATACGTTTATACTTTTGATAAAAGAAAAACAATTAAATATATTTTTCTTTTTCATTTAAAAGGGATTTAATATCATTTTGAATACTTTTTTTGTAAAAAATTCTTTCCATCAACCAGTTACTGATCAATGGTTTAAAATTATAATAATATTTTAAACGATACAATTTCCTTTAATAATTTTAGTTCTTAATAGAAGAAAAAAAATCAAATTTTATTAAAATATACAAACAATAACAAAATAGATCATCTAAAAAACTTTTTTTGTAATCTAAAAATATCATTCAATCCATCATAGCAATTTGTAGTTTTATAAATCAACTTCAACAACAACTATCTGTCCATTATCTAAGGCACAAGCTAAATTATTAAACAAACGAGGTGACCAGGATATACTATTGATTTCATCTTCAAGTTTAATTTCCTCTTTCAATGTCAAAATCTCATTTTCACTATCAAATGAAAGTATCCGTAGTTTTTTATCACCACCACCAACAGCAATTAAACCAGTATTTTTATTCCAATCAACTGTATATAAAGGCCATTTACAATTTGGTACCTCAAATTCAATGATTTCTTTTAATTTACAATCACTTAAAGTATTTCCGTTGACTTTTTTGAAAATTTTTATCTTACCATCGGCACCTGATGAGACAAGGTAGGTGCCATCACTATTAAAATCAATTCCCCATACTGTTGATGTGTGAGCATTTGAAATGGTTTGTGTTGTGACAAATTCCTCTCCATCGTATGTGTAAAGGATTATTGAATTATCGTATGATGAAGATATTAAAATCTTTAAAAATAATAAAAACTTTAAGAAAATACATTTAAACATACATCGTCAGTTGGGTGCCATGTAACACATTTTACGTCACCTGAATGTGATTGAAGTATTGATAAAACTTCTAGATCCTCTTCCTCATCAACTATAATGAATAAAATATTGATTAATAAATAAAAAAATCATTATAACTACCTTGCCATACCCAAAGACTTTTATCTCTTGAACATGTAGCAATAAATTTTCCAGAGGGTGAATATTGACAACATTTTACCTCTGATTCGTGACCTTCTAATCTATGGAGTTCTGAAAATGTATCACTTTCTTTTTCATATATAATAATAGTGGCATCAAAACTAGCAGATGCTAAAAATTTTCCACAAGGTGAAAATGATAACGATCTTATTGTACGTAATTGATCTCCAATAATTTTGTCTACTTTTTCTAGCTGATTATCTATAATAAAAAATATTAAATATATTTTTAAACTTTATTATTTATAAAAAAAAGAGTACCTTGAAATTTCCAAATTTTTATTGTTTTGTCAGCACCACATGTTGCTAGCAAACTTCCATTTGGGTCCCATTTTATGCACCATACACGGCAAAATGATGCATCCTGATTGTGGTAGGCTGTCGATACAATCTTTGATGTCATTTTGTTTTGATATCTTTTTTAGATAAATAAAACAAAATGATAGTGTTAGAGGAAGTTTACCTTAAAAGTAAAACTTTGATATTTTTATCATTATTGTCTTATCACGAAAATACATTTTGAATAGTGTGTCGTGATATTATTTCAACGTATTAAAAAGTTTCGTCAAAATTAATATTAATAATAAGTATTACCAATATTATATTTTAAAAAAATGAAATTAGCAGATGGTACTGAAATTAACTCTGTTGATACGAAGAAAGCTAGGTTTGTTTGCTATTTTTATCACAAATGGGAATGAATTTTATTTGTCAAATATTTACAGAGCTTCAATGATATCTGACATGGCTAGGAGGCAACGTGAGCATGAAAAAACCCAAGGTTTATCAAAAGCTCAATGGGAATATAGAAAAAAACTTTTAACATCTCTAGGTGTATCTGTTTCTGTAGTTTCTATTGCTATAGCTATTCAATATTATCTTAGTAGATAAAGTTTTATTGTTATTGTTTCTTTTTACAACATTTCCTGATCTCATAATTTTTATTATTATAATAAAATTAAAATCACAACAAATTAGAAGTTATAATACAAATGATATAAATAAGAAATAAAATATTTATTCTATTTTCAATGCTCTTTTGAGTAAACTTTCCATCAGCGGTGGATATCTGATGACAAATTCTTTCCAATTTTTATTTTTGACTACATCATTTGCATGTATAACAATGAAATCAAGGCAAAAATCCTTTAGTCTATTAATTGAATAAGTATCAGCAATGACAAGATAATCGAATACATTTCCTTTACATAGACTTTGATACAATTGTTCTTCTGCAATCGTTTTCAAATCATTTATCTCATATTTATCTGCTATCATCATTAGTTCTAAGGCTAATTTTTTTATCTTTGGACAGGTATTTGTGTAAATATATGTTAACATTTCTTTTACAACTTCAACATTGAAGTCTTTTATTTCTACCCTGTTTGACTGACACTCTTGAACATTACTGTTGAACATTGCATCGAAAACTGGTGAACGAAGTGATAGCACCATTCTGTGCGTTTTTATATCTATTCCATCGACAGTTATTGTAAAATCAGAATATTTTTGTGAAAATAATAGTTTGCTGGTATTTATTATTGGAGAAAGATTTTGAGAATTTCTTGTATCATTCAAGTCACCTAAAAGTGTAATTTCACAGAATATTTTTAAATTTCCAAGAAACAACAAGTCATCAGAATTGTTATTAATATATTTTTTACCAAAGAAATCAAAAAATGTATAGCATAATTCTCTACCATGTATATTTTTAATACATGATTCTTCAAATAATACTTTTTCATTTTTATTATTTAAAAGACCAAGCTTGACTTTAGCTTTTTTTTTTTCTGGTAAAATATTTTCTAAATTTACGAAGAATGAAAAAAAATCATCTTTTTTATCGATATCAATACGGCGATATATTGTTAAACGCCATCCCATTTCTTTATTTTGATCATTATGGAATACATGACTCTGTAAAGATAGAAATAAGTCCTTAGATATCTCATATTTTGATATCTCCCAGGTGGATTCAAACGTTAATGTTGAGTCCATGTGAAAAGAAGTATTATTGACACCTAAAAAATGTTATAGAAAATTAATAGCTATATAATCAATAAAGATGTGATAAGGTTCACATATTGATAGGCTTTTACCTTTCAATTTAATATTATCTTATGAAATTTTACTAGGATACATCTGAGAATACATCTTTTTTATCTATCAAGTATACTGTAAAAAATAAAGCACTATTTTTATACTGGCATATAAATTTAAAATATTTGAATTTTTAGCTTTTTAAAAACAAAAACATCCTCTAAATTATGTATATAATTACTTAAAAAAAAGACATCAATATATTAATACAGAAAAATATTAAATAAAAGCTATTCCACCTACATCCTTAAAAAATAAAAGATAATTAGAAATACTAAATCTATGTTAAGTAAACAGTATATGAAAGGTACACATAATTCAAAAAGGATGAAAAACTAAAAATACTGCCAATTTAATTTAATTTATAATCATATTATTATATTGTTATCATAATATTATTAAGATATTATTAATCTTCTTGTTTTCTTATAGGCACACATACCAATAAATAAAGTTTACTGTTAAAAAAAACTCTTAATATCATAAAATTAAAAATAATATGCCAAAATTAGTAAAAAATGAATAATGATTTAATGGTAGATTTTGAAATTGATGATTAAAGCATTATTGTCACGAGAATGTTTTGACACAAAATGTCTTTTTACCAACATACTTAACTATTATTCGTAATCAAAATGATTTTTCCAAACAAATAATATACATTTATCAGTATAAAGCAAAGATGATAAAAAATTTTTTTCAATTTTGTGTAATTAGAAAATGTTGAAATAAAGTGTTTTTGGTAGCGTATTTTTGTTTCATACAAAACTTTTCTTTTTTATTTAAATTATTTTTTATGCAAATTTCCTTTTCGACAATAACTGAAAATTTTTATTAAACAAATTTTATTGTTGAAGAAAATCGGGAAAATGATGAACCTATTCTTTTAGTAGAAGATTTTTTTTAGAATTTCTAATAAATAAAAATTTATTAGCAAAATATTAAAATTAATTATTTTAAACATCTTATGTAATTTTCAATTAAAAGTTATGAATGATTGATTTGAATGATAGAATATAAAAACATAAATATGGTTTTCTTTTTTTTTCTTTGAAATGTTTATATATTTAATTTTATGAAAACTTTTTTGAAAAATTGACATTACTTTGGATGATTTTATTTTGAAATTAAAGAGTTTACAATTAAAATATTTATTTATGTTCAAAATGAATGATATAAACTTAATAATCAAGAAAAGACTCTCCATATAATCAGACTATCTTCATGTTTTGAATTTACCATTCAAATATTTTTTGTATCCTTTTGATTTAATTGTGATAGTAAAGAAAATAAATTAATAAAAATGATATTTCTTAATATGTTTAACATTAAGTGTACTGTCTTTTATATCCACCTCTTCAATGTACCGTCCTCCCAATTTCCTGTACATACTACTTGTTGTTTCATTTTAATTTCACTAACTAGTTTGATAAATTTAAAAAAGAACTGATATGTATTATTATATATGATAATTGATTTAAGCACATGCTACAAAATATAAATACCATTGTAATTTTATCTAACACTGTAAAAAAATTATAAAAATAATTGACACTTTCTATTTGATCTTAAAAATTTGTCTACCATAAATATATCGAGTTTGTTCTGAGTTACTATACTCAGAGAGTAAGTTTATTGCTTGATTAATGATTATAAAAAATGAATTGTTTTGTGTGATCCTCCTTTGTCAGTAATTTTAAATGATGAACCAAAATATATAAAAAATTTGTTTGGAGCTCTCAATGAAAATTAAGTTAAATTTCAATTGTTGGAGTTTAACAATGTCGATTATTATTAACACTTTTTCATACCAAATAATAACTTCCATTTTAATTAATTTAAGGAATAATAATATATAAGTTTTTTTTTTAAATTAATTAAATGTAATAAGATATTTTCTATTTCATTTATAAATTGTTAAATTTACTGTATCACTCAAAATCTACTCTAAAATATTTTCCCATAAAATTATCCCACCAAAATGGTTTTCTCTCAAAATTAAATTGATAGTCATCAATTAACTGTCCCAATATAAAGATAACAAATGCCACCACATGAAATGTACTTTTCTTGAATAAGATTTTAAACACAATATAAAATAATATTTTTCCATGTAATTATGAGTATATCATCCAACAACAATTTTTTTATCAAGTTAAGGTGGCCATTAACCCATCCCAGTTTATTAATTTGTTTTGATGTATTTAGATTTAATTTCCCCGATTCTAACCCCACATAATGGCTTGATTTCTTAACTCAATATGATAACACCAGATTTGAGATGATTCTTGAAAAGATTCATTTTATGGTATCTTCTTCCTGTAACCTTTTGATTATCTTATTTTTATTGTAAATATTCTCTTAAATTCTATCTAAAAGAAAATTATTATTGGTGAATTAAAAAATTGTTAGTGTTAGAAAGATGTTAAGCGTTATACAATATCACAAAATTAATTCTTATATACTTAGAATTGTTTCTAAGTTTTTTTCAAATTGATATCTATCTGTCGAAGGAAAGAAAGTGAAATTAGGTTGTATAAAGTTCTTTCTTTAAATATTAAAATTATAAATGTATAGTTTGATCAGTCCAATAAATATAGTAAAAAATATTTATCATATGTCAATGGTATCTAAACACTCTCTTTTTAAAAAATGATGCTTCGTAAATTTCCTTCCCTAATAAATAGTTGATGAAGAAAACAAAAATTAATTTTTTGAAAAAATTTCAAACACCAAAGGAACAAAACTTAATAAAAAAAATGCATTCCGTATGTATTAAAAATAGAAAGATGGAATGGCTATTGAAAACAGAATAATTAAAATGAATGGATATTAAATTGACTGTATATTCGAATGGAAAAAAATTTAAAAGGGAAATGAAGTATGAACAGTATAAATGAAGTGGAAATATTCAAAATTTTTTTGAGAGCACTTGATGATTGAACATAATGTACCAGAGAGTTTTTATGCGAAAATGATTAATTTACATCTAAAGTTTAATTAATCAATCCATTAAGTCAAAGATAGTTGCATGTTTATATCTATGAAATTTTATACATGAATCTCTTTTCTTTGTAATTCCAACAACAAAACAATTTGAATATTCAAAAAATACCCCAAGAACTATAATATAGTTTAACACTAAAAATACCACAAATAATTTCTATCTTACACTAGTCACAAAATTATTTAATGATAATCAAGAAGTATTCTAACATAAAAAAATGAAAAATGGTTTACATATATAAATTAACCTTCTTTTAAACCTCTAAGTCACGAGATATATTTACACGTAAATAAAAGTGCAAAAAAAAACTTTTTTCTCTCATATAAAAATGTTGAAAACATTTCTATACGTAAAAGGAAGAATGAATAAGACTAAAAAAATATTTATCACATTATATACAACAATAATTTTATCGTTTTTGTACTTTTTGTTTACGTAATATATAACTCATAAAAATAGTAATATTTAACACATTTTTTTCCCTTTTTTCAATCTACAATAACATTTGAGCATATTATGTTAAATATAACTTTTCCATAAATAAATTTTTTTGTCTTCTTATAATAATTAAGATAATAGTACATAGAAATTTATTAAATACCTATAGACAATAGAAATGAAAATAAAGTTTAAACAATTATATTATTTTCAATTAAATACTTAAAAAAATTTAATAAAATAGAAATGTACTTTTTATAAAAACAATGTACGAGTAAAATTATAAAAAATAAAATACTTGAATTGTGTTTATGTAATAAGAATATGGAAAAGATTTACATTTCAACTGTAGGTAACTACCTTATATATAATATATAAAGTACGTGGTAATTTTAATGAAACTTTATCACTCAAAGATTAATATGATTAACAATATTTCATGATGTAATATTTTCATTAAAATTTCTAAAAGCATTTCTTAAAAATAGTATTATGTAAAGCAGAATATGCAAAGTAATTTTAATTTTTACTCCCACGTATCCAATTAAATTTTGAAGATAATATAAAAAATAATAATACAAAATATGGTAATGAACATTTTTTAATCTTAATAATGGTTATGGGATATCCCTAATTATATATAATGATGTTTTTCTTATATATTAAATAATTGTATTGTTATTGTACCTTGTATAACAAATAAAAATTTCATTTTAAATAACAAAATAAATTATTCCTATTAATTAAAGTTAATTATCTATTATTTTTAAACTTTCTAATTAAATAACACAGAATAATGTAATTCAATTTTAATTATTTTTTATTTTAATTATACACTATTATTTCTAATTTTTATTATCTTCATTAAAGCCAAACCATTTTTTTAACTCCTAAAAAATGAATATGACAATACATATTTACATTAATATGTTCTATGTTTCAAATGACTTTTCAAAAACATTAACGACATAAATTGAGGCTTATCATTTTTAAAAAAAGGAAGTATGACGTACTAGTATTTTTACATAGAAAACACATTAATATTGTTTTTGATTTTTAGATATTCAGCTTTTTTATACAATTTTAAAGTACACTTTTAAATGAATATTTTTAATTATTTTACTTATAATTAAAATGGCATAGATAATAATATAATCATACACAAAAAAGGACTACTTAAAAACTTTTTATTTGTCATTGATGCATAAAACATTACTGAAAACTGACAGACAGAGAATTTGACTTTAGAAACTATAAAAAACGATATCATTAAAAATGTATGAAAAAATAAACTCCCTTAAAATATAGTTATCATTCTAAAATTGTACTTAAGATAAAAACATAAATTCAAATATCAACGTCATATAAAATCAAAAGGAAAAGAAATTACATTAAGTGATAAAATATTTGTCCTTCTTTATTTTATGTAAACATTAAGTTAAAAGTACCATACATTTTAAAGATCATATTAGAGGTTATGTAATCTTATAATTATTTTTTGAATATATAAGTACAAGCAAAAAATTGTTTATAAGACGTTCCTTATCTTTAAACTTGGGGATTAGTATGTCTAAGTTCTAAAATAAATATTATTATGTTGTTCTCACGTAAATAGGAAGAAATAACATATGTGATGGAATCATTTTTAATTTCTATCTGGAAAACTTTTAATAATCAAAATACATAGTTCATGGGAAATATTTCCAAATGCTGACGTATTAGCTAGATTCTTATCTAATTAAAATAACATTTTTTTAAAATACTTTATAAATAAAAATATTTATATTAAAGGAATAAAAATGTTTTAGTGTTTATAACTTTTGGTCTTAAAATTCTAATGACTGAAAAAAAAACACTGGTAATTTCTGAATCTTCATTTTTTTGGTTTTTAATTTTTAATCACAATTGTTTAAACAACATACATTATAAAAATACAACTGAATAATTATATGATAGATGACTTAGAATAATTTAAAAAAAAGAATTAAAAAAAGAAATAAACATTATCTCTACTACAATACATTTACAGTCAGTAGAAGAAATAATGAACATGAAAAGTTAAAAAATGTTCAACTTATTTCTCCTCTCAAAAAATATGACGTTATACTATTGCATTCGAATAAGTATTAACTTAAAGTTCTGGAAAACCTTTTTCAAATCCAAAGTATATATCATATACAGTACAACGATGAATCATTATCATATCTTCTTGTGAAAAAAATATTATTTTTTCTATTTTTGAAAAACAGTATTATTTTTATTAATCCAAAAAATTCCCTCCATTATCTTTTTTCATATTACCCAAAGGCCATGTTTCCCCATGGCTTTGTTTAATCATTCTACGCAAGCAATGTGGAATTTTTTAATTAATTACGACCACCAATCTTTCCTCCATAACATAGCTAATTTTTTATCAGTCTCAATATCATTAGAACTGTAACTTTCGAATGAGATATAAACGATTTTATTTCATTAATCGTGTAAAAAGACCTTGTTAAAATGGGTTTCTTGAAGAATAAATGAACCAATTTTTGTCACAAAAACTGGAAACGATCTGGTCCCCCTAGTTAAAAAAACACATTCTTTGTCAATTTATTTATAAAAATTCGTTAAGTTTTAAATGGATTATGGGACAAAATTTTTTATTTTTAATATGTTTTCTATTGATAAAGTGATGAATCAAATATAATTTATATTTTTTACAGTTAAGGCATTTACAACCTAGTATGTAATGATATCTTTTTTTGTTTTTGATAGTATTTAAATGCTAGAGAAGACGCTATTTTTGTAACAGGAGAAGTGGTAATATAAGAATCTAGGACTTATATTCATTCATTTTCGTAAATCAAACTTAAATATAATTAACTATAAAAAATATATTGAATTTATCAGAAATTAGACTTTTTAATATGGTTGTTATTATTTTAGTAGATTCTAGAAAGATTTTGTTTTAAATTGTGTTAACAAATAACATTAAATTTTTCTATTATTCACAATATTCTGTGATTATAACATTCAAGTTGTTTACAATCCTAACATATATAAATAAAAAGTACAATCTTCATATTATTTAATATTAAGTAATTTTATAAATTATTAATAGAAAACAGAATACTAATTGTTCATATTTCATAGTAACACAGGAAAAACTTGAAAAAATAGATTATCAAATTAATTCAATTTTCTAGATGATTAACAAGAAATATTACGTAAAAATAAAGTTGTTTTTATATAAAAGTTTAATTTACTTTGAAAGTAAAGGATAAAAATGAATATTTAAATGAAAACTTTTATTTAATTTGCTTTTAACAGAAAATGATAATTTAAAATTAATTATCATTAATATATAACTTATATATATTGATTTTGATAATCCTTGTAGTGTGAAGAAGTAATTAATAAATCTTAAAAGTAAAAATTGATACTTAAATTTCAATAATAAATTACTGTTAATTTGCATGATAAAGCAAATTTTAATTTTGAGTAGTGAAAATTTACATTTTTTCTCATTAAAAAATACTATAAATAGGAGTAGTAATTATGAAATTATATACATTGATTACTTGAATTTTATTTGAAGGATACTTTACGGGCTATGGAAAGAGGAGGTGGTATAGAGGATCTTATTATGATGTGTGCTCCTGATGCACCAGAATCAGATTTTAATAAGAAAAAATCTAAAAGAAGACCTAGAAAAAAGGCTGGCAATAAGAAATCTCAAAATGGACAAAAAGAAAGAGAGGGTGGTGACTATGACGATATTGAAATTAATGATAAAGAGCTCGATGAAATAGCTGATCCGGAAGAAAAAGTTGAAAAAAAAGCTAGAGGCAGGAAAAAAAAAGATGATGAAGAAAAAGTTAAGGATGACGATAAGGAAGATGATAAGGATAAGGATAAAGATAAAGGTGTTAATGAAATGAAAGAAAGACGTCTTAGGAAAAAAAATAAAAGGGAAAAAAAAGAAAATGATAAGGAGGTAAAAAAAGATAGTAAGTCAGAGGAAATAATAAAATCAAAAAACGATATTGATGAAAAGTCTGTTGATAAAGTTAAAAAGACAAGAAAAGCTAAAAATAATGATGAAGAAAATGATCAAGTAAAGATTGAAAGAAATGATGGTACGGAGAATGAGAAATTAAAGAAAAAAGATGAAAGAGAAAATGATAAATCTATAAAAACTAGAAGACGTCAAGCAGTTGATACTGAATGTAAAAAAGAAGAAACAACGAGGAAAAAAAAAAAGTTGATGAAGATGTTGAGGTGTCACGTAAAAAGGATGTTGAGGGTACAGACAAAGATAAGGGGAAAAAAAAATTGGATCAGGAGACTGATAAAAACAAAAAGATTGCTATGGAAGAAAATGACAAGAAGAACGATAATAATCAAGAGGTCGTCGAAAAAAAACGAGTCAAAAAGAAAATACCAACACCTGCTAAGACAAAAGCTGATGATTCTACTGGTAAAAGAAAAGTAAAAAGTGTAAATGTTAAAGAGGAGAAAAAGAAAGTTAAGGCTTCAGAGAATGTTAATAAAAAGAAAACCAAAGTTTCTGAGGAGGTTGATAAAAAAAAGAGCAAGCAGCAACTACCAAATCAGAAGTCTATTGTTACCGTAAAATGATACTTTCCAATTATAATCAATGATATTACAAATTATTTTGTGTATTAATTAGCATTCAAACAAAATTGCTTAAATATTAATTCAAAATTTAATAATTTTTTTTCCAATAACTACCTAAATAATAACAAACATTCTTTTTATGTTATATAAACTAATAAAAAATTTCTGAAATATTTTTATGATTCATTATATTAATTTCATTAAGAAAAAAGATAAAAAATGACATCACTAGATAGCCATAAAAACATAGTGAAACAGAAAACAACTAGAATTTTTTAGACATCATTTTATATTACTATAAAAACTCTTTATTTCATATAATTAAATGTGGTTTGAAGAATTGATAATTCTGATGAACAGAATACTAGTCAAACGTTTTTTCGATGCAACACGACTTCAAAACTATAAATACCTTTGTTTGACAGGGTTTTAGTTCTGATATAATATGAATTAAATTAAGAAGATAACAATTAAGCTAACGAAAACATTTCCAACATAAACTCGTAGAATTTTTAGTCTATATTTCTATAAACAATGTTCTAAATAAAGCCGTACATTTACATGATTTAGATGATCATTTGGGAAAAGAAATAGAAATAAACAAGCTGAAATTTACACTAGTAAAATTTAGAAAAAAATAAGTGATTTTGAAATTATGGTTAAAAAAAGCGTATTTTTTAAAACTTAAGTCAACGTGTAACTAAAAGTTATAATTTATAACGGCGATTCAAATGAATGCATCAAATAATTATGAAAATTTAATAAGATTTATGTATCAATTATAGAGAAAATGTTAAAGCCATTGATAGCTAATAAATAAAAATTGTATTGTTCATGAAAGGAATAGAACCGATAATAATAAAACCATTTTTTGTTCCGATTAATGAAGTTGGAAATGTAAACATAAATTCTATTAAATATTTTATACTATTAAATAAAACTATTAAAATTTATGGCTTTTTAGAAATCTATATAAGAAAGAGATTTTTTGATGTTAATGTCATTAATAGTAGCATGTTTAAATTTCAACATAATAATTTTTTTCTCTATTCTTGGAATCAATTTCATTGCATCAGAACTTACTCAAGAAGAAGCAACTGAAATTGTCCAAAAATGTCTTCAACCCCTTTTTGAAGGATATTATGAAAAGAGAGCCGATACGTCATTCTCACACACACCTGAATACCTTACAAGGGGTTCATATCCCATAAGACCAATAAAATTGTCAATTATTCCACCAGATTTTCATGTCTTATTGAATGGAGGAAAATATAACTGTGCTAAAAAAGAAATTATAAAACTCTGTAAATTATCACCAGTCTATACATTTTATGATCGTGGCCAAAAAGATACATATATATCAGATTCTCTAAGAGAAAGAAACATTCAACGTGGAAGATTCAGAACATATAATAGATTAATTGGCTACTTACCGAAAGAAAACGGTGCTTGTGGAGCTGAAATATCTATTACACGTCTTCATATTGTTAATATAAGAAAAAAACATGTAGACAGAACATTAATTACACCAGAGGATATTACATATTTTAAAAATTTAAATAAAAATCAACGAAGTACTTTTAAAAACAATTTTTATTACAATTACTTCTATGGATGGAAATCTAATAGTTCAGATGTAAATGTTAAGATTCAAGATTTAAGAAATCTTTATGATCAAACAGTTGATGGTAAACCAATTGATAGAACCATAATATGTGAAGACGATTTACAGGATGAACTTGGTATCCAGAATGATGAACCTTCTGATGACGGTAGTAAACCACCTGCTCCCGGTACTGAATCATCTCCTCCTGCTATTGATGATGATGATAATGAAGCATCTTCTGGCGAAGATGAATCACTTTTTATTGAAGAGACAGAAGAACAAACAGGTGGTGTTATACCTACTACCGTAGTCCATAAAAAATGCACTAGTAAATCATTTATCGAAATAATCAAAGAATAGATATGTAATTAAGAATTTTTTTTGTAAAATATCTTTTCTTTTAAATAATTTTAAATAAGATAAACAAGTTTTCTTAAAAGTTTCTTATTATTAACATAAAACATCATTTCACATAATATACTTTCAACAATTAAATGATAATAATTTTTGTTATACTTTATAGATTTTATAAGTTTTTATATCCATTGGATAGCTTAAAATCTTTTTCTATAAACCATATAAAGATTCATTAATATAAGATAACTATTATTTTTTTATTATATAATTAATACTAAATGTTTTGCAAAAATATCGATAACTTTATAAATACACTTAGAAATACTTTTACCATGCCTTCATCCCCTTTTGTTTAGGCTTTTAATGTACTCCACTTATAGTTTTTTAATACCTATTTTTACTCCTCAAACTCTCAAGAGTATCAGAATTCACTTCACTGACATTAGTCATTTCAATAAAATTATGATAAACAAATTTTTTACTAAACAATGATATGAAAAATAAGCTATGACATGCGAAGGACATTGCTGTATATTCTTTAACGATTCTACTGCATAGTTTTGTATCTCATGATTTTTCTATAATATCAAGATTAGTATATTGTTTATATATATAACTGTATCGTCACGATAATCATTTTCCTTAATGAAAACAAATATTTCTCTTTCAATTTTAGATATCTAAAAATTCAATATTATTCCAACTAAGTCCAACAAATATATATGTACAATGTGAAGAAGAAGGATTCACGTATCTTCTGCTTTTTTTACAGATTATTGTATTTTAAAAATCTCATGCACCTCAGATATTTCATATCTAAAAAAAATAAATACTTAAAAGATATCTTTGGGAAAGTTATATTAGTAGATTTTTTATACAATCACGCTTTTGAAATAAAAATATTAACAATAATTTATAATTAACAATTATTCATGATATTAAATATTACTGCTCATAATAAAGATTGCTATTTAAGTTTAGAATTTAATTTTCTTAATATCTTGTTTAAGATTGTTCTCCAACAAACATTTTATAAGACGTAATTTAAAAAAATTGGACTATCATATGTATTATTGGCAAAAGGGTGTTCCTCTTGATAGATCTTAACATTGGTAAAGTTATAGAAATTTTTCATATTTATTAAATTATTCTTATAGCTATGTAAACAATATAATTATACAGTAAAATTATGAATTTAGTCGTTAAAATAATTTTTGTGTACCTCTCATTGAAGGATACTAGTATTATCGGAGGCATGTTTTGGTTTTCCAATATTGAAAGGAATGTACTTATACTTGATCATATGCATAATTTGTCTCTTCATCGTTAAAATAGTCAACATAATAAAGTATGCTACAAGAATTGGCCAGAAAACAGGAATATCAAAGAATTCAAAGAACGTACACCCTATTGCAATCATTGTTGCTCTCATAAAAGATATCCAAAATTTAAATTCAGGTAGCCGACGCATAAATGGACGGAACTCATCACTATTCTTATTTGGTAGAGCTGGTCCATCGTCTATAATTTCATAAAGATTAAAAATAAACATATTAAACGAACCTTCATCATCAAGATCAAGAGCTGGATCTATTTGTGGTGTAAGAAATGCCAAAAACATAGCTAAATAATGGATAAACAAAGCATAACAAACAATGTAAAATCCTTGAACAGTAAGAATCCTATATACAAAGATAAATAACAATAAAAAGGCAGCTATCCATCTTGGGAAATGATGTGGGGTAGCACGATCTAAATAATACTGATACTTCTAAAATATAAAAAAAATCATTAAAATTAAAAAATAGAATTCTTCAAATAGTTTTTAGTGATAAAATTGTTAAAAAGTTTCTTACCATTCCCAAGCTGTGAGTAATTTTTTCAAAATAAGATGGTTGATCCCGAATATCATCTTCAAATTGCATTTCTTAAATTAGTAGTATCAACCGTTGACAGATCTAAAAATAAAAAAAAAATAAATAAACTTCAAATATTTATGTTTCTCATATAAAATATTACTGCGTGTAAGTGTTAGTTGCAATTGAACATATATGTAATGATAGTATAACGTCATTCCTTAGAATGATACATAGTACACCAATGCGTTATTACAAATATCTTTTTAAGAATTATTTTAAAAATAGTTATAAAAAAATTCAAGTACGAAGTTCTTTTTATTTTGTTAGACTTTATTCAAATTTAAAGAAAGGAACAAGATATAATTAATATTCATGATTCAATAAAATCGTTAAATTTATTTTTTTATTTTATTTTTACATTTTATGGATGTTAAATTTTATAACATTCTAATCTTTACAGTGGTATACTTTAGTATAGGTTATTATTAATTAATCAAATTAGTCCAAAGTTGTCAATTGAAATTTGAAATCAAGATTTCTCACTAATTTTAACATTAATGCTTTTAATTACCTAAAAAACTGGAAATTGATTATGTGAAACTGTGTTCTTTAGATTTATTTATCAGCGTTTTACTGTAACTTTTTGGTTAGTTTGATAGTTACAAATCAATAAGATATTAAGAAGGAAGTTATTAGAGATACAAGTAATTTAAAATATTATTATTAAAAATTAATGGAAAGATAACAAAATTATTTGTCAAAATTCATTATAAATTATTCTTTATTTAATGTCATTTGTGTATTTGTTAATGGCAGTTGAAACGTCTAAATCTCTTCTGGGAATTTTAAATTATTACTTTTTCAGGGATTGAAATTATGACTTTTTTTACTATAAGCCATTAATTTTATAGATTAAATAACAATTTAACTTAATGAAGTAAGTAACTTTTG
The DNA here is from genome assembly GCA_963280985.1 of Strongyloides venezuelensis. NCBI lineage: Eukaryota > Metazoa > Nematoda > Chromadorea > Rhabditida > Strongyloididae > Strongyloides > Strongyloides venezuelensis. The sequence goes on from CAUJLX010000001.1 coordinate 11,905,559, forward strand.
AAACTTTATATCCATGAAATTGAATAATATCATACTTGTCTTAGCACATACTCCTTTTTACATGAAATATTTTCATTAAATTAATGAAGTAAAGTATTAAAGGATAGTTGTTGAAATGCAATGAACACACAACTTTAAAACCAAATATTTTAAATTATTTTACTTTTGAATAATAACTTTATTTTTTAAATTTTACACTTATTGTTATAATTTTTAATCTCCAAAAATTTGGAGAAAAAATTAAAAACAAAATAAAGAATGTAGAGAATAATTCTTCTAATTTATAAGCATATAAATATGCATAATATTTTCGCTTTGTCAAATAAAATCTTTTGCCTATCATTATTTATTGTTACTTTTGCCAACAAATAAAGACTCTAAGAACCGTATAATTATACACATTAAGTTTTTAATTCGATTTTCATGAACATGACATTGTGATATTTTTAGCACATTCCATTATATCAACTTCTACTATACTCCTCCTTTTTTTAACATACCCAAATAAGTATTACTTTCAAATGTAACAAAAAACATGCATTATTATGTTAAGTTTTATATAAATATATAACAATCAAATTTAAAATGTTAAACATTTTGTTAATACTTATATATTCAATATTTCTATTTATCGTAAAAGAAGTAATGTTAAAAAAATAAAAAACTTCTTTTACTAGATTTTTTTGTTGTTGACAAGGTAAGGGGTGATACAAACTGATGGAAAAATATAATTGTTTTAGAAAATATTCTTTTAAATGAGAATTTTTTAATTCTTTTGTTGCTAGGAATAGATTTTCGTTATTTTTCTATTAGAATCTTCTTTTCTATAATGTACCTCTTGTTTTTGAAAAGACATCCCTTTAGAGAAAATAATAGAAATATTATTTCAAAGCAAAAGGTTAAATATTTTTTTGAAATTATGAAATAGCTACAAAAATCCCAAGCATAACAACCATTTTTTTTAGTGATTAAAAATTTTTCTAGTATGTTTTTCAAGACTCATTATTATTCAACTAATGCTCATTTTTATTTCTATTAAAAAACGTATTATGTTACTTTGTTTTTTTTAATTTTACTATTTAATATTAAAATAATTATTCCAATAAAAATTTTTTTGTTCATTAATATAATGTTTATTTACTTACTCTTTTTGTTTTTGAATAGATTTTTACTAGTATTTTTGAATTTTGTATAATAATTTCTATTATATTTTCATTCTAGAAGTGAAAAAAACAAAAAATATATATAAAATGTATTAATATTTATCTTTGTACAATATTAGTTCATTTTCGTTTTTTCTAATATCATTTATAAAAAAAACAACCAAGTATGAATGTATATTATATGAGGAAAATGTTCTTCTTCTATGCGTATTATGATAATATTCTTTATAAGGATATTATATAGTTAATATCAAAGTTTGTTATCACAGGATAAAACTCTTACGACGAAATGTGCCAAAATGTTGTTTATTGTTTTATAAACTTTCATTTTCACGTGTTTCACCTAATTACTATATTACATACAAAATAATACAAACAATCTAAAAGAGATGGAGATATATAGATGAGTGATCTGCTTTTATAAGATTGTTAGTTTTATTAAGTATCTTAAGTACCTTCTTCATCAATTTTTTTATAACCATCTGTTTTAATTAAAATGAAGCTTTATTTTAATAAAATTAGTACATTAAAAGTTTTCCCCTCTCCTGAATGACTAATCAGCTCATTGTTTTTATAGTGGATTTTAATCATTTCTATAATGGTCCTCCAAAAGATAATTTTTTTTCAACTAAAATACAAAACTATATAAAATGCTTTCTAAACAACCTCGACCTTCATATAAATGTCAATTATGTTATGTATATAGACGATAAAGTAAGAATTTTAAAATGAAACAACCTTGAATTTTTATATTTAAACTTTCTATTATTTTTTTCTACTAAAATTTATTTAACAAATTTTCTTTTAATAAAATACAATTAAAAAATTATTTAATTGATTTGAACAGGTTTTATTTACATCACTCATTTGTAACCTTTCTTTTTTCTCCAATTTTTTTGACATATCAAATTATTTTGGTTTATTTTATTAGAAATAAAAACAAACATCTTTAATGTTTATATATTTTAGTATTTTTTATAGAAGAAAAATAAATATGTGTTAAAACATATTTTATCCATTTAATAGTTTTATAAAAGTAGTTTTCATATTAAGATAAACTTTCTTAAAAACATATTTTTAATAATTTGCTTAAGAAAGTAATAAGCTATGTTAAAATTTATTTAACAACTTCTTTTTACTAAACATCTTGTAAAAGTAGATAGATAGCTATATATATATGTATATATTTGTATATGTTTAAATAATTCTAAATTTTGTTCACATCTATTCTTTATTATTAAACGTTATATATACAATATATCTCTATTGTCATTGTTAATTTTATTGTCCCTATAGAGAAGTTATATTTGTGGTACTTTTTGACAATACATATTCTCTCCCACATTTCTTTTCATTAAACTTTTTATAAATGAGCATTCTATAAATCTTTAACTACACTTTACTACTATTTTTAATTTCTTTTTATTAAAATAATTCTCTTAATTTCTTAATATTACAAGAATCTAAAATTTTTATAGGCATATTAAAATTTTGTCTAATATTTTTGATAGATATGAATAATAATATTTTTGTGGATATAAGTATATATAAAACATTTTATTAACAATCATTTCACATAGACATACAACTATCTACGAACAACTATTAAAATAATCCTAATATCTTTTAACTTTATCATTATTGTTTTTTCTACTAGCAGTGTATTTTTCATCATCATATAATTAATCATCATTAATCTTTATATAATAATTATTTTTAAAATTACTGTTGTACTATTAAGAAATATATATATCTTAGATATTTATTAATTTTTTATCAAATAATATTTCCTCACTGACCATGACAATATGTTACCTTCTGTTTCATTAAACATTCTTTTTAATGACATATAAGATGAAGTATTATTTTTATATCTAAAATATATTAATTTTTTTCCTTTTTCTTTACTATTCTCTCTTTCTGTCTTTTTATTATAGTAATTTTTTTCTTTTACTATAATATCCTTAAACCACTTCAATATTTAAAAACTAGGAAGAAAAATTTCAGTAGGAGGTTATTTAAATTAATAAAGTGACAATTTTCACTATACCACAGTACACTTTTATTTTTATAATACTTCTTAACAGAGGCATAGTCTATTTTGTTTAAAGATAAAATTAAATTATCAAAAATTAGATTTTAAATGTAACATTTAAAAAAAACTTTTGTAAAAATATATACATTTAATATTTATCTTAAAAAAAACGTGTTCATACAACCAACTAAAATAAATAAATACCTTAAATAAGCTTTTTTTATTTATTTTCTCCCCTATATTTATTATATTAACTTAATGTTACAAATTAGTAAATATATTTTAAATATTCTCACTTCTTTTTATATTTATTATTATTTTCTTTAAATGAGTGATTATTCATATTTTTTAAAAATCGCCCCATCTTATCTTTATTCATTGATTTTATTGGTGATTATTTAACATTCAACTTTATTACATTGGTAATTCTTTCTTTTTTCAGATATATAATATATATATTTACACAAAGTATATTTTTTAAACTAAATACCAAATTTTTTTTTAATCAAAGTTACGAATATTTTTATTTCTATCTATTATCATGTACAAGATAAAGTATTTTAATTTTGTATTTTACCTAATTATACCTTTAATATTTTTAAATATTTTGTTACCTATAAATGCTAATACTTATTCTGTTACTGGATATAGTAGTGTAAGAACACCCAATAATAATATTGCCATTGAAACACTCCCAAAGTCTCGTAAACGTAGAGACATTGAAAAAGGAATTGATGATAATGATAGTGAAAGTGGTGATTTTGATCATAACAGTTGGAATATACCATCAGATGTAGAGGTACATGATGATAATGGTACGGATCATCTATATTACGAAATGAAAATTTACTCAAATAATGAAACTATTTTTAAAAAATATTATATTGATGTTGAGGAAATGTTAAAAGAACCTGGTACGGAGGGGAGTATTGATCATCCACAATTAGTTAATTCATATCGTAAGGCTGTTGGTATACATCTAAATAATACCTATCGTTTCTATGGACATACCCTTCAACAAGTAACTATTGCTACAGGTGGTTTTTGTTATGTTGGTGATCAAGTACACTCATGGTTAGCTGCAACACAGTATATTGCTCCATTAATGGCAAATTTTGGTACTGAAAATGCCGATTCATCTATTTTATATGCAGATGATGGCAAAAAACTTGTTGTTGAATGGAGGAATGTTTTTGTTAGAGATCATGTTGAAGGTTTGTTTATATAATAACAAATTTATTATGACTAAAAAAATATATATTTATTTTTTATTATTTTTAGCCGGACCATTTATTTTTCAAATGTCATTATATGCTAACGGTGATATAGTTTTTGTTTATGATAAAATACCACTTAATCCTCAAAATATCACTGAAGAAAATCATCCAAGAAAGATTGGTATTAGTGATGCTTACACATCTGAGGAACCTTTTGGTACAATACTTGGTTCACCAAGAAGATCCAACTCAACAAAAAGAGTTATTTATGAGTATCATAAAATTTCAGTACCATTAGAACAAATAACAAATAAAACAGTTGTTTATATTATGGCTAAACCAAATTGTATACAAATTGAAAATTGTGATGAATGTTACTCATCTAACCTTCAACACTTTGAATGTTCATGGTGTCACGATGAGACAACTAATACAGGATTTTGTTCGGATCAAAATGGTTTACATAGAAGAAGACAAGATTGGATACAAAATCATTGTCATGAGAAAAAAGTTGATGGTGCTGAGTATTGTAAAAATATCAATTCTACAACCACAACAACTGTAAAAACAACTACACAAGATCATGATATTGCTAAAGTTACAACAACCAGTGAATCTAAACTTTCTAATAAAGAACATGCAAGTATTGATGGCACAAAAGGTGGAAGACATTTCTCTTATTTATTGGCAATTTTTGTTCTTCTTGTTATATTTGTTGCTTGTTGGGTGGCATATGCTTATTACAATCCATCAACTCCATCAGGACAATTTCTTATCAAATATCGTTTCTCTCAGTGGCGTATACCAACAAGTCACGTTCGTTACAGTGCATCTCTTCATACATAAATATAACTTTATATTTGAAAAATCCCAGAACACCATAAAAATAACTAACAAAAAACGGAGAAGTACATATATTTTTTAATAATATAAAAAATCAACTACTCAACAACTTAATATTTGAGAAAACATAAAACTTTTTAGTGTCTTATTAATTCTAAGACTCATTCGGGTGCTATACTTTTATAGCAAAAAACTTATTAGTTAACAAAAAAAACCTCTTTCCATGAAGCAAAAAGAACTTGTCACCTGGAGACAATTATTATTTAGTAATTCTAACTATCTTTGTTCTGGTTATTTTACCTTTTTGATAATAAACAATTAAAATAATTTGCAAAAGGAAATTATTTATTTAATTTTTATTAAAATGTCTTTTTTAATGGTATTTTAATGATAGAAAGGATTGATATTTACAATGAACAAAACAACAAAAAAATTTTAACATAAATATTCTTAAAATAAGTTGTTTAAGGAGATACATTTGATTAATGTATTTACTAAATTATTATCACTTCTTTTTTGTAAATATTTTTAAAAATAAAATATTTCATTTTAATGATGATTATGGAAGAATATTTTATGAAAAGTTAAATATTGGAACATTAAATATTTAAAATATAAGAGTATTGGTAAAAGATGTTACTTTAACTTTCTATAAGTTAAGAGAAATTTTTACATCTACCTTTATCTAATTTTTGTTATCGGTTGAATTTTAATATATGCATTTTTAACTTCAAAAAATATTTAGTTAACAAAAGAAGACGTTTTAATAAAGATATTAACTTCTAAAAAATGATAATGAGGATGTATATAACATATATATATAATGTTATTTAAAAATGATTTAAAGCAATATTACCTTTGAGAAATGTTTATGCTAAAAGGTTTTTTTATTATTATTTTATTATTTATTATACCTTCTAAAAGTAATGCGATTACATATCTGATTTATAAAAAAACAAATCAAAAGTAGCATCTTTATTTTATTTAATTTATTACCTTTCCATTTGATTTGTCAATTGGGAAATTAAAAAAATCATATTTTCGAAAAAATTATCTATTTTTATTTCCTTATCTTTTATTGACTATTTTTAATGACTATAGCTTTGATAAAATAATTTTTTATTTACCTCTAGTAAAAAATATTTTTTGAAAATTTTTTATTTAAAATGCTTCTAAAAACACATTTAATATACTTATATTTTTTTATTAAATATTTGTAGTGCTAAAAAAAAACAACTGAAATTAATCAAAGATTAGTAAAATTTCCTTTTGTTCTTTATTAAATATTGTATTTACATTATAAAAGATCATCCCTCTTATTATAATTCTTCTTCAATTTGAAAAAACATGAAAAACATACAAGAGTATGTTTAAAAGTATAAATCAAATTTTGTGGTTATAATATCATAATTTCATAAATATTTTTTATCAAACAACTACATAGTATGTAATAGTTTGAGTATAAAAAATAATTTCATATATAATACTACTTTATTTCCCCAGGTTCTATACCTTCAATCATCACATATGATATATTTTTTCATTTTTCACATGAAACTTTTTAATATTTTCTTACCAAACAAATAATAATCACTTAATTTTTTATCATCTAATGAAAACTTCCTTAATGTATTTCTTATAAGTTTACCTTGTAATAATAAGATTGTGTATATTTTGATTATGATATCTATTATTACATTTTCGTGTTACTATTATTAGTACAAATGTATTATTCTATTAAGGTATTTATTATTTCCAATAATACCAAAAATAAACAAAATATATTTATCTTTTTATTATAAATAAAACCTATAAAATGATAAGTTTTCTATCTATTTTATGATTACTTAAATTTTTTATCTCTATTGACCTTCTATTATTATCTATACCTTTAATATGCCATAAAATGCATTATGTAAAAACTTTTTGAATCATTATTTATCCTCCACTCTTTAGAAAGCAAATACAAATATGATAGAAAAAAAAACAAGAAGAGGATTGTAAATTATTCCTTCTAAAGTTATTATATATCATATTTTTTGAAACAGCATTTTTAAAGATTTCTATAATCATTTTAATATAACTACTTCTTAATAATCTATCTAATTTAGAAGTTGAAGTTAAAAAATAATTCTAGAATGTATTGTTATGTATGTGCTCTTATCAATATAATAAATATATTTTCTTTATCCTTAAATTCTCCAAATTAGAAGAATAATCTATATTTAGTTTTATTTAGAAATATTTATATATATTTTTACATATCTTTATCCTTTTAATATACTTCAAAGAATGAAATAACAAAATCTAAGCTGGTAAGATAAAAATTGTAGTGGTGATAATCAAATCATTCTTACTAAAAATCTATCTCCTTAACACCAATGACACTATAATATACTTATAAGAAAGGAAAAGATTAAAAAAATTCCGTTTAAAAATTTTATTTTTATACTACTTATTTTTTTATATTTCTTTTTTGATGTCCTCCTACAATATATTTTTGAGGGAATTTAATATTAACATTGTTAGTACTCTTTTCCTTTAATATTTCTATACCATATTGTGATCTATAATTGATAATCAAAAATAGATATTTTTGAAACTCTTCCTTTATTTCCTACTAATTTATTAGATAGTTTACATCTTTTTAATTTACACCAAGCATCAATAACTATCAATCTCATAAAACATAATAGTATCCTCATTATATCACCGAGACATATGATTTTGATTTAATTTCAACCTCATAACAATATATTAAAAAATGATATGTTTTTAATTATGTTTTAAATCACGTCATGATTAATCATTTACCTCATTACAACTAATAAAATAACATTATTATAACGTCATATTTTCTTTAATTTATTTATCATCTAAACTAATAAGTGTCTTCTTCAAAAATATTATAAGATATGAGTTAAAAATTTTTCTCGATCCACCGTTTAAATATCTCTTTTAAAAAACATCTTACTAAAAAAACTACGTTTGTAATAATTTAGCATAATATTTTAAAAAATTTCCTTCCGTACCTCTTCTTTTTTTAATATATTACATAATTTCTAGCATATATCTGTTAGAAATGTTTATTTCATCTTTAACATTTATTTTTATCATTTTCATAAAGGGACAAAACTTTTAGTGTTTTCTCTCCTTCTTAAAACTCTACTTTCTTTTTATATTTTTGGTATTGGGGTATTGAAGAAGAAAAATATAATATATATATTTTATATAAAATATATTTATAAATGGAACATTTTTAAATTTATTGATAATTAAAAGGCACATCTCTGTTAATGACATGTACTTTGTAGAAACATTTTTATCACATTCTTTTTTTCTTCCTTTTCATATGTATATATTTAATTTATACAAATATATATGTAACTATACTTCAAATAAAAATAAGAACTGTAGAGGGAAACTTTACATTATAATAACTCTCTCTTGACAATTATCCTTCTTGTACAATAACTTTTTTTTTATCATCATACCATTAAATAGCTATCATTTCCAGCTCTTTGGTTTCATCTCGTTTGAAAATGCATTATTGTATCAAAAGAGGATTTTTTCTTCATATTTTTTTAAAATTAAATTGAATATCTTCTTATTTTAAAGGAAAATTTAAAACATCCTCATTTTTTAAGGTTTTTTCATTTTAAGACTTTATGATGGCAATTCATGCAAACCTTTTTATAGTTCTTTTATTTTAATCATCCCAGTTAAGATGTTCCTTGCCCAGACTATAAAAATGAAATTGTTAAAGGAAATCATAGAAGAGAAACATTTTTTTTAATAATATTAATGATAATCATAATTAATCAAAATATAACTTTCCTTAAACTATTCCTAGAATATTTATTTTAATAATTTTATCAAGAATAAATTAATATTTCTTTCACTCCTCTATTAGATTATAATAACTTAAAGAATTTTTTTAATGAATTTTAAATAAAAAGTTCAGTATTTCTTCTACCTTGAAGATGGAGCAATTAATATTGGTAAATAACTTCTTTTCATCAATTACCATTCCATAGTTTCTGTTTTAACTATCAGAATATCAACGATAATTTAATAGAAGTCTAAAAATTGTTATTCATAACATCATTCAAATTACCATAATGTCTATTTTATTATCACTTATTAGCATAAACATTAATACCCATAGAAAAAAAACTATAGAATTTTTAAAAATTATTTTAAATAATCATTTATTAATTTCTAAAATATATAACATTTATATTCCATAAAAATATATAAAGTTAAAATAATAAATGTTAAACTTTAAATGTTTCAGTTAAATTTTTTAGCTTTATTCTCTCCTCCCTCCGTTCTATTTAATCATTTTTATCTATTTAGTATCCACAAAGGAAATAGTACTTTAAAAACTTTTTTAAAATAATAAAAGTATAAGAATAAAATTTATTCCAAAACTCTTTTTTCAAGTCTATTAATTTTCTATTTTGTCTACCATAATATATTTACATATATTGAACTTGTATTTTTCAAAAAAAAGATAACTCTCTTATCTCTCATTTTTGTTTTAGTATCCTCCTATTAAGTGTTCCAGTGGACTCCTTTTAATGCCTATAAACAAATAACCCTAAATATTATTACTAAAAACTATTATATAATTTTTTTTACAAATAATTTTTTTAAATACATTAATGTTCTTTTTTAAATTATAATTAATCAATTTTTTTTTATTATTATACTTGATTTTATTTAATAAAAAATCATTTTTTTAGAAAAGCATTTCTATCTCTGTATTAGTCTTATTAACAATTCAAAAAAATACTTAGAAAAAGAGGTTCTCCTTTTGTTTTTTGTATTTTATTTGCCTCCACTATCAATATTTGTCAATAATTTTGTTTGTTTATTTTTCTTTGTCTATATATAAAATGAAATTTTGGTAAATTAATGAAACTTAAATGGATTAGGATACTTGGAAGTCTAGTAGTTTTTTTTAATATTATTACAAAAATTGAGACAAAACCAATTGTTGAGGAAAGAAATTTTGATGATGTTACTGTAAAAACTAAATATGGTACTATTGTTGGTATTAAACAGGTAATAAATTTTTATCTTAAAATAAAACAATATTTATTTTATAGATATTTAATAAAACTAAGATAAATGTTTTTCCTTGGTATTCCATTTGCTCAACAACCAGTAGGGAAATTACGTTTTGGAGTCCCTCAACCATTACCAATACCAGCATGGAATGGAGTATTTATTGCTGATAAACATTCTAGTACATGTATATTGACACCCGATAAAATGTTCCCACAATTTCCAGGAGCAGAGATGTGGAATCCAACAAATTCATTGGATGAGAAATGTTTAGCACTGAATATTTGGGTTCCACAACATCATGATGGTAAAGTTTTTGTATGGATATATGGTGGTGGTTTTTTTTCTGGATCACCATCCTTAGATTTGTATGATGGTAGAGTTTTAGCTGAGAAAGAAAAAGCAATTATTGTTAATATTAATTATCGTCTTGGTCCTTTTGGGTTTTTGTATTTTGGTCCAGATACAAAAGTTCCTGGTAATATGGGTCTTCTTGATCAACAAATTGCATTAAAATGGGTATATGAAAATATTAATGAATTTGGTGGTAATCCAAATAAAATAACATTACTTGGTGAAAGTGCTGGTGCAGCCAGTGCTACATCACATCTATTCGCTCCTGATAGTGAGAAATATTTTAATAAAATTATTGTTAATTCAGGTACAATAACCAATTCATGGGCAACTAAATCAAAAGAAATCAGTCTTCAAATATCACTACAATTGGCAATAAGAATGAATTGTACTAATGGCTTACAATTATCACAATCTCAAGAAATATTACATAATATTAATAATGTTGTACAATGTCTTTATATGGCATCACCATATATCATTCAACAAGAGAGTGATATAATAACGAATAGTATGCCAGTACCAATGACTTTTCCATTTACACCAGTTGAGGAGGATGATATATTTTTTAAAGGAAATATCTATGAAAAACTAGCTAAAAATGATTTTAAAAAAAATGTTAGTATAATTATGGGATCGGTTAAAGATGAAGGAACATATTGGTTACCATATTTTCTGTATAATGAAAAACATGGTTTAAAATTTAATCATACAATTAGTTCAGATGACATTGAGAATCAGGCATTAATTAGTGATGAACAATATAGGAACTCATTTAAAGAATTTTCACCATACTTTGGTGATTCACCTCTCATAAATCATGCTTTAATTGATGCATACTCTTTTGTTTCACCATCAACAAATGATAAAGAAAAAAAAAGAGATGGTATTGCAAGATTTGTTGGTGATTTCTTCTTTACTTGTTCATTAATTGATTTCGCTGATAAATTATCTGATAATATTTATGGTCCTATTTATATGTATTATTTTACCAAAAGATCAACGGCGAACCCTTGGCCCCAGTGGATGGGGGCTATGCATGGGTATGAAATTGAATATATCTTTGGAATGCCTTTTAGAAGACCTGAATTATATAAAAGAAATGCTTTAGAGAGCGAACAAAAATTTTCAGGACAAATTATGAATTTATGGGGTTCTTTTGCTAATGATGGGTAAATTTTTTTATACAAAATTCATTTTGTAATTTTTTTTTTTAATTTTTATAGAACAGTTTACGATAGTTGGCCAAGGTATAATAAAGTTACGAGAGAAGCACTTGTTCTAGATGATGACATAATACAAAATAGAGATCCTAAGAAAGTAAAGGATGTTCATGGACATTTCTGTAAATTACTTGATGAGGCGAAAGTTTTATCACTGTCAACAACAAGAAAAAATCCGTATTTGGCCATAACTGATTATAAATTGAGGTAAATTAACAATTATGGCTTCATCTTTATAATTAAATATTTTAGACAAAGCTACTATGATGCATCATCATCCTCACCGTCCATTATAACATCATTTATGACATTAACAATACCAATAATTTCATATTTTATTCAATACATTCTCATATACAAATGGTAACTTTTCAAAATTACCATCAACAATATGTCACTTGAAAATATAACCAATAACTAAGCATATCATATTTTTTATCTTTCATATTTTTTAAAAACATTTTTTTTAAAATGTACTATATAACTATTATATTGTTTTATATAATTAAAACTGCCATTGCATATATTTTTTTTTGATAATTCTTATCTTATTATATATACAATCTATTTTGTAATTAATATTTTTTCATACCAAATAAATAATTTGACTATTCACATATATATTATTTATAAAAATTTTAATATTGAATTTATAATAATCAATTATATCTTCTTAAAAACTATATTTATATCATAAACTATCTCAAATAAAATCATTTTTTCCATTGTAATAATTATACATATATAACTTATTATGTCAACAAATATCTCATCATCGTGGTTGAATTCACCCACAGAAGATGGTACTGAAAGATATTACAAAAAAATCTTTAAAAATAGAAACTCCTTGAATATAAATGAAAATTATGAATATAACAAAGATTATCGTACATTGTTTAATTCGTTTCATGATCAAGAGATGGAAGGTATCAAAAAATGTTACACGACAATTGATTATGAGGTACCTAATATACAGATGGATGAGGCATTCTCCTTACCAACATCTTATCAAATACCGATAGAAAGATTTTACAAAATTATATATACAATAACACTAATGGCAAATAATCAATTTGGATCAACATTGAATTTAACAAGAACAAGCCTCATACAAAAGGCTAATGATATTGTTAAAAAAATTTCATGTTCTCCAATTAATGATAAACAGGCATTAAGAATTCTTGATATACAGTTACAGGAGATTGAAGAAGTTACAACTAATATGGCTAGAGATTTGGGTTTAACAATGATCTCAACAACAACTATAAGGACATTAAAAGAACCCAAAGAGACATATATTAATATGAGAGGATATTCCAAGACTTTTAATGAAATATTTTTTGAACCAATCCTGATTTCTGATGATAAAACACTTATAGTTAATAGAAATTATGTAAGTTTTCTAATTTTCATATTTAAATAACCTCAATTTTACGTTGTTTAGAAGTGTCATAAAATAGGAGAAGTACAGGTGGAGATAATTAAGAAGATTAATCTTAAGAATTGTTTAAATGTAAATGTCATAGGAAAATTAATTGGACCACGTGGAAGTACCATTAAGAATCTTGAAAATTCAACACAATCAAAAATCACTATAAGAGGTAAAGGATCAATGAGAAATAATATTTTGGAGGAGGACTTACTTCGCCAAGGAATCTGTGACCACCTTAATGAACCTTTACATATTCTTATCTCAGTTCATAGTCCCTCTGAAGTTGATTGTTTTAGAAAACTAGAACTAGTTCGAAAGAAACTTATTTTTGTTCTTTGCCAAAATAGTAGAGGTCTAAGATAAACGATATTTCCGACATATATTTATATCTTTAAATATATATTTTCTCAGATATATATGTATTATTTAATTATTTATTTGCACATGTTAACATGTTATACAAAATAAAATTACAAATCTTTTCTAGTATTTTTATTCGTATAATTATTAAACAATAAAAAATAAATTTAAACTATGGTAGATTGGCTTAGTTTATTCTTTAACTGCTCAATATCTTTAGACACACCAGTAGATAAATGTTTATTTTCATTGATAATCTTATAAAATTCGTGATTATGTTCATTACTAAGAAAAAGTAAATATTTTAAAAATTCAAAAGCGCACCTTGAATTTTTCGAAGCATATAGAAAATATCTTAATTTTAATAAATATTTCATGACTTCTTGTACATAAACTTCTTTTAACATTTCCTTTGAAGCTTTTCCTGCAGTTTCAGTAATAACTCTCCTTTGCACCCCGCTCTCTTCATAAACATCATCTTCCTCGTCTCCACTTTTTTCCATATTAAAGCGAACCTTACCATCTTCAGAAGATAGAAGTTTAAATGAATCCACGAGCATATTTTGTACATTAATGTCACTAAAATTCAATGATTCGTTATAAATTTTTTCAAAAATTTCAATACATATCTTTTGAGTTACAGCAATCTTCTGGATATTCGTCATATTCTTCAACATAAAACAATAAAGTTTATGGCGATCTTTTTCATTGCTAGTACCTTTCAACGATTTGTGCTTATTAAATTTCCCTAAATTATTGTCTCCATTAGCTTGATTATAGTAAATCCATGATGGATGTTCAACTCCATTAAAATAGAACAAACAATCAATAAAGTTAGCATAAAACATATCTAATGAAACAGGTAACAACGTTTCAACAAGACAAAATTTAGCATACTCTCTAACTCTAAAAACTTGATCCAAAAGAGTAGAGACAAACCTAAACATTATATCTCCTTTCCATATCAAATATCCTTCTTTCAAAAGTTTTGTAAGACAATGAAGTGTAGTGATTCTAACAGCAACAGAATCATCGTTAAGACATGCTCTAAAAATATCTAAATAAGATCCAATAAGTGATGTATGATGTTTGCAGAGATCATGTGTAACTACGATAATATTATTTCTAATAATATAATTTTTTGAGATAACAAGCTCCTTCATGAAAACAGGAATAACATCCCTTGCGAACACTTCATCAACAAGACATATTTTACCCATTAACAAAACACACTGTGCCTGAACAATGGAAGTTATATTTGTATATCTAATATGATGGCTTGTAAAATTTTTCATTATTGATAATGGTGAAATTCTTCTGCTTGATGACAATATAGAGTTTTGGAAATTATTTGAGGATAAAATTGTACCATTCAAAGTTTGTTCCTGGTGTACTCTTAATGCTTTCTTACAAACTTTAGAGGACATTATAAGCTGAAGCTTTTCAAAGAGATCCTTATGTATAAATGAATTGTCATAATCAATTATCTCTCCAATTGTACTGAGAATCCTGGCTAATTTGACATCATCACCATCTTTTTGAGTTGTATTTGATGAATCTTCAAATATTGAAGAATCCAAATTAATTATATCCTTATCATATTTCTCAAACATCAACAATTTCATGTTCTCAAAAGCAATACTAAATATTTCCTTATTCTTTTGGTCAAATAAAGCTTTCCCTGTTTCATCTTCACTATCAACTCCTTTAAGAAGTACACCGTAACAATAGTAAAATGAAGATATATTATTGATATCAATTTTGAATGATGTAATATATTTTTCAATCTGTTGAATTAATAACTTTCTTGTTTTATTAGATAAATATTTAGCACCACGAGCTATTATGGTTGTTAGGTAGTTTGATAATTTAAAATCATTCTTAACATAATCCCTTCCGGTTGTTAAAAACACTTCAGAAGCATTTTTGGGATCGACATTCAAGGAAACACTTAGAATAGAGTATAACATCCATATATATTTACGAGAAACGTCATCTTTAAGATATTTCATAATCTTATTTAATGAATAGATTAAATTATCATCAATAATCTTCTTCCTAACAAGAACTAATACAACTTCTTTCAAAATTTTTTGATACTTTAAATTACTTTCACAATAAGCCAAAATTTTCCAAGCAATTTTGTGAGTTATATCTCTATTTATCAATGGTAAAAATAACATTTTATAAACCAAATTAGCTGCATGTAATTGTACTAGTATTTCACGATCAACTACTTGAAGCAATACACATTCCATTGAAGCAATAATTATTTTTTCATAAAAGGTATAGTCTTTATTAAGATAAAAAAGAATATTGCAAATTGATTCAGATATTTGTTTTCTAATTGATATACACTTGTCACGAGCTGAACGACAAAATTGATTTATTACAGAATTGACATGTTCTTCTTTTCTTAAATGTGGAAAGAGAACTTGTAAGGCTATAATTGCATTTTTTCTACAACCAGCAACATTATCATCGCACCTAACCAAAAGTCTATTGAGAAGCGGATAATCGGAAATTTTGAAAGTACGCTTTCTTTCAAAAATACCATCTTTATCACTGATTATTTGTACATTTATCGAAGTAGTATTCATGTCCACACGTAATGAATTGATATCATTTGATACTTGTGTTGTATTATCATTAACACTTTCTTCTGGAGATACAAACACCACATCAGATGTGTCCATCGGTTTAAAGCTATCAAAATCTATATTGTTATTATTACTCTCACTAGGGTATTTACTTTTTTTGAATTCCTCACTTCCGGTTACTGATTCATTATTTCTTCTTTTACGACGATACTTTGCTAATTGAATTTCCCGAAATTCTTTAAATAAATCAACTAAATCTTTGTTAAATTGATTACTTAAGTTCCCATCCACCAAAAATGATGGAAGAACAGCTAAGGCACGCTGCCTAACAGAACCAAGTTTATCCTCAATACCATAAATTAAAAGTCTAAGAAGTTTAAATTCTAAACTTTCTGTAGACGATTCTTGATATATAATTTCAATATCTTGATTATTCATTTCCTTTTTAAGTGAAATTCCTTGACTACAAAAGATATCATAATCAATAGTAGACTGAGTATTAAAGTTGATAAATTTAAATGTCGTAGAAAATAATGAAATAGCATCGATAGCAAGAACACGTAATCTACCATGTGAATTTTCTCCAATAACCAAAATATCTTCGACAAATTGTTTTTTGTGATCTAAAGTCATAACATTAATAACGTCCATGACTGCTTTAAGAATCTTCAAACGGTACTCGATTTTGTCAGGACATTGAAGACATGCTGACACCAACATACAATAGATTACTTTATGTTCTGTTGAATTATTAACACTAACACGTTCTTTAAGAAAATTTAAAAAAATTTCGCAAATTTGAGTCACTTCATTATTAATATGACAATTACTGGGAAAAAATTCATCACCATCGATTGTAGTAAACATTATCCGAGGCATGATGATAATTGTATATAGTGTTTCAAATTTTGGGTTGTCTGAATTGCAAAGAACGTGGAGTAAAGCAAATCCTATATCAGAAAATTTTTTTAATTTCCTAAATTTTTTGACCGATTCAACTTCATATACAATAGTTTCTTTGGATAAATCAATTCTAAAAAGGTGTTTGATTACGTTGCAGAGGGATTGCAAAGTTTCCGTTTGTCTCAGTGAATTTTAACTTCTTTATAACAATAAACAATCCATCTAAACCGCTATTGAATTTTTTTGCAAGTTCTTTAATTTCTCCTTCAGATAAAACAATTCCTTCCTTTGAAAAGTCTTCCAATGAAAGGGAACTCCTTTTATGTTTCCCTGATTTATTTCTAAATAAAGAATTGTTCCTTCTCAAAATTCTTAGAATTTTAACATATAAATTAAAACATTTTGCGACAATATTTACATGATAAACATCAGTTTCTATGACTCCATTCATTGATATCAACAAAAAGTAACATCTAACTGAGTGAAGTCCATCTACTAAAATTTTTTTAGATTTCACATCTTTTAAAGCTTTTTCTATACCATACCAAAGTAATATACATAGATTTTTCTTTAATAATAATTCATCTTTCACATCACTCACGGTATTGTTGGAATTTCCAACGTTACCTACCAATACATCACCAACTAAAAATAAAGAAATTCATGAAAATAAAAACAATAAAATTTACGCTTAGAAAGTTTGATTGAACTTTGAAAATCATCAAAAAAATCAAAATTGTACATTAAGTTGAAAGAATTAATGTCAGAGAATACATCATCAAAAGTATTATAAACCACCTCTTGTGGAAGAGAATATAGAAATGGAAATTCTTGATTTAAAAAGTCCAGTAAAGACATTTCTTTTAAAAATTTTAGTTTAAAATAAAGGTATGTGCAAATAAATTAAAGAACAATAATATAATTTTTTTTGAAGAAATAACAATGACAAATATCTCATAAAAAAGTGTCTTTGTGGAATATTGATAATTCCCATAGATTATGGTAAGAATTAGCAAAATTAATCGGTTTTATTTTTAAAGGACATTACCTCAGTATGAGGTGATTTCAAAATAGTTGTACTTTTTTAGTGTGTAAACCATTAGTATTTGGTATCCCATACACGATAGACAAAGTTATCTTAAACTGTATTTTGGTTATTAAAACAGTGAAAATATTACTATTTATCAATGACTATAAAATTCTGAATATAGTAAAAACAAAAAAGCAAAACATAACAATCTCTAGAATATTTATAAGTTTTATTTTTAGATATATCATTTTATTATAATGTTGTAATAAATTGATTAGACTTTGATTAAAGATATAAAGAAATTTTTAATAATTAAATTGTTAAACAATACATTAAATTACCCTTTTGTCAATTCTTTATCTACGTGTGTTGTTAGATTTGTAACAGTACTAGGTTCGTCTGGCCTTAGTGATTCAACATTCTTCAAGGTATCATCATCATGTTTAAGCTAAATAAGAGTAAAACAATGATTGTGTGATTTTGAAAGTAATTAAATTTACCTTAACGGAGATACTTTTTTGTGTCACCTGTTCTTCATATGGATTTTGTGGGGGATTTATTTTTTTAATAAATGTTGCATCATTAACACATTTAGCAACTTTCTTTATCGCTGATGCCTCAGTTTTCGCTTGGCTATCAGTTTTGGGAACTTGAGTTTCAGTCTTTGCTACCTGAGTTTTTAACGTAGGTGGTTGCTGTCTATCTGATTTTTTAAAGCTACATTTAAAAACTGCTAAAAAAATAGAAAGAAATAAAAATAATAAAATCATTTTAAACTATGCCATATGATGTTTAAAAATGCAATAAATGTGGAAAATGAATATTAAAATATAAATTTAATCAAACCAATATGATAATTGTAATATAATTTTTTTAAATAAAGTATGAAAAGATTAAAAAATAATATGGTATATAGTAACGAAAAAAAATTATAATAAATGATATACATACGTATTTATAAAAATATGATTATTTAGGAGGTCAGAATAATTTATCAATAGCATCATTCATTTCATCAATCTCTTTAAGTTCTCTTTCCAAGTCAAAATTTTGATTTTGTTTTGCGTTTGAGGTATAATTTTGAAAACTACGGTTATTAAAGCTTGTAGTATTATTGTACCTGGTAGATCTTGAGTGGTGGTGGCGGTGTTTGTGATTGTGGTAGTTGTCTGTAGTATGGTTTCGTTGAAGGTACCCTTGATGTGGAAGGAGATGATGATTGGGGTGGATTGGCATTTTTAGAACGATTAGAGGGATTTAAACGTTTCCTAGTAGTATTATCATTATTTACAACAACATATGTTGGATTTGGAACACTACTAACAGTGGGTGATGTAACTTGGTAGTACTGATTACTTGTATTTACTGGAATATATTTGAGTACTTGCAGATTCCATAGGATAATCATCAAAATCATTGGCATCTAGATCATTATCATTCTCCTTGCATTCTTCAAACAATGAAGTTCCTTGATTATATACATGATTTTGAGTAACATTACTTCCTATAGCTGTGTCATCAATATTCTTACAATCTTCAAATAATGAATTACCAGGGTTATATATTGAACTTTTAGATGCATTTTCCTCAGGAGGTATCTCATCAATAATCTAAAAATACAAATTTAATATAAAACATAAATCATTTTTACGATAAAATTAAATATTTTAAAAGTGTCGTATATAAAATTTAATGATAAAATAATTGATAGCAAAATAAAAAAGCATTTGTCTAGCATTAGTAACGATAATATCACCGACATTCTCAATGAAATTAAATTGCAATAAATTATTTTGCTCGCTTGATATTTTTATCACTTTAAGATATAATATTCTTTTTATCTTAACATAAGTTTTGTTAAATTATCAGTATAAAGAATACCAATTAGTAGTTAAATAAAATTGTAACTTTCCTTTTGATATACATTGAGTATGTGTAATTATTTTAAAAGTATGGAAGATTATTAATAATATCATATTTATAAATGTTATTTTCATAGAAATCTAATACTTTTTACCTTAAACTTTAATGAGATTATAAACATTTTAAAATGTTAAAAATCAAATTTATGAAATTTGACTTCTAACTTTACATTTTATAATATAGATACTTATAATATTTCACTTAAAAATATTTACAATTTTAATTTTAAAAGTTTTAAGATTATAAAATATTCTATGTTATATTAATACCTTTACCTACACGTAAAATTAGTAGTAAGTTAAAAAAACAAGTTATTTTTTCTACCTATTGATCTACATTCTTTGTAATGCCAAAATACAACATATTACTGGGTAGTTAACTTTTTAATAAAAAGATACACAAAGGAGGGAGAGTAAGATTAAAATATATATTAGGTTTATCACATATATCAATATAACACAGACATTCAAGATTTTCAAAATACACAATAACATTTCATTCTTGGATTCTTCATTTTACTTATCATACATATATCTATCTTTTATTCCTCAATAATAATAATTTTATATTACGAAGAAGAATAAGTGACGACCTTTTTTTGAATAAAAAGAGAAGAAAAGATAAATTCGAAAAGTGAAAGGGATATTATAGATTTACTAGTTGGTCATACTTCAAGATTTACATCATCATATTAACCTTCCACAAATATTTCAACAAAAATTAAAGAAAATTAGAATTATATTTTTAATATATTCCCTTTTCACAATTAAATACCATAGAAAAGTGAAAAAAGTTTTTTCATCGTAAAAATATCCAATTATTCTCTTTGTAGGTTTAATTAACTTTTGTTTTATTAACTATAATTTATACTAATGATATAATGTGTGTAGGTAATTTTATTAGAACTTTTTATATAACTTTTAATATCAAAAATTATATATTTGTTTTATATTTTATCAGCAACTCAGAATTTTCTTTTTTATCATATCACACATTTAGAGATTTTTTTAGATTTATAAACATTTCCACCTTTCTTGTGAAAATTATATTTTATTTATGTTTCCTAGATAAATAAAATAATAAAATCATAGAAAGTTGTTTATTTCTCTATATAATAATAATATATTGTTTCAACGACCAAACCCATATTTTCAATTAAAAAAAAAATTTTTTTACGAAAATATATTGCTATTATAAATGAGGAACAATGTTTTCGATAAAAATTTCCAAAATTCTTCTCCTATTTATTTTCATTTCAATAGCCCATTGCTATGAAAAAAGTAAGTTTTAACAAAAATAAACGGATAATAGAATAATAAAAATAAATCATGAATAATTTTAGATAATGAAGAAACAATTGTTATTATTGGAAATTCTAAATACAACTTAGTTAAAAAATCACTTATTTCCCAACTTAATGTTCCATCAATCAAAGGTAATTTATCAGTAATACATGTTATAACTTTTTATTTATTTAAAAATTTTAAGAACCATCAATTTATAAAGTTTTTTCAATCTTTACTAAGTGGCAGATGGCTGATGGAAAAAGTAGTAATAATATATATAATAGTGATAATATAGAAATTATTCCTTATTATCCTTTAAATATTACAATTATTACGTCATGGAAGGGAATCGATGAGATGTCACTAGATGAGATTGCTATATTTTGTCAATTGATTTATCAAATAAATGGAGGTACAGGAATTATTGAAATTGGAAGTGAAACTAAACAACTTGATGCAATATTAACACATTCAGCTTTTTGTTGGGGAAAAGGTTATATTAAATCAGATATCATAAATAGAATATTCTTTTGCAATAAATTTGAATATTCCAATTTTAAACTTCTTGATAATTCAAAACCTATACACAATAACTATTTGAAGTATCAAAAACCAACAGTTGAAAATAGCGAAAGTTGGAGTTTTAATATTCTAGGTGCAACCTACGCTCAGGAAACGGAAAACGATAATAATAAACAAAAAACTTCCACTAAAAACATTGTTAATGTGGATGTTGAGAAATTAAAACTAATTAGAAGGCATAATTATGCTATTAATAAAAAGGTCAGGAGACATCATCATAGAAAAATAGTCGGAAATAAAGTCATTGTTGATATGTCTAAAGTACAAGCAGCTATTAGAAAATTTGAATGTAAATATAGAAAATCATGCTACGCCACAGGACAACTAAATCTAGATATTGTTTACAAAGATCCAATAGAAACAGTGGAAGCAGAAAAAGTTCCACTAACTGTGGATCAATTAAAATTAATTTGTAAGTATAGAAAAAGTTGTTATGACAGTGCTGGAGTACCAGATGAGCAAAAAAAACTATTAGAAGATGACAAGGATGATGATAAAATTGATTCATTCGGCAGAGGTGGTAAACAAGTTATCAAAGCTACTAAGAAGAATAAAAAAACTTTAAAAAACATAGCAAAAAAGATACTTAAAAAAGCTCAAAAAAAGGTTGCTGTTAAAGTTAAAAAATCCAAAGAAAATCCTAACGTCGCCTTTGAGAAGTATCTTGAAAAAACAGAAAAATTATACAAAAAAAAACTTGATTGTAAATTCAGAAAAAGTTGTTATGAAACAGGAATTGTTCCTTTTGAAACTCAACCACCAGAACCTTTAGAAGAAGTTATTCAAAGATATTGGAATTGGCTTGAACAAAAATTTAACTTCGATGTTGATTTCAATATCGTTAAGGAAGAAGTACCATTTGAGGATCTTAGTAGTGAAGATAAAAAAATAAGATGCCACTATAGAAAGTCATGTTATGAAACTGGAATTGTACCAAATATTTCTGTTAAAATATTTGAACAACCAGTTAAAGAAGAAGTAGAAACAGATCCTATATTAGGTTTTCCTGAAGAAAATAAAAAATTGGCATGTAAATATAGAAAAAGCTGCTACGAAACAGGAATCCTACCACAAGTTTCAGTTGTCGTACCAGAAGTCAAAGAAAAAGTTGTACCCTTAAATGAAAATGAATTCAAAGTTTATTGTAAATTTAGAAAGAGTTGTTATGTTAAAGAAGCTAAATTAGAAGTTGATGAGAATCTTGATATACCTTTGGTTAAAGAAGAAGAAACTCAAACCAAAGATGATATTACAAACGAAGTTAAAGAAACTAGTATAGAAGCTGAAAAAATGCCAGAATTTCCGGAGGAAATTAAAAAGAAAGAGAAAAAACAAAAAAAAGGAAAGAAAAATAATATACAAGAAGAAACTCCTGTTGAAGTAATCTCTGAAGAAGTAGAAATTATAAAAGAAGATGTTATAGATGAAAAGTCAACAAAGATAAAGAAATCTAAAAAAACTAAAAAAGAACAAGCTAAGGATAAAGAACAAGTTAATGTAGAAGCTCCTAAACCTAAGGAAATATCAAAGAAAAGTAAAAAAGATGAAGTCAAGAAAGAAGACCCTACAAATACAAATATTCCTGAACCTAAAGAAACATCAAAGAAAAGTAAAAAAGAAGAAGTCAAGAAAGAAGAACCTACAAATATAGATGTTCCTAAATCTAAAGATGTTCTAAAGAAGGCGAAGAAAACTAAAAAAGAGGTAAAAGTCACTGAAGAGAGTGTAGTAAAAATTGAAGAACAGCCAGACCCACCAAAACCAATTGAAGAGCCTAAAAAATCTAAGGTAACCGAACAAAAACCTTCAAAAGAATCTGATAAACCTTCTCAACCCAAAAAAGTTAAAAAAGAAAAGCAAAAGGTAGAATCAAAAACTCCTGTCAAAAAGGAACATCCAATTGAAAAAGAAAACTGGTACAAAAACATAGATTTTGAGAAATACACGAGTTATATTTACGATTTAGCAAAAATAATACAAAACACAGACTATAGTTCTTACTTCAAGAGCCAAGAAACACAACCGAAAGAGCACCATGAACGCGTATTTGATCCAGAAAAAGAAAATAGGAAACTTAAATGTCATTATAGAAAATCATGCTATGAAACTGGAGAGGTACCAAATTTAACTCATCATGTTTTGGAGCCCCCAGTTGTTGTTGCTCAAGAGCACACTCCTATATTTAACAGAGAGGAAGAAGATAAGAAATTAGTATGTAAATATAGGAAAAGTTGTTATGAAACTGGAGAGGTACCAAATTTAACTCATCATGTTTTGGAACCCCCAGTTGTTGTGGTCGAAGAGCATAGTCATATATTAACCAGAAATGAAGAAGATAAGAAATTAACATGTAAATATAGGAAAAGTTGTTATGAAACTGGGAAATTACCAATAATAACGTTACCTAAAACTATTCATGAACCTAATGTTGAAATAAAGGTTCCAGATGATGAAGAAGAGCTAAAGGCATTTTGTAAGTATCGTAAAAGTTGTTACGAAACAAAAATTCCTCCAAATATAAGAGAAGAAAAAGTAGAAATAAAAGAAACAAAAATACCTCTAAGTGAACATCAAATGAAAAATGAATTGTAAATACAGAAAAAGCTGTTATCAAAAAAGTAGTGATTATGAACTTAAAGACGAAGAAGAAAAAGTAGACAAACAAAAAGAACCAAAAACTCAGACAAAAAAGAGTAAAAAAACGAAAGTAGATAGTAAAGATAAGATAAAAGATAAAATTGAAGTATCGAAAGAGCAAGTAATAATTGAGATGTCTAATAGAACAGAATCTGTCACTGGTGATAATATAAAGATAATAAAGGCGTCAGATGATAAGATAGTAGAAATTATACAATCTCAAAGAGATGTCGAAAGTAGTACTGATAAGCCAATTAAATGCAATCCCTTTAGAATATCATGTAAACAATTATTAGGTCTGCCGTTATCAGAAAAAGCCCCTAGAGCTAAGAATGGTAAAAGATTATGTAGGAAAAAGAAACCAACTACATAGTAGAAATAATAAATCTAAAGTTATTGATAGCATATATAATAAAAATATAGTATTATTATGTTTATTTCTCATTTTTTTGGTAGTAGATATATATTTTAACATGATAAATTTTAAAAAATAAAAACAAACTTACATTATTTATATTTTCAATTGATGATGGAGTGTATTCTAAGGTCATTTGTTGAAAAGCATTTAATTTTGCCTCTTCAAAATATCTTACATTACATGCTAACTGTGAAGCATTAGTAAATGCATCAATAGCATCAGTAAATTTCCCTAAAAATTGAGAATTCTATTTTTATCAATGCAAACCGACCTTGGCGTAGAAAAAAATTACCATAACTACAAGCTTCAAGTGCATCAAATAATTCATTTCTATCCAATTCTTCTTGCTCTTCATTTGTGATTAAAAGAAATGATGTTTCATCAACACCCATAGCAATAAGAAAATCTTTAAAAAATTTTAGCCTTCGATCCATTAAAATATGAGGATCAGACATGAGTACTTCCGTAAAGTCTCGAAGTCTAGTAGAAAAGTCTAATACCATTACCTATAAAAACTAGAAAAAAGTTTGTTTTATGGTTATAACTAAAAAAATGTCAATAAAACACATTTTTTAATAACCTATTGTTATATAAAATCGATGGTTAATTGTTAATGAAAAGAGTAGAAAAATGGAAATATTTCCCAATTAAATTATAATATAAAAATGTCATTTTGTAAAAGAAAAATTATAATAAAAGTATTGTATAAGTTTGTAAAGGAAATAATAGGTTTCTTTGGGAAATTAAATAACAATAAAAATGCTTAATTGAAGTCTTAGAAAAGGAAATTAAAATACAAATGTTCTATGAAGAAATTATATAATAAAGAATAATAATTTAAAAGATACACATTCAAAATAACTCCTTAGGTAACAAGGTTCAAGAAACGTATAACCAAACTTTCTTTGTAAGATGACATTCTAGATTTTATTGCCGTAAAAAAATTTCACATGACATATGAAAAAAAAACACAGGTCTATTTTTTGTAATATGCATCGTTAAATATATGGTAGAGATAAATTCTTTGGACAATTATTTTATAAATATACAAAATCTACAAGATTTAAACATAAAAAGATTAAAGTGCGTAGTAAAAAAAATAATCAAATACATTTGAGATTTTTTTACACTTATCATTTCAACAAAATACACTTTTTCACCAAATCATTAATTAGGATAATTTTAAAACAACATTCAAATTAATACAATTAAATTTGTTTAGTTGTTTAAATATTCAGTGATTATTGGTAAGATAGAAAATGAATATAATTTATTTTTACATGCAAAAAAAGTATACAAAAAAATATAATTCAACAATTACTTAACTTATTGGTATGCACTTTGTGAAATTACATCTCTTAAACAGAGTATTTTGTTTTACTTAAAACGAATGATTATTTTTAACTCCTACTTCCAGCAATATTTTTTAACATTGATATAAGGACACCTTTATTGGGTTTATTTCTATCAACATTAGATGCCTGTGCAATAATAGCAAAATCATCCATCAATTCATCAAATGAATGAAAAGATGGAACACGACTTCTAGGGAATTCAATTCTATCTCCAGAGGATGGTAAATAGTCATCCGGTGAGTCATTTTTAATCATTTCATTGACACATTCAAGTAATGCTGGGGCTTTAATTTTAGAAAATGATATTGATAAAAAGTTATGTAGAGAAACAAGTAAAATTTCATGCCATTGTTTGGTAAAAAATTTTTTGAATGTCTCTGATTCAGTGGGGTTTCCTATGTATGGTAATGAAAACCATTCATTCCATTGACTGTTATTCCTTAGGAAATCCATATTTTTTTCAAAAAATTCAACTGCTTTTGATTGTTTTCTATTTTGAATTGTGTTCACCAGATACAGTCTATAAATATCATTTTCCAATTGTCTTGCTATTGTCACTTGTTCTGATGATAGGGACGTAAATATTCGAATATTTAAATATTCCCATATTCCACGAAGCGAAACTATATCATACTTCTCAATACACGATACGATATCTTCTACGACAGCGTCTACCTGAAAAGTTGTAGAATTAATTTTTATAAATTATTGCTACGTATTTTTAATGTAAAAATAAAACAAAAAACGTACTTTGTATTTCTTATCTTTTGCGGTATTTGAATCAGTTTCAAAAGTTTTTAAGGAAGCCGTAAACCCACGGAAATGGAGGTAATCTTTGATAAGTGAATCGACTACATTATATGGATCAGACATATTTTAAGACGACATAGATAAATGAAAGAACTAGCGTGATTGTTTTTATCAATCGGATACCCGTGATTATGACAAATATGATTGACTTATAATCTCCTAAATAGTACTAATGAGTTGAATCCAATAGGATATTTGTTTACAAATACAACATTATTCTACTAATTAATTCGTTGTAGGAGAAATACTAAATGGGGTGTAATTTCAAATTCGTTAAAATTTGCAAAAAGTTAGGATACTGTTTTGTTATTCGTGCCGAATATGTAAAGTGATTAAAAATAAACTAATATAAAATAAAATCTGGCATATATGCTAAGAAAACGTTTTTTTAATGATAAAGTGATAAAAAAAATGATAAAAATTTAATTTCTTTGCATATTTATATTAAAAGTACATAATTCAACAAAAAGGTGTTTGATTAAAATCATCCTTAAAAATAATTCAAACGGTTTTTCATCACCAGAAATATTCTACTATCTAAAATGAGGAGGTCATAAAAATTTACTTATGAATGAATTTAGACACTTATCCAGACTGATGTTTAGATTCACCCATTAAGTGGATTTACATACTTTAAAATTACCTAGTGGGTGATTTCCTCTCTTTTTTGTGTCTAAATTCACTTATCTCAAAAAACGATTTTCAAATTACGTCTAAACTTTTTATTAAAAGAAAAAACTTTTAAAGTAGTATTCACAAACTTGAAAAAACTGAAAAAAAAGTTGGTCAAAATAAAGTGAAAACTCATAAAGCGGTTTCCTAGAAACATTGTGAATGTTCAAGAAAATTGATGCTAAAAGAGAAACTCTAACTAATAGTGAAAAGGCTCCTGGAAAAAGACATTATGAAAATGGTGAAATTGAAAAAGGTGCGGATTGTAACAATAATTTCGAGAAAGAAAAATTCAAGGAATGCTCAAAGGGCTTAACAACAATTTTGAAGAAAATGAGGTACTTTTTTGTTAGATGGGTCACCATTTTAATATGATTAAAAATGAATAAGAGGAAATGAAATTTTACGTATAAGTTCAGTTTTTCTAAATGATAAGTGATAATAAAAAATTATAATAAAATAATTTTTTTGCAAATTAAAATTAAAAATATATAATTGATAATAAGGTAATTGATATAAATTATTAGTAATTAATAATTCAACTGATTTTTATTTGCTAAAAATATTCTGCTATCTAAAATGAGCTTCCGTCAAACTTTGTGATACTATCTGTGATGAAGAGGCTGCAATCAAATTTCTCCAGGAACACGAACTTTTACCAAAAGCAAAGTTATGTGGAAATGGACATAAGATGAAGCTGGTTATGGGGGATACTCCTCGCTGACGTTTCAACATCAAAGAATGCGTAAAGAAAAATGGGAGGTTATAAAAACTCATCCGAGGATGAGTTTAGACATGAAGTTAAACTTTGATACAATGTTAATCAGTGCTAATTAATTTTAGAAATAAAGGAGTCAAATTATGACAAAAAAGAATAGTATTATTAGATTCCATGACAAAAATGATTGTATGTCATTTAAACAAGGTTATATAATCTCTACCCATATTCTCATATATTTAAAGTCTGCCCAAAGGTAGAGATTATATAACCTCATTTAAACACTAAGAAGTTGGAAGATATTGTGTAAAGTTGGAAGAAGTTAAGTAATTGTCGAAAAGCTGTATAGTTGTGTTGAAAAGTGGTTTTAAAAACAATAAAGTTTGTTGTATATTTAACTGTATTTTGTTTGTTGTTTAGAAATGCCTAGACTCATCCGACTCCTAACTGGACGGATGAGTTTTGCTTTCCTCGGACAAACAGTGGAAATAGATGAGACGCTGTTTGTTAGAAGGAAAAATCTCTGTGGTAGAGTGATGGAGCAGCAATAGTGCTTTGGAGGAATCTGCAGGAAAACCGAAGAAGTGTTTGTGGAAGCAGTACCTGACAACGTAATGGGCCGGACCAGAAATACGTCTATTATCATGAGAAAGAAACACCTTTACTAAGATAATTTAAAAATAAACTACACCCTTTTTAAGTTAGTTATTTTATTTAGTTTGTCACTTACTTTTTTTATTGTATTCTTCCTCCTTTGTTAAGTATCTCCTAATAGAATGAGTTAATATGTGTTGATTGTGTCTATTTCTTTTTATTTAAAAAGATATATCTGCTACACGACGACAGGAGTTCAAAAACATTATTGGAGGTGCTGAGAAGAAAGGTAAATAATGATACCTTAAATAATGTCTGATATGTGGAGAGAATACTCACAAGTAGATGAACATGAGTATGAAGATTTGACAGTGAATCACAAATTCAACTTTGTCGATTAGGAAAAAGGTGCTCATACATAAAACATAGAAAGAGTACCGGGAAGTGTAAAGGAAAGAAGTAAACGTCAATATGGGACAAGAAGAAGTATGTTGGAGAGCTACATGTTTGAGTTCCCATGATGTTATGTATGAAATTCAAATTTATATAAAATCTAAAATTGTTTATTATTATATGATAATTTACATCATATTTTATATTATATATTTGTTGTTATTTTATAAAATTTGGTTCTTATAGTAAAGACATTCCACATGGCGAAAAGAGAACACATAGAAAAAATGTTGACGAGAACTTTTGTCATGTTTGCTCTCCAAATAAACTTTATTTCAATATTTGTATGTAAAAGAATTACAACGTTAAATAAAATATAATTATATCTGGCGGTTTTTTTGTGTAATTTTTTAAAATGAAAGTTAATGAAATTGGTCTCAACAGTTTTCTGGCTAATCAAAATTGATGAAAAAAGCCGAACTGTTGCGGAATTTAAAATTGCATATCATAGCAACTTATGTATATAAAAAATGGAAATTTTGAGAAATTCAATTTACTATACGAGAGAATTTGTATATATTTATATATTGTTGGATATCTGCAAACACCAATAACCATGAATTTAACGCGATATGTTGTTAAATTTTTTGTCAGCAGTTACAATTAGGTGATATTTGCCCTATTAATGAAGTTTTAATAAATTAATTATTTTTATTTTTGGTAATCATTAATAAGTATTAATTGATACAATTTGCAGAAAATGGAGAGATACTGGTAAAAAATATGTTATAAGAAGGTAAAACCAACGGTTAACTTAGTATTAGAAACGGGTGATACTTTTAAGCATTTCGAAAATATGATTAATTTAATTTTTATTTGTTGTTTGATTGTTGATTACCTTCAGTTAAATAAATTTTATTCTATTTACATGGTATTTTTTATGATTAATAAACGTTGTACCAAAATGTATACTTTGTTTTTCAAAAATTAAAGACATTACTTCAGGGTGAGGGATTTTTTTTTTCCAGTGACGAGAACGCCGCCCAGGTTTACTGAAATTTTTAATACAAACTCGTCATCAGTATTTCTGAGCGAAATAAGGATAAAGCTTTTAAGCAGACATTGGAAGATATAAAAGATTTTCAGGATAACAAAACAGTAATCTAATTTTGTTTTAAAAATTTTAAAATGTTTTTATAAAGTAAAAAATTTACTTCATTTCATTTAGTATGCACATAAATAACCTAATAAAACCATTTTATGCATTTTATATGTGCTATGGAAAATACAAAATAATAGCAAATTTAATTTTTTAAAATTTTATTATTTATATTTTCTATTTATACTTGTATGTGATGTTATTTCTCGTCATAACTAATAACTTTCTAATACATTTTGGTTTTATTCATATAAAAAACATTTGAAAACAATCCTGAAAACTTTTGTATTTATAAAATGTCATAAAATTTCCCTACCCTCGTTACAGTATATTTATAACTTTTACTAAAACGTCACATTCTTTTCAACATTTGTAAATTACTTCTAGGAAAAATTTTTATGATTTAATTACCATAAATAATTAAAGCAATGCACTTTACTAGCTACTAAATTTATCTTTCACGTATGGATAAATGAAAAACATGTTAAATGGAGCATATCGTACTTCTAAATTTCAGAAAAATAATGGAAGAAATTTTGAGAACAGTTTAAAGAATTTAGAAAGATGATATTTATGTTTAGAAATATTACAAGATATTCTATTATTATGGAGAACCAAAAGAAATTAATAAGATTCAAGCACGAATATGTTTTGGAAGTTTTTATATCAATTTCCTCTGGAAATGTATACTAAATTAGAAAGTTCTTTAAATAATCTACCCTAAGGGTGAGTATACGTTAAGCGAACACGTTTTTAATAAGAAACCCACACATTTATTTTATGGTAATTTCAATCCATTTTTTCCCAGTAGTCATTATTTTTCATCTACCCATACTAGTCCGTTTTGTTTTCTATTTTAGTTTTTGAACATGCATGTATTTTTTAGCTGTCTTCAGTAATGCTTAATATTTTTTAATAGCATATTTTCTATTTCAATTAGTAAATACTTTAATGTAATTATATATTTGTTCTTCATTAGTTGACAGGCATATTAGTAATTAATAATTCATTTTACTACAAAAGGGAAATTATTAAAATAATTCTATCTCACACTTTAAGTAGTTGAAGGATGAAGAAAATTTGTCTACCCTTTTGGGATTGGAGAAATGTAACTTTCCGCCATTGTGTACATAATACCAATGTTGAGAAATTAAATATTTCATCAACGTTCACCCTCTCCAATATTGCATCTGGCATGGTTGTAAATTACCAGATTTCTTCATAAATACCATAGAAATCGGTCATTAAATTATAATATTTTTCTACTTTATTTTTGTTTTGTAATTTATGTAAAAAAATTTTTTTAGAAGTTTAAAACACAAAATCAATTATAAATAATGTTCGTTTGTGGACGTCAAGGCATTTCGAAGATTGTTAGATTATCGAAGTTTATCGGTAGTACCTCGAAGTCAGTAAAATTCCAAGGTTCAACAAATTTCTTTTCAACATCAGCAAAGAAAGACAATGGAGATGAGGAGACGAAAGACTTAAAGTTTTCTATTAAATGTAAAGATGATAAAAGATTAACATTTGATAAGTATTTAGAGCATGTCAAGAATACCTTGGCTATTAAAGAAGGAGAAGAATTGAAGGCTCCAGAAGGTGCATTGAAGACGATTGGAAAAGAATATGATATTTTAATGAGTGAGGTTTCAGAGTTGAAGGTATGTTACTATTACAAAAATTTCTTAATATTACTTTAAAAAAATTCAGGATAAATATTTAAGAAGTGTTGCAGAGACAGAGAATGTAAGAAAACGTGGCATAAGATTAGTAGATGATGCTAAGGTATATGCTATTCAAGGATTCTGCAAAGATTTACTAGAAGTTGCAGATATTTTAAATCTCGCTATTGATGCTGTACCTAAAGAAGATGTTGAAAGTGATAAGAAATTGAAAGATTTATATGATGGTATTGTAATGACAAAAGAAGTTTTATTAAAAACATTTAATAAACACGGATTAACAGCAGTTAACCCTGATGGACAGAAATTTGACCCAAATTTACATGAAGCAGTTTTTCAAGTCCCTAAAGAACAAGCAAATGTTCCAGCAGATCACGTTGCTCATGTAGCTAAAATTGGATACTCACTTCATGGTCGTCCTATTCGTCCCGCTCAAGTTGGTGTTGTAAAATCAGACTAATACTATAGATTATATATATTTATTTATCTATTAATTTGTTGAAATTTTTCTATCTCCTTCTTTAGAAGAAAATATTACGCACTTTTTTGTTATTAGATAACCTAACTTTTAAGAACTAGTTGTTTTTAGATTGAATATATAATAAGTTCAACTTTTTTTGACTTCTCTTTAAATGTTGTATTCATTTTAATATTTTATTGTAAATTGTATGCTCTTTAGTTATAAGTAGAATCTTTTAGGTCTGTTATGTCCGAGGAAATGGCTAATGAAGTTGAGACACAAGGAATTTCTGATAATGTCCAAGATACTCCAATTGAGAAAGAAAGAGTTATTAGTTCCCCAGAATGCAAAGACACTACTGTGGGGAATGTAGATCTAGATAGATGGATTGCCGATGTAGAGAAATGTAAATACTTAGTAGAAAAAGATATGATATCTTTATGTAATCTTGTTGCATCACGTATGGAACGCCTGCCTAATATACTTATTCTATCATCACCTGCAATAATTTGTGGTGATATTCATGGACAATTCTATGATTTAATGAAATTATTCGAAACCGGTGGACATGTAAAAGATGGGAAATACGTCTTTCTAGGTGATTATGTTGATAGAGGATATTATTCACTTGAAACCTTGACCTTACTTTTTTTGTATTTTGCAAGATATCCTGATAATATTGTATTGTTACGAGGTAACCATGAATCCTCAAGAGTCTCGCAACAATATGGGTTTTATGATGAATGTCAAAGGAAGTACAGTAATTCTTATGTATGGAGACATTGTGTTGATGTTTTTAATCTTCTTCCAATTGGAGCACTAATAGATAATGATATATTTTGTGTTCATGGTGGATTGTCTCCTGAAATTCAGTATATTGATCAATTACTAACAATAAATCGTTATGAAGAAGTTCCTATGAGTGGACCACTATGTGATTTGTTATGGTCAGATCCGGATGAGGATTTACATTCCAATTATAGTGTTAATACCCGTGGTGCTGGATGGTTATTTGGTAGAAAAGTTGTGGATAAATTTTGTCATAATAATGATATTACATTAATATGTAGATCTCATCAACTTGTGAATGAAGGTTTCAAACTATCTTTCGACGGTCAATTATGTACGGTGTGGTCAGCTCCAAATTATTGCTACAGATGTGGAAACAAAGCAAGTATTTTACAAATAAACACAGTTAATGGTTTAAATGTCATGTACTTTGATGCCGTTGAAAATGATCATAGAGTCATTCCTGAAAAATTTGTGGCTCCATATTTCTTATAATGTTATCTCTCTAATATCTTCACTTTTTTATTTCTTCTATTTATAATTATGTATAATCTATATATTTAATGTATGAAAAAAAAGAAGGCACACTTCTTTATTAAGAAAATCACTGTCTATTTAATTTAAGTAACTTAATCAATTATAAATCTTTTTTTTTGTATTAATTAATTATTTAACTAACTTATGGTAATGTAAATTTTGAATATAATTTTTATTTAAATTTGCTCTCGTTTTTCTCTACAAATATTAGTTCTTTGAGTTATAAGTAACGTGTCAATTATATAATGAACGATATTACACACCTTGATGATAATAGTGATAATGAGAACGATACTCCGAGAAAAAAGAGTAATCGTAATAGTAAGAAAATTGGTAAAATAGTTACACAAACTTCACAACTAGGAGATAGTAAAAGATTACTTAGAAATACCTTCCAATCTATTCATGCATTTTTTAACAAAGAACCCGGAACAATAGTTTGTCTTGATGAAGAATGGCCTTTATATAAAAACTTTGAAGATTACGAAACTTTGGTAATACAAATCGCGGAAGAAAATGATATAGAAAAAAAGTATTTAGTTACTTGTAACGCTCTAATTGTAAGTTTAGGCTATTCTTTCAATGGATCAGAAATTAGTTTTAGAAAAAAAATTCCATAAAATTAGATAAGAATAATAAAATAATTTCAATGATCCCTGGATGTCCATTATGTCACTTACTTTTACAAGATGATACGATAATAGATTTTAATGGTGTTACTGTTACTAAAAATGATAATGAAGAAAAATGGATACCTGATGAAAATTTAAAGAAAATGAAAATAACAATTTCACGTTTAGGTAGAGTTCATGCAGTCCCTGCAATGAGAACAAGAAAACATAATTTAACTATGGATTTGGATAATTATTATTACTATATTGTTGAAGTCCCAAGAATTGTTGGTATGCGATTAGGTTTTGATATGGTTTATAATTCACGTGAAAAGGATTTTGTTATAACTAATACTTCTTCAAATAGTATAGGTGGTGTTATATTTGAACAAGGAGATCATGTTGTTGATATTAATGGTATGATGTTATCATGCCCTGACGATTTCCAACAAATTTTAAAAGATCCAAAAACTTATCCATCATTTACAGCGCTAGTCAGAAAACCATCCTCAAAATCATCAATAATGTCAACAAAAAGTTTTCTCAACTCACTAAATTTGGTCTACATCACATCTGATATGAAAGAAGTTGTATCAAAGATAGAGGATCAAATAAAAGAATTTGAAAAATACAAAATAATGGGAAGAAGTGTTTTAAAGAAAAGGATATTACAGGATTCAAATGATATAAAACAAGAATCTAATGACATTTCAGAATCAACAAATAACAATGATTCTAAATTAAGTTTCTCATCATCAGAACCGGAGGTAATTAATATAGAAAGTAGCACCCAAAATCCATTATATCTTGAGAATGTTACAGGGAGTGTTAAATTTTTATAGAAAAAAAATTTAAACAATAATTATAGTAGAGATAATTAGTTGAAAAAATTTTGGTTTATTGAAATATTGTTACAGTGGACAGACTGATGATTTTATAATTATATTTTTTTTATGGCATAATATTAATTGTCTTTAATGAATATAACTACTTTTGTATGAAAATTATCCTATTATTAAAATGATGTTATTATAAAATTTTGATAAATAAAAACTTGTCTAGAAGTAAAAAAATATGATGAATTGAAAATTAATAAAGAGAAGTAAAGGAGAAAAGGTTTTGATTATAAAAGATATTGTATATGGCATGAAAAAAATAATAGATGAATGAATATGTATAGATCTCTATATTCTTTATTACAATACGATAATAATTAATTTAAAGTATTTTTCTAAAAAAAGTTTTATTGTAAAAATCGTGGAAAGTTTGGATATTGTCCTTGAAATTTTTTTAATATTTTAATTACCTCATCGTTAAAAGAATTTGCAACACTCAAAGTAACGCTAATAATTATTTTTATTGTTATTTCTTTATAAATAAACAATAGCATAAAAGTATACATTAGTAATCTATGGTAATTACTTGATAAAATTTATGGAGATTACTTTTTTAGTCGTAAATATAAAAATGGTATTTTAAATTATACTGGAATAAGGTATTAGGTATTAATCTCTAAAGTACATTAATATTTGAAACAAGCTAGATTTTTTAGTTTTATACAAGATATATTTGATATTAATATTATTAGTGATTTGATAATTTAGTCATATAGTTAATCAACGCAATATTTAGGTTGATTGTAGGAAATTTTCGGAAAACAAATTTTTTCTTGATGTTGATATATGTATTTATTTTTGAGATGTGGTAATTATTATTTAATAAACTTTTTTTATCATACATGTAGTTTATTGTATTTTATTTATCTATTAATCCGTACTAAAATTAATTATTCTTAAACTACACATAAAAAATATTAATCTATTAAAATTTTGGGTATTATTTTTAAATTAAAATAATTAGATTAATCTATTAAAATAAAGTAGTTTAACGTAATGAAAAAATTTGTCAAATGTTGTGAAGGACCAACTTTTGTATAAATATTTCATTTTTAAGTTGTTTAATAGTTTAAAACAACAAAATAAAATAAATATTCCTATCTTAATTACTTTTAAATCCAGTTAAAGGTAATAAAATAAATAAATAGCTATTCTTTACATTCATGAATTCAAATATAAGAAGAAACAAAAAAAAATTTTTTTAATAAGAAAGTATTTTTTTTTCGTAACAAATAAAATTTTAATATTGTATTTATTCATTTAACAACCTCATTCTTGTTAAACTATTTTATATTGTAAAAGTGTTATAAAATATTGAGAATACCAAAATAATGATCAAAATTTTGGATTTATTTAAAATAGATTTAAATATTGTTAATTTTCTTTATAATAATATACTTTTTTGTTATCATTGAAATACATTATCCCCAAAATATTTTATGTTCTATTTCTTTTGGTGATAAACAATTTTTTGATGATGCTTATATATTAAAATACAACAACTTATAAATCATTTTTTTAACTTTTAGTTTTCAAATTATATATATTATGAATCCTGTATTTAATACTTTTAACTATACTTTCTGATATTCAGGTATTACTTTTAAAATATTAGTGAAACATTTTACACATTCGATGTTTAAATAAATAGTTTTTTTAAAACTGTAACAATTTATTTTAAAAGATAAATATTAAAATATATATGATGAAAAAATCTAAGTCTTTTTTCAACTTGTGTTTCTTTTTTATTTTGATAATAAATAATTTTAAAAAAATTACAGGTTCTGATAATTACTTAACACAATATCTCTTCACCTAATAACTTATACTAATTAGATAATACATATATAAACAAAATATGTTTTTACTAAATTTTTAAACTATTAAAACTGCATTTGATATTGATGATTGAAGCTTTATCTTTCTTGTATTTTGGTTAATGATAGAAAAAATGTTTTTTCTCGCAAAGGAACATGTTTATGAAGTGAGATTAGTAAAACCTGTGCCTACTAGTATTAGATTTTGTTTATCTTATCCATTTTCTCTTTTTTCGATTACAAATTAAATGGTTATCATTTATTTCAGTGATTTCTCATTCTTATTAATTATCCTTACTACAAGATTGGAAATAAATATGATGTAAAAAATAGGTTGAAGAGTATTGCAAAAATTTACTTTTTATTTTAAAAAAAAATTATCTTTCTTACCACCTCGAACTCGTTGAAAGATTATTTTAGAAGTAGGTAAAATTCATGATCCCATTTACATATTAAAAACTTCTCTCATAACTCATTATTATTTTTTTCAAACATATTCTCTTTTCGATAATAATCCAATTTAACAAATATTCCTCTCTTTTTACCATGTGTAATACTTTATTTTTAAACTAAACTACTAGAGGATAAATTTTTAACATGATTAACTATTTTTTTCACGTTTATCCACTTATTAAAAGATGAGGTATAAGAAAAGTGTAGAAAAGTGATTATATCTTATTTTAATTCTATTAACTATAATTCAAGTTAAGGTAAAAGGATGCATAATAAATTATATATATTTTATATTATTATTAATCAAAATAAAATTCATACTATATTTTTAATCAAAAAAGTCATCCCTTTTTCTGGAAAAAATGTTACAAAAAGTATTATTTTTATTTGCAAAAACTGGTACCAAAATATTAATCCTTTTTTATGCATGTTATATATATGTATTTTGTAAAATGTTGTAAATATTTTACACCACCTTTACAAATAATTTGAAGGTTAAGTATGATGTGAAAAAAAAAAAACAATTTTAAACACCCATTATTAGGAGTGATTTTTATTATTTAAAATGTCAAAGGTATACTTAGTTTTAATCATCTTTATCATTTTTATCATAGAATTTTGTCATTATATTATTTTATTCTAATTATGTTTAACTTTGTTAATATTTTTACTATTACCATTGGAAAAAATAAATAGCCATAATAAATGCAATAAAAAATTGTTTATTTAAATGGAATAACCTTTGGATATAGTGATATGGCACCATACAAGTAACAATATACCCTTGTCAAATGATATAACATGAAAAATAATGTATTAATCATGGATCATTACTAAACCTTCTATAAAATTATATATATTTAGTAGTTAAAATACTATAAAATAACTTTTCAAAATTATCTCAAACTACTTCAATGTACTTCCTCAGTGATTGTCTTCATTATTGTAGTAATTACACTTACCTTTGTCCATGATCTAATAATTTACTTTAAAAAATTAATATTTGAAGGAAAAATGACTTTTTTCAAATGATTATGAAGTAATTAGTTTAGTGATTTGGGCATATAAAGATCATCTTTTTTATTATAAATTGATGTGTATTGTTGTCCTTTTAGAAGGTTATCAAACTTCATTGAGGGAAGATTATTTAGAAATTAATATGCATTTAAAGATCATGGTAATAGAAAGCTTTAGTCATTGAAAATGTAAAGATTCTAATAAATTTCTTAATGATCCTACAAAATTTTATTAGTTTTTTTTCTAAATCTATTTTTAAAAAGAGGTGAGAGGGGAGTAATTATTATTTATATTTTCTTTAATTCTTCACTTCAAAGAATTATTTCTTTTATATTATTTTTTTTACGATTTTCTTAAGTATATTAGATAATTTTTTGGTGAAAATACTATTTTAATTTTTACTTAACTATTTTTATTTTTATAGATACTAATTTTATTGTAAAAATAACATATTAAAAAATGACATTTTCTTTGGAAGTATTATATATCTTTTTATTACTGCCATTTACAATAAAATCAGCCCCACCAAATCCAGGGATCTCTTCTACAGTAGATGTATCTGGTACAGGTGATCCATGTTCCTTTAAAGGAGCTGACTACTCTATTTCATGGTATTATGATAACGAGACAACAAATGTTGTCTTTGAATATGATCAACCTGTAAAAACAGGTAAATGGTGGTCTGCAATTGGTATTGGTGATAATATGTCTGATATGGATATAGCTGTTATCTATTTAGATGATGGAACTACTGTTGATATTATTGACCATTATTCTAATGATTATGTACCACCAGTTAAAGATGAAAGCCAAGATTGGAAATTAACTAAATCATCAACTAGTGTTTTTGATAGAAGAGCAAAGTATATTGTTGAAAGAAAAATGAATACTACTGATGATAAAAAAGATAAAACTTTGGATGGTTGTGTTTTATTCCAATTTGGTGTTAATCTTGCTGAGTATGGTGTTAAGAGTGGTTCACTTAAAATTAAGAAACATGAAAATTGGCCAGATCTTTATAAAGCTTGTGACATAAAAGAAAAATGTGTTAAAAAACAACCAATAATTGCAAAAGCTGCAGATGCTGCTGTTGTTTCAGTACCACAAGAGGAAATAATTCTTGAGAATAAAAAGCCCACACAAACATCTTCTGGTCTCTCAAAATGTAAATCAGCAGGTCTTAAACATACAAGTCACTGGAATTACATCAAATCCAATAATTCTGTTGAATTTGTCCTTAACTTTGAAACTATTCCAAATAATTCATGGTCAGTAATAACTTTCGGCACCAATGCAAAAAGAGATGCCTTTGTATTATTCACTAAAGACAGAAAAATAGTTGACGCTGGAGACTATGTTATTAAAAACTTTATCGAACTTAAAAAAGATCGCCAACAAGACTGGGTAGTAATTTATTCAAACACTGATGAAGAAACAAACTTTGCAAAAATGAAAATGTCAAGATCACTTGTAACAACAGATAAAAAAAGAGTAAGTAACATAAAATTTATTAATTATTTTGAAAAGTTAAATCTCCAACTTGTCTAGTCATACTCTGATGATATGGATTAGGTTTGATACAACGTTGGTTGGGGCGTAGGGATTCTAGATGTTGAGTAAAGATATCAATAACTTTTTTACAAAAATCTATGTCGAAATCATGGAGACCCAAATATAGGATGATGTTGTCCTCGAAATTGTATTCATGATAAACCATAGCCATTCTTTTAATCATTAAATCAAAATCAGACTAAAAGTAAAAGTTAAAAACTTATAAAAACAACACTAAACTTACACAATCAGTCCCTAGTATGAGTTTACATTCGTAGTCACATCTTAATGATGATCGTTGTCCTAGAATCCCAATCATCTTAGGAAAAAACACTTCAATAATGTGGCCTATTTTGCCCAAATTTGACAATACAATTAACTTTCTTCCTTGAAAATTTGTAATTCTAAATATTGTCTGAATCCCATTGTGATCAAACGATAGATCATTTGTTACTGGTGTTGGTGGCAATTCAGACATTGAAATTTTTACTTTATCTAAAAAATAGAAAAATTATATAATATTGTTTTTAGGATAGACCATTTGATAATTGCGTAAATATACAATTCGGTATAAATATGGGTTCATATGAAGAAAAGGAAAATGGAACATATAAGATAACCAAAAGTTAATGATCCATCTGAGGCTATAACAATGTGTAACATAAAAGAATTATGTGCCGCTGCTAATGGAGACGAAATTGCCAAGGACGCAGCTCCAGAAGGTAGTAAAATCAGCGAAAATGATATTACTGGAGTATTATTAGCACCAAATCCTAACTCCACACTTCCGGAAAATGAAGAAGAGACAATTAATGTAAGCAAAAGAATTGATGAAACACAAAACAATAATAGTAATATTGCAAATAACACACAATCACCAGCTGTTGAGACAACAACATTAGTTCAAACATCATCACCTGTAGTAGCAGAAAACTCATCAGTACAAAATCCTTCAAACATCCCGGAATCTGAAAGTGAAGATATAGCATCTCAATCTCCATCAAACCTTCCTCAAACTCCCCCAACACAACCATCAGAATTATTAACAGAATCAGGATCTGGAGTAGAAATAACAACAAAAAATAACAACATTCAAACTACAGTCATCCAATCTTTTGTTGAGTCATCCACATCTTCTGGAAATTTAAAAAATGAAGAAGTAGCCATTACAACTACAGCTGCCCCTTCAAATACAACAATTCCAGAAAATTTGACAGGAAGTACTCCAACATTTACAACCCCCTCAAATGAGATAACAACTTCCCCAGTAATTAATCAGGAAACGACAACTTCTATTAGTGCACCCCTAACTAAAAGCGCCGAGCTTGACACATCAACAGAGAATATAAATACAAATAATTCACAAGTAAACTTTAAACAATGAAACAATAACCACTTCAACAACAACAATAGTTCCAGGGAAGTGAGTCAAAAGAGTTTGACAATTCTAATGAATCAAGAGATTTGACAACAAAATTACAAGATGCCATTGAAGAATCATCTACAACAACAATATCTAATCAAATTGATACTCAACAACAACAAAATAATACAACAAATGCTAATATCCCACAGGAATCTTCATCAACAACAGTACCCACAATTGATGAAGTTACAAATACAACAACGCCAGTAAATATTGATACTACAACTATTCCACAA
Source organism: Strongyloides venezuelensis (assembly GCA_963280985.1). NCBI lineage: Eukaryota > Metazoa > Nematoda > Chromadorea > Rhabditida > Strongyloididae > Strongyloides > Strongyloides venezuelensis. The sequence goes on from CAUJLX010000001.1 coordinate 11,947,817, forward strand.
ACAACAACATTAATAAATAATAATAACAATCAAAGTGTACCAAATACATCAACACCTGAGACAATTAATAAATTCCTTGCATCTCATGAATCAGATAATTCTAAAGAAAATAAAGAAATAATAAATCAAATAAATAATGATAATGGTAAAACTAACAGTAAGTTTAATTTCATAAAAGTAAAAATTATAAAACATTTTTCTAGATTGTGGAGATAGTCATAAAGATTTATCAATATGCGATAGTTACATGAATGAATATTTAAATAGAGTAGAAACCTGGGCACGTCAAAGAAATGATACATTAGATAATCAGTTATGGAAAGCATGTTCATTACTTAGAAAGGTACCACATGTGCCAACATTATGCTGTCATATTTATAACTTTAAATGTGGTTCCCATGTTACTAGACCTCCAACAACAACTACAACCATTTCAAGTCTTGTATAAAATAAGAAGTCTCCATAATTTTCATAATTACTTGTTTTAGCTATCATTATAATATAAATAACAATGAAAAAACATTTTACCAATGGCGATCCATTGAAGGTAACCAAAAAAAGAGATTATCAATTTATTATTTTCATCTTTTTTAACAGTACATATAATACAATTTATATACATTAAAATATAATAAAAAATAAATATTTATGATATTTTAAATATTCTGCGTAATTTTTCTGTTGTTGTCTGTATTGCTTTTGAATCTCCATCCCATACGGTATTGGAGAGTAGATTTATGGCAGTTTCTTTATCCTCCTCATTTATTATATCTTCATCAACAATAACGAGGTACTCAGTAATTTTCTTAGAAACTTCGAAAGATGCTACTTCATTTGTTCCTTCAAGCAATTTACATAAACTTTCTAAGGACTTTTTTCTTATACTACTACTCTCATTACATAAAATTGTAAATGATAAAACTTTCCCGGCATATTCTTTTAATGTTGAAGATTTAGAGGTTGAAGGTTTCTGTTTTAAGTTAACTAAAAAGCAACAATATTTGAGAATCTCACAGATATCTTTGAATGAATCTAAATCCTCCTGGATAAATTCAAAACATTCTATCAAATATGTATCTAAGAAATCAAGGATACTTTTAATGATTCTACTTGAAATTTTCTTCTTAAGTATTTCGATTCTCAACTCTTTTATTATATCCAACCTTTTATCAATACTTGAATTTTCAAAGTAATCAGTAATAATTTGATTGATTTTTTCCTTTTCACAACCATTATGGTAACCTGAACTCATTACCAATCCATATCTTATATAAAAACCATACACATTATTATCAAGTAATTGAGATAACATATCAAAGACATTAGCATAAACAAATATCTCACAAAAGTTAAAATCTTTGAGTATAAATATTTTCCTTAAAGCTTCAACCTCCAAAATAGGCAATGAAGGTTCTGTTGTTAAAATATCATAAATAGCCTGAGCTGCAATTTGTCTTAAATTTATATTTTTACCACATGCTTGAATTAAGAGATTTCCAATAAATTTACATACAATGTCAGATGACATTTTATCATATAATATTGGTTGTTTGACAAATGAAATTATTGCTTTGGATGGCTTTCTCTCTAATGAATCGAGCTACATCTCCTTTAGCTGGATCACAAGTAAAATCATTGATACAAAAATTAAGACATTCTATTGTTTTTGTGAAGGAGAGTACCTTAAGAAGTTCACTTTCAATGAATCTTTCTTTTAAACAATTCAAGGCATAAACTCTTGAATCCATTAGATGAAGTCGCGTCTTGTCTTGAATGAAGTCTATCAATTCATTCCCTATATTTTCATTTAGCAAACTATTTGGTAACGATGAGATCATTAGTACGGCTTTATTAAGAGTTAAATCAAATCTATTTTCTTTCAAATAATGTAAATAACGTTTTTCAATTCGTTTATTAATTTCAATTGTTGAAATACCAGCTACTTTTTCCATTAAACTTTTACTAGCCATCGAAGCACCATCTCTTAATTCAATACTGTTTTCTTCTGTAAAGTTTTCTAACAATTCAAGCCATTTAAGATAAACACCATCTGATAATGTCATTCCACATTCACAACAAATTTTGATGAAATAACTTAATGACAGTTTAGCATAAGTGGATCTCTTATTTCTAGACGTTGTATCAGCTTCTTTAACCAGTTTTTTATTCATCTCCAAAACTCTTTCAAGTGTAAATGGATTATCTTTTTTCAATACATCAAAAGAATCCTCCTCTGTTAAAGATCTAATGACACTTTCAATTGCCTTCATAACTTTATATTGCAAACAACAATTGACAGTATCGGCTTTCTTCAAAAGTTTTTCCAATATAACAGTCCTTGAATATGTAATGTTAAGTTTAACTAGATGGTATAAACCCTCACAGGCACGGTCATTCATTTTCACTATTTGATGACCAACCTTGAATTCAACTAAATGATCCAACATGGGTTTGAGATATTCTTCATATTTAGCCACTTTGACACATAACTCATTATAACAAACTGAAAGACGTGAAACGGATGTATAGTCAATTATGTGAATAATATCAATTCCACTAGGAAAATAACCTTGTCTTCCAACATTTTCTTGAAAGGCAGCACTAGCTGCACGACGAATATTTAATTCTTTATCGAAAAGTGACACTGTAACCAGACGAGTGGCTAAACGGTGAACAAAAGGTTTCAATAGATCTGGTGAGTATGTTCTAGCTATAGCCCATGAAATGAATGTTGCTGCATCACGTACAGCCTCATCTTGTTTAATTATACCATCAGCCTCCTCCCAAACAATTGCTTTTTCTAAAATATCTATCATATCACTGAGTCTATCTGGTAATAAGAATCCTCTGTAAGTCATTTCAGCTAATGCCAAGCAACCCCCATGCCAAGAAGTGGTATCGTAATCTTCAAAACAACCCTCCAAATATTCCATTTACGACATCTTCAGCAAAATCTTTTGTTAAACGGGATGTTATGCGGCCAAGTCCTTTAGCAGCACTATTCCTAACATTTGAATTTGGATCCCTTAACCCATTGAGAAGTGTTGCTAATATAGCTTCTAATTTTTCAATTTGTTCCTCTGTACAATCCAAAGAATCCTCATCATCTTCCTCCTCCTTATTTGATATATTATCAGATTTATTTTCGTTAGAAATAGTTTCATTGTTTTCTCTAGACTTTAGAGTATTTTCTAAACTTCTAAATCCTCTACAATACCTCCATTTTATTTTTCTAGGTTTCAAGAAGGATAATCCAATCCTTTGAATTAACTTTGTGACAAAAACTTTTGTTAAAGTATTATCTTCTCGAGTCTCTAAGTCCATTAAGTCACCTAACTTATCAATAACTTCTACACCAATATTAGCTAATTCAATTCTTGGCCCCTCTTTAAAGATCCCAGCTAATAATCCTAAATATCCATTTATCTCGTTAATATTATATATCTCATTAGAATAATCAGATACTTTCTCCAAACATAAATGTATTGTCTTATTCATTCTGGCTTCGATTTGATCAGCTCTTGTAACTAACTGACTCCATATCTTATTAATAATCTTTGAACAAATGGAATCAGAACACATATTTATAGAGCAAGCAACTAATATTCGATTGGCTGTTGTTTCTTTGGATTGAATAGAATCAAATTTATCCAAAGAAAATGGGTTTTTCGCTACTATATATAACCAGGCAAATAATGAACGATTAATTGAAGATTTTGTTATTCGTTCATACTTATCAAATCCATGTAAATCCATTGTACCTAACGTTTCAATAAAACTAAGGAATCTTCTCTAAGTATGATACTTCATGGGGAAGATATTTTGTTACATTCTTGTATGAACATATATCTATCAACAATGATAAATTATATAAAGCTATCAGTGATCCTCTGTCTATACCAACGTTTCCGTTATCTTTGGCAAGTTTTACATGAGACAGAATTATTGATACCCATTTTGGTAATACTTGATCAAGTAAGAAACTTTTTTCTTTATATCCATAGAGTCGGGTGAAAAATTGTTGAAAACGTGTATAATCATCATAAGATTGTGGTATATCTTCAAAATACTTTTCAAATAATTCTTCGTGTTCTGGCAATAGAATGTCTGAGGTCAGACCAATTGCTTCACTGAAATCCGTCATCTACAAAAGAATTATGATAAAAATATTAATTAATTATAGTAAATGGCGCGCATAAATTCACAAATTAATTATAAGCAAATTTATAACTGGCTATAAAGCCTACATAAACCCATTTTTCCATGCGAGACTAACAATTAAATATTAATGGAAAATACATGAAATTTACTGTGAGATAGTAGGTAATTTTACCACTTGTGTAAAAACCATTTGTTTTGCTCTTTTTAGGTGATATATAGTTAAACAACGAGTTTCTTTTTTTGGGAAAGTTTTGTATACTTACATATATGATTATATTTTAAGATAATTTATATTAATAATATTTGGTTTAATTAGTTTAAGTTTGTTTATCTTTGATTATTTGTTTATACCAGAAAATTAGTATGGTTGTTGCAGAATTTGTATTCATAGATAGATAAACAATCTCTTTAATTGTTGATAATTGTAAAAGTGACAATTTAAAAAAATCATAAACTACATGAAATGTACTATAGAAAATGGAGTACCCATTTGGAATGGCAACGATTTATTGAAAATGGTTAAACAATAAATTGAGTTTAACTAGTAAATCTATTTTTTTATATGTTTCTTTTCTTTATAAAATTTTCTTCAACGAATCACTTTATTAATAACTTTTACTTATTTAAAGACATTTTAATAATAAGAATAAACATTAAAATACATTATATATACAGAACGAGATAGATTTCTGTAAGAAAAATTGAAGATATAATAGACCATCAAAAAGATATGTTTAAAAATGCAGTAGTGCAAAGATGCTTGTTGTCTATAAGAAAAAACCAAAATATTTTGTGTATATAGTGATGAGTGAACTCGATGTTAAAAAAAAAAACCAAGATTAGGTATCAGAGAGTGATTGTTAAAAAGCGAGATCACTTCCTAGAAAAAGAAATTAAGCCCAATCGACGTGTGTTGGTGAGTGATAGAGAAATCGTTTCTTTAAAAAAAAACAAGCTTTATTTTTATCATTTTCTATGCACATAAAATTAAACACATTACAAAACCATATTTATGTTGCAAAAACCTGTGTTTTTGATTCAATCATTTGAATAATAAACTAGCATTGTGAGATCCAATTATTTCACTTTTATCCATTCCTTGATTATCCGTGTTTAATACCTTTGGTACATATGGTTCTAAGAAATTTGTTTTAAATTCTGATAGATCATCTTTAAAGTTATCTTGAAAATTATCATAGTGTGACACGGATATTGGAAAATAATGTTTTAACATCCTTTCAACTATTTGACTTCCAAGTTCACATGAACTATTAAAATTATCGTAATTGTGGGAAGAAACATAATATTTTAACTTATTAACTGATGTTGTATGTTTTTTACCCATATTCTTCTTTATATGTGCTCTTATGTGATCATTAGCATGGTAATCACCACCTGTTTTAAAATCACAGTTTTTAAATGGGCAATTTATCGTGATAATACTTTGATGACTTGCACCAACATGATATTTCACACCAGTTACTGAACAATAGTAACGACCACATTCAATACATTGGAAATCGCTGCAAACTGCGCACTCAGGAAAACAATCATGAATGTTCATAAATCCTTTAAATAGGATGTCTGTCTTCTTAAGTTTTTTGAAATCTTTTAATTGATCTTTTATGTCATCCTGGTGTTTTAAGAAAACATGTCTTCTTCTAGAGAGGTAATTTTCATGGACTTCTTCCCCACATTTTTGACACAATACCATCTTATTTTTGCCAAATGACGGTAGTGGTACATCATATTTTTGACCAGTAGAAATTTCTATAACTTCAACATCTAAAAAAATATGAGTATTCAATGTTCCAAGCTTACCTCTACAACTACCACTGTTTTTTTCGTATTCAGGGGACATGTTGTTAATTAAATTTATTGTATCCAAAAAAAATTTTTTCCTTTTCTTGGAATCACTTATTCTTTGTACACTAACTGTATTAATCGAATTTCCATCACCACCAATAGGCTGTTTTGAATCATCACTTTCTTCATTTATCTTTTTAGATTTAGTAACATTCTCAACAGTACTTAAATTTTCACTTCTGTGGATAACTGAATTCATAAACATTCTTGTTATAGAGTTAATAGCTTCTTCCAAAAAAGGATTGAGATTGTTGTTGTCATCTAATTGATGTTCCGTTAATGATTTGTGGTGATCCCAATAGAAAGTACTATTTGTGGAGAAATCGCATTGACAACACTTGTATAGTGGACTGTTGAATATTCCTCTAACATGAAAATATATCATGTCTACTTCCATTTCCCCATTACAATGTGGGCAGACAAATTTTACACTTTTCTCATTCATTGAAACTATACAATCTAGAAAATATAATAATTAAGGAGTAAAAAACTTATTAAGATTTGATTTTTATCACTATAATTAATACGCTATATAAATAAAAACTACATTAAAAAAATTACAAAAAAATAATTATTAACTTATTTAATGGAACGTATAATGACAAAATTAAAATACAGCAATAATGAAGAATTAATGTAAGATATAAAAAAACATTTTACATTAACTGATGAAAAACCAAAATTCACTACACTATGTACTTTTTAAAACAAAGATGAGAAAGTCCTTTAGCTCCACTTCTTTCTATATTAATATATATTAACCAGGACTCTCAAAAGGAAAAATCGTTTTTTTTTACTTAAAGAAAGGAAATATTATGAGAGGAATCTTCAGTGACTAAACTGAAAATGTCTTTTGCAGAACGATAGCCCGATTTTATTTTTTATGGTATTTCACAAGATTCACATACTATTTTTATGTCATTCATCATTAACTCACACCTAAATCTTTATAATAATCTAATCTGTACATTTTTATAAAAATAGAGTAATAAAATTAAAGTATTTTAAGTGAGTAGGGAGTAACCTTTTAGGGAATCACAAAACTCAAACTTCTTCTAAATATAGAAGTTAAATTAAAGACAACTCCAAAGAATGGGACAATCGCAGAATTAATTAATTATTCTTTCATGATAAAATAAACTTTTCTTAATTTTTTCTAGATATCTATAATTTCCATCATCAAAATTGTTATGGTAAGAAAGTACCATAGAGATGTTAAAATACAAACTATGTGGTCCAAAGATATTACACAAACAGTAAAAAAAACCTTTATTTATAGTTGTTATTGAATTCAATAATTAAAAAAAATATATATATACAAAAAATACAAAAATTAAAATTCTACTCAACACGAAGTCTTTTGGCATCATGTGCAACCTCATCAATAGTGTCAACGGCACCTCTTTTACCGGATGTGATCAAATGTTCTTCTCCATAGGAAGTACTTATATCTTCAAATTCTAATTCACCAAGTTCATCTGAATGGTGAAGACATAACACTAAATTAAACTGTTGGAAGAAATCGTCAATATCGAGGAAGCTTCCAGAAGTTATGCCGATATCTGCTAAAGTTTTCCTCATTATCTCTTCGGGTATTGAATCTTCATCACAGATAATAATTTTCCCAGTCTTGTTACAACAACCACTTGGAGAAGTAAGTGACATATCTTTTATCAGAATTTCATTTTTCAATCCATTTACTGTCATTAGATTGAGATTAACTTTGTAATGACGTCTTTTGACCTCTGAACAAGCTCTACATTCTTCGGAAGGACCAAAAGGTTCACAGGATGTAATAAGGTCTCCTTTATGATATGGTTCTTCTACAAGATAAGAAATACGAAGATCTTTGGTTAATCCTCTCAATATTTTCACTCCTTCACTCATAGCACATGCAGCAATGATGGCATTTGTTGAAGCAATAGCTGTTATTATTTTTCCAGCCATTGATTTTACTTCAAATGGCTTGGTTTGTGAAATACCAAAAACATGTGCACGAATGTTAGCACATACAGTAACAAAATTCATAGAGATCTTTTCATCTTTGTCCCAATAAAGATATTGACCATCCTTTTCTTTTTCTAATGCCATATGTCTTAATTTTTTAATGCAATCACCAAAAATTATGAGATTTTCTTCCATTGTTAAGGTTTTATGTTGGTCTACACTTTCTTGATCAAATTCACCAGAACATTGAAAATCTTTAAGATTTTCCAAGAAGCTTTCCCAGGTGATAGGCTTTTGGTGCAGGACGCTTTTCCCAAAGGTGAGAGTGTTCTAGTAATTTTGCTGGTCCCTCATAAAAGATTTTATTGAAAATTTGAGATGGACAAAAAGAGATACGTTCAGCAAACATCCTTAAATTTTCAACTGGTCCTCCATTAGTTTCATCTTTAGTAACCTTATCATCCTCTTTATTTTCATTGCCATTGGAAGCGATTTTTTGATTTGGTGTAACATCTTCATGTTCATTATACTCAGAGAACAATTGGCTATAAAAAAATTATTAAAAAATTTAAAGTTACACAACTTACTTGAATAAGTATTTAGCCCACACAATACAATGTATCGGCTCAGATGGGGTATTACGAATGGTACATCCAGGATATGTCCGTTCTCTTCCATTATTCTGTCCCATGCATTCAAAACATTCCGTCTTAAATGGAATGATAGGACGACAACTACCTATGTATCCAGAAGTTCCTGCATCAATAAGAGGTATTTCACCGGCTATACACATTCGATTGACAAAATTCCTAGCAGCAAAATTGTCTAGTGCATTGAATATAACAGCATATTTTTTGAAAAACTCAAACCCATATTTCTCGCTCATTATACTGTCATAGTAATATTCAATTTTAATTGATGGGAACTTTTTTAGAATTGCTTTTGTTGCCACTTCTGCCTTTGGTTTTCCAACATGTTCCTTGCGAAAAAGAAATTGGCGGTTAAGATTACTAACATCAATTGTGTCGAGATCAAACTACAAAACGATGGTAATTATAAAAAATATCAAGAACTTACGACATCAATATTACTGAAACCAGCGAGGGCTAGACTTTTTAGTAATTCACAGCCAATACCTCCAGCTCCAACAACGAGAACAGGTTTGGAGAGATCGTTAATGAAACTTTCATCATACCAGGACATAGTTAACACGTATAAAATTGAAGCAGTAATACATACAAAAAAATGCCTTATTAATTAACAAGAAAAGTATACATTTGACCAATTTTTTACTTAGCGGTCTTTTCAGGACAAAACATTTTTTGGATATAATTTTGAAAGATGATAATATTGCAGTACTAAGAATAAAAACTATGATAATTTATAGAAGACATTGAGGAAACTAGGAATTCATCATTTTATTTTCATGGAAAAGCTTTTGCTATTTAAGGCTTAACTTATTTTTGAATATAAAAGTAGTTGACATTTTTACTGCTAAAGAAAGATTTATTAAAATTGATCAATTTTCAGAATAGTTATAAATGTATTTTTGTAAAGGAATTTTTTTATTTTTTTATAAAATGTTTAAAGAATTAATTTCTAAAATGTTTTACTAATCCTGTGATAAAATAAGAGAAGTTTTACGGAATGAAAATTATATTAACCTTGTATGTCAATAATGAATAAAGCTATAAATTTTAAAGGTAGAGAGAATATTTTTAGCCTACCCTTGATATTATGGTATAGGATATTTATACACATTAAACTCTATAAATAAATATCTTCCTAATGAACTACTTCCTTTTTCAACATAGCGATACACACTTTTTATTAGTCAATTATTCAAAAATAATTTTTTTTTACATTTTCTTTTGTATGAACATATATATTTTTGATACATTCATGTTATTTATACGACCATTGTTATTGTTAGAAGATAGTGAATAATGGATAAGTTGGCATTTAAATTTAACGATCATTTATTTATATGATGCGTAGTATATCATAAATTTTATGTTAAAAAGTATTGAAAATATTTTTATAAGTAACACAAAAAAGAGATCCTTAAAATAGATGTATATCCACTTAAAATGATGTTGAAAATGTAATTGTACATATGTTAGGTCAAGAGAGGAATCTAGTAATTTACATAACTTGAACTAATACACTTCTTAATAAAAAGAAATGTTCTATTCCGTTTGTTAATGTTATTAAAAATATTTCAATAAAATACTATTAAATTAATGGACTTCTTTTACATTGTATGATTATGGAAATATATAATTAAAATAATTAACTAACTATAAAATTCTTTTATATTCAACGATTTATATTTGTATATTTATTAAGTGAAGCAAAAGCTATAAAAATATAGAAATATTTTTAAATAAAAATTATCTTGTGAAACTGGTTTATTATTTAATTTATTATATATGTTTTATTTCAATACCATTATATAACTATATAATTGGACAGTTGTTTGTATTTTTTCCCTAGCATAATATGTATCCTTGATAATGTATTTGCATCATTGAGTAAGTTTCAGATAAATGAATGATTTTTTAAAAATCAAGGATGAACGTGTTTTTAATTAAAATTATTTGAGAAATTTTTATCATCACAGATGATTGCAAATGCTTTCAAATGCTATAATTTAAAAAATTTCTTCTAAAATATTATATTTATGAAAATTAATAAAAACATGTAATAGGCAAGATTATGTTTGGTGATTAATTTTATCTCTTAAATGTTTATTGTTATTATTCAAATGTATAAACTAATTCTTTATTACTAATAATATGTAGAACTGAATTATATTGTTTTTTACAGCTAATTAACTTTCTAAAACATAAAGGAACAGAAGCAATTATATTTCCTGTCATCGTAAATTATGCTCATTAAAATATAGATGATCAAAGAAAAATTTCTAACTCCATTGTATTAAATAAATCATTTACTAATTATACGTAAAATATATATTATAATAAAATAGCATATATATAAATGAATACATTTGTATTTATTTATATTAATACTCGTTAAAATAATAATTAATTATCTTTATGCCCCATTTTTACGAATTTTGGTTTTTTTTTACACCTCTCTATAAATATTGCTTAATAATAATAAAATTTTGTACTTTACAATGAATTTCTATTATAATATATAATAACTTTTCAACTATGTTAACAACTCTTTTCTTTCCACCCATTCAACTATATTTTTGTTAAACTTTATTTTAATATTAAAGGCAGAGACTCTTTCAACATTTTATACATAATATTATATCCTAGAGAGGGGGTTCGAATAGAGGTTTTAAGAAATAATCTTATATCAACACTTGATTCACATTATATTATTTAATATTACTTTTAATTTTAAGATCCTATCACCTCATTTCAATTTTTAAATATTTTAATATAAAAGTTACTAAACCTAGTAAATATTTACATAAATATGTCTACAAATATAATTACTCAAAGACAACTTGATCCATTAAAGGATCCCTCATCTATTGAAGTTGACGAAGATGATGATAATCACCCAATAACACCTACAAATAAACAAAAACAATCTTGTGGAAGGGTATTTTCTATTACTCCTGTAAGATCAGCTTTTATAGCAGTAGTATTATCAGCATGTATAATAGCAATTCTTTATGATATCAATATACCACATAAAGATATTTTTGTGCCTTTAGAACAAAATCAAACTGTTCTCCATACTGGTTGTGGTTTAACTGTTAATATTGGTGATTGTAATCCTAATGATTGTCCTTATGGGATATGTGAAGCACGTTATATAAGGTATTATGATGATATATCAAAAGTGGATAGAACTAAAAAATTTTGCCAATGTGTTGAGGTAAATTTAGAAAAGAAACATATAAAAAATTTTCTCTCGCAATCATATGCTTTTCTTTGAAATAACTTCTTTTTTTTTAAAAACACTTGTTCTTTTTGATTAACGAGATGTTATTTAATATTTAAGTTTAAAAATAGTATTAAATTTATTTAATTTAACTTGTAGTTATTAACGTGATAAGGTTTAATTAAATGTTGTAAAAAATAAATTATTACAAGTTATTTGACATATATTAATGATAAAAAAATATACATTTTTTAGACGCCAATGTGTAATTTAATAGGAATGAAAATTCACTCTGGTTGTCGCAATTATGCAGGATTATCAGAGATTGGACAAAGAATGATAAGGGAATGGAGTATGACAGCTATGGAAAAAAGTTATAATAGAAATCTCGAAAAAAGAATATCTAGAGATATAACTTTAAATGCAATTATCAAATCAAATAACACTAAAAATGTAACAAAGTCAGGTAAAAGAAGAAGAAAAATAAGAAATGATAAAAATGAACAAATAATTTACAGTGAAGATAGAAGGCATGCTCAATTATTTGAAGGAATAACAAAATTCTGTTGTAGACGTACAAATATTAAGACAAAATATATGGCGAGTTCTATGTTTAGAAATGGTGCTTCCACTGTGGCCAGTAATATTTTTATTCTTATTATTTTATTTCTTTCTTATTAATTCAAAACTATTAATTGCCTAATTATATATTATTTATCGTAGAAGCAATAGATGATCTCTAAAATATTATTTATATATATATATATATTTTCTTTTCCTACTTTTTTTACTAATAAACATTAGTGTATTTTATTTGATTTATTATCACTTAACTTACTTTTATAATATACAAATACATAATATTCACTTTTTACTCTATAATTTTAATGATAACTGAAAGATTTATTTACATGTTTTATTAATCGTTCCTTTTACTAAAATTAAATTGTCTACTCATCTAATTAATATTATTTAATTGTAAATTTATCAAAGACAAAATAAAATTTCAGTTAACCTTTAACTTTTTGAAATTATAAACACCTAAGAAATATATTTTTAACAATTGTATCATTAAACGTTATCTTTTTCTTCAATATACGATAATCAAAATTTATGGAAAAAAAAAATTTAAATAATAACTATAATAAAAAACGAATTTATAGCGCTATTATCATATGAAAATTATATATATTAAGTCATTTCTAATTCATGACACAATAAATTTAAATTACCAAAATAAGATCAATCTTCTACTGATGTGTCTAAAGGAGAAGTACCCTCATATTTAACAAGTTTACAATTTTTAATATCATTAACTTTCCCTGAGTTTTTATTACTATCTTTGTTAGTACTTTTTCGTAATGTGCTAGAATATTTAGATAATTTATTACTATAATATGCTAAACGAGCCTCTGGTAAAAAAATACAATTATAAGTTTCATCATCCGTTGGTTCAGTTCTGATTTCATAAACAAGTTCTGGTTTGTGAGAATAAATATGACTTTTACTCTAAAAATTTATAACATTTAATTTATTTACTTTTATGCTTACTATTTTAATTATTATGACGTAAAAAATACAAAAAATGTATGAAAAAACTCCCAGTATAAATAAAATATTTAATTGGATAATTTTTTTACTCCATGTTTCTGAATTAAAAATAAGGTAGATGGATTCTATTTTTACATTAGGTAAAATTTTTGGTAAAACTGTTGTCGTAATATTTGACATAATTAAACAAGAAAGATATGTTGATTGATAGATAACATATTAATTTAATTATTTCAATTAATAAATAATTTGTTTTTTATGATTTAATATGTAAATAATTTTTCTCACAAACTAAATTATTTTTACAATCAAATTTATACTAATCAAAAAAGTTAGAATGCCGATTGGAATGCTAGATGACAAAAATAAAGTTTGAGAAAAAAAACTTGATTGTTATACATATACGATGATATTCTTTTATTTTATAAAGAAAAAAACAAGAATATGTGGACATTTTTTTTACTTACAATTTTTTTTAACATTTATAATCAAAAATGATACCTGTTCAACAAATCTCATATCCGCCAGTAGGATTTATTCAACCAGAAGGAATCATAAATAACGGATTCCCTCAACCCAATGCTCCACCAAGTGAGGTTTATCCAAATGAATATCAAAAAAATAGAACACCATCAACTAACACTTACCATTCTCAAACAAATTTACATGAACAAAATCCACAATCATTAAATAGTGTTCATGATCCTCCACCACCTTATACACCACAACCATTAGCACCGACACCACATCCAATACCAATTGCAATACCAATGCCTGTCATTCAACGTATGTTTATAAAATTAAAAAAAATAAATTAATTAAACATTTATTAATAATTTTTTAAGCTCTATCTAATCCAAATATTATTGTAAACAATGGAAATGAAAATGGTGTCGGAGGAGGACCAGGAGGTACAAATGGTCAAAGTCCACAACAAATCGCAGCTTTAATTAATATGCAAATAGTTAAATGTCCTTTTTGTGGATTGGGTACATTACAACGAAAAATCAAATATCCTCAATTGATAATTTTTCTTCTCATATCAATACTTTTATTTCCTTTAGGTCTTTGTGTTTGGTGTTGCCTTTTTTGTAATAGTATTCATAAAAGATCATGTACAAATTGTGGCGTAGAAGCTTAGGTACATATTATATTATTAAAATATCTTATATATACTTTTATCAATATCTTTTAAAGATCGTTTTATTTTAAATAAAAATTTTTATATACCATAATTTTGTGATATCCCTCTCTTTTGATTAATTAAAATATAAAGTATATTTACATTTTACACCAAAATGATAGATATATGCTAATAGATGTAGGTAGGAATATGTTTTGTAAAAATATAGAATTTAATAAAAAAAAATACTCTTTATTTTGGAATATTTTAATTGACTTAGCGAAAGAGATAGTAAAAGAGAAAAAATGTTATTTTTACGGCTAGACATTTATATGTATAATTTTTATCTACCTTTTTGAATAAATTAAAATGTAATGACAAGATGTTATGTGAAATTAATGGTGTAAGTTTATTTCTTCTTCATCATCATTATTATCATCAATTGTTTCTTATAATTAAATCTTAGTTCTGAGTCATTATCATTGTAATATTTTTTTATTATACTTTTTTAGAATGTCAATTATTAAGGAATGTCCACATTGTCTAAAACAATTAAGAGCATGTGAAGTTGAAGATCATATTAAAGAAATTTTTGATTTTAAACGCTACTCCTGCACTACATGTTCATTTACAAGTAATTTAAAAGATCATGCAGATTCACATATAAAATTATCAAATCATACAATTGTTGAAAAATTTTATGACAAAGAGTTTTTCAATGAAATTATCAAATATAATACCACATTATTTATGAACTATTTATCTACAAATAGAACTAGTACTTCAAAAGTATATTCTACTACAGAAAAGTCTCCAGAAGAAGGAAGTGATATAAAACATGTTGATGACACAATAAAAAATGAATGTAAATTTATACATTTTGATAATGATCAAGTTTTTTCACCATCTAATTCTCCAGTGTCTAATAATGGAGTTTTACAAAAAGTTGATGAGAACGATCAAATTAAAATTACAAGTAATAATAAACTATATCCACAATCAGCGAAAAAATTTCAATATCTATTGAGTATTTGTTCTGAAATTGGAAACCCAAATACAAAAGAAATCGTTACGATTTTGTGTAAGATAAATATTTAAAAGTTTAACAATTATTTGGTTTTAGGTAATATGACTATAAACGGTAATAAAACAATAATACTACCAGAGGGTCAATTAATTGAGTTGAAGATTGATGAGGAAATATCAAAAAATAAAGTTCAATGTAAATTGTGTGATACATATGTCAATCCAGGATACCATTCAAGGCGTTCACATGTTATTAAAAATCACTACAATAAAATTCAATCATTATTCAGTAGCAAAAAACTTCAGTCAATGAAGTATTTTATAGATTGCATCTCAAAAACGATCAAAGTATGTTTTAGCAATTCACTGGTTAAACATGATAATCAATGTGTTAAATGTGGAAATTACTACAATAATAAACAGCTGATGGTTAACCATGTAATTATTGCTCATCCAATTAAAATTATTGGTGTTGTTTGCACTTATCCAAATTGTCATTATTTTTCACCTACTTTAAAAGACATTCTTAGACATCGACAAAATCACATTGAAATTAATCAAAATAATTTTATTAATGATATACCAAGTGATGTACCAACTACAGAAATTTACAAAAAGATTACCAAGTATTTCTTTCCTTTTTATCATATTTTAAATGGGAATTTTAATGAACCTGATAATATATCTAAAAATTTACCAAAGATTATTAATAGAAAAAGACCTCAAGCTTTAATTGAAGAGTAACGTGTTACTTCTCATTTGTATTTAGATTTAGGAAGATTTTTAAATAAATTATTAAAAAAACATTTATAATTTTATAAGTATTAACTAAATAACAAAACTAATAATTTTTCGGATATCTATAAGTATGAAAAGTAGCCACTAAATTATGAACATTAGCGGTACCATGAAGACCACTTGTATCCTTTTTACTTAATGAAAATTTATAAGTCTCCGGTGGTGCCCCCTCAGGTTTATCAAGAGTTGTAACTGGAGGTTGCCCTCTGACTTTTCTACCAAAGTATCCATCCTTTTTATGGAAAAATCCAGAAGACATTTTATATCCAAAACGCCTATGCATTTGTGCTGAACCAAATTGAAGGTTGTAAAATTCACTATTTGATAATTTACCAACAGTAGCCATACATTCTTTATGAAAGGCAAATTCATGTTTAAATGGCAGTTTTACAATAACAAAATCACCTTGAGTTCTCATTATCTGAGCAGAAGAACCAGCAGCTTTAACAAAAACATCTGATTCTTTATTTGGATACTTTTCTACACAATTAATCAATGTACCTGGAACTAATGCTCCTACTGGGTAAGCACACCCTTCAATTCCAATAATTGGATTAGTTGGTATATGACAAGATGTAGTTATTATTTGCCCTGCTTTCATATTTTCTGTTGCCAAGATCCATCTTTTTCCTCCTTTACCAGCAACAAAAGCAATATAAGAACTTCTATTTGGATCTCTTCGAACTTCAAGAACTCTTTCCTCATAAACATCACCTGGTGTTGTTGGACCACGTCTATGGAAATCAATCATAAAATAATCAAACTTTGCACCACCTCCAATATGTTGATTAACTTTTCTCCCAGTTTCTGGATCTCTACCACCTAATCTATTAACTCGAAGAGGTTTATATGTATATTCTCCATTCGTTAATTCTTTTAAATGTCTTTCATCCCATAAATATTGTGGTAATGGTTTAGTTCCCCTAGCTGGGTAGTTTCTCCTACCAACAATTTGTAAACTTTTACTTGTATTTGGATTCAAAACCACAGATTTTAAACTATTTGTTACTGATGATAACATGAATAACCTAAAATATATACAATATTATAAATATAAAATGGAAACATTTAATAATATATTTACTTTTTGTTTTATAATCATTGGAATGATGCACCTTTAAATAATTTTACATTGTCTCTCAAAACAAAGTCCTTTGAATTATCTTTCCAGAGGGAAGAAATTATTAATTTATTTTTTAATTTTTATTATGACTTCAAATAATTATACACCTACACCATCATATTCTCTTGGATCGTCGTATTCTTCATCAATTTATGATCCATCAAATGATACATTTCTCATGATGGATGTTTTAGAAAAACATAAAAATGATTTAATAAATATGAAACCGTTAATTGTTTTTGAAATTGGTAGTGGATCAGGTGTGATAACGGCATTTCTAAGAAATTTACTTGAACCCGCAATAAATTTTATTTCATTTACCAGTGATATAAATTTTAATGCTTGTCGTTGTACACAGGAAACTTGTTCAATTAATAAAAATGAGAAAAAGGTTGATTCTATATGTTGTGATACAGTAAAACCGTTTTTTCCAAGGATTTGTAATAAAATTGATCTATTAATCTTTAATCCTCCATATGTGTTAACAGAAGATACTCCCAGATGTGAAGAGGTAATAAAAATATTTTTATAACAAAAAAATATAAATATATTATTTAAGGAGCTTTGTTATGCTGGTGGACCTAATGGGAGACATGTGTTAGATGGTTTGTTACCAAAATTAAAAGATATTTTAAGTGTAGGTGGGAGATTTTATGTTATTGCAATAAAAGAAAATGATATTGAATATTTGGTTAATTTTAATGGTGATGGACATTTAGAATGTAGTGTTGTTGGAAATAGAATTAGAGGATGCGAAAATTTATTTGTTTTGATGTATAAAAGGTTACCTTTACTTAGTAAATAAATTAAATTATATTTTTCCCACTTCTTTTGTGTAATTTTTAAAGGAAATTTCAACTAATCATCTTTATAAGATTATCAGTTTTTTATTGTTTAATAAGAAGTATTTTTTTTGTTAATTTTTGTTATTCAAACAGATTTAATCAAGAAAGTTTCTTGAAAATGACATTTAGAAATTTATTTATACATATTTCAAGTACTTAATTGTATTTTGAATAAATGTCTTTTGATGTAAATGATTTCTTTGTAAATAAAGTGTTTAGATAATGTATATCTAAGTTTACAGAGACTTATTTAATATTATTTGGAGGAACTTTTCTAGTTGATAGAATTCACTATTTAAAAGCACAAAAACAGTAGTAATTTAGTATTTCAATATAAAAAGGCTTCAAAAGTCATACAAACAAATTATTTTTCAAAACAAAATTTTATAAAAATACTAAAAATATAATGAATCGTTATAATATCTTTTTAATATGTATAAAAAGAAACGATTGACTACATTTTGACTTTATTAATTGTGTAAAAATATTTTGTTTTTGTTCTTAACACATACTCCTAACCATAAAATCATTTGTTTTGTTGTTGAAATAACTTTCAAAACCACAAAAATAACTGAAAAGTTATTTAAAAATATATGGTAATTAAAAATAACTTTTGTTTGAAATTAAAATATTGCATATGTTAGGATATTTATTATTGAAATATAACAATAATAAAGTAAGTAATATTTAAATATAAATTTAAACATTAAATATAATTATAAATCTTCATTTGAATATTTTGTTTAAAAAAGTAGTAAAAATAAGTGATTTTATATTTTTAAGAGAAGGACATTTAAAATAAATGTCATGGATAGATACAAATATATTAGTTCAATGAAATTTTAATGTGCTCCTTATTTATTATTATATAAACTTTGCGATTGATAATGTAAATTAAATATCACTAAATTGTCACTTTAAAAGGTTAAATAACTTAAAAAGTATTGACACTGGAAGTTAAACTAAAACTAAATTCTTTAAACCTGATATTGTGAAAATCCCTTAACAAATGTTTAAAGATAGAAGAATGAATTAAGAACATATAATAATAATGTAATATGTTATTATTAGAATACTAATAAAAAATTTTAATAACATTTTGTTTTTTAAAATACACGATAACTGAAATAATATACATTACTTATCAATAAAATTTAGCATTCTATAGTTATGTTACTGAAAAAAAAAGTAATTACTTTGGACATAAATTTTATTGGTCATTTTTTAGTGTAAAATTACTAATCAAGTTAATCGTAAAATGATCTTACTCATTCAAGATTAAAAATTTCATCTTTTACAAACTGGAGAAATTTAATTTCTTTATTTATGTAGTCAATTATAACAAAGCAACTCTTTATTTGTGGTTTTAATAAATCAATCCTTATAGTTAATATTCAATGCATGTTTTTGTATCACGGAATAATATTTTGAAAAAGATTATAAGTGCATTTCGAAAGCATTTCTCAATTTAAGAAAAATAAATCGAAATTAAAATTAAAAAACAATAATTTGAAAAATATTGATTTGATATCTACTAAGAAAGTACTAAATTGTTCAAATATCTTCCCACACGTCATTTCTTAATTATATAATTGTATTTTCTTAATTATTGTTTTTTATTTTTATGCTATCATTAATTATTTGGTTATCACATAGCTTTTTTCTTATTTATCTTAAGTGATTATTATTTATGTACAATTACTACCATAACTTAAACAATTAGAACACGAAAGAAATCTAGGAAAATAGTATGTATAAATGCAAGGACACAGGAAGCAGAATTTATTGTTTCATAAGTAAATGATATTTTCGCTCAAATTATCAACAATGATTAGATAACATCATACCTTAATGAAGAAACTTTTACCCAACATTCTCTTGTGTGGAATATGAACCCCTACCAGGGATTTGTTTTGTGAAATATTATGTCCCTGGTAGAAGTCTTCCTAATGAAGAGAGGTACTTATATATGGCATTTTCTACTAATACTGTTTATTTTTCATTAATTCATGCAATTATCTTTATTTCCTTTTTAGTTTTTTACACTTAAGTACAACAAGTCTTTGTTTTAGTAAACAGTACAATTATTTATGTTTATAATTGAGATCACGCACATTCATTTGTACGTTACATTGTCAAATCGACTTGATGAATCATCACTTGACAACTTATAATAGAAAAATATTCACTCCATCTGACATTTCAATTAACAATGTTTTGAAATTTTGTAATTTCAAAATATTAGTATAATTAAAATTATCCTTTTGTCTGTCCTATAATTAATCTTCTAAATATTGTACTTTTTCCATAATAAAAATAAAAAATTGTAGCGAAAGTGTTTACCACTTTTTCTAAATTTACTTTTTTGTACTTATATGACTATCAAAATAATCTATTGTTAATAGCTTCCACTGAGAAAAATAAAAGACATTTTTTTGTTAAAAAATAAACTGTGGAAAAAATCAAAGATTAGATGTTATAAATTATGCAGTTTCTTTTTTTTAAATTTAATAATTCATTTATTTTATAAAAAAGTAGAGTGATTTTTGAGAAGTAATGATTTACTTTATGTTTATTCACAAAATTTAACTGATTTATAAATTTTTTATTTGACATTTTAGAAAGTAAAAACATATTAAAAATGAAATTCCTGGGATTTGATGTAAATTTAACTTTTTCTTAAATTTAAAAATATTTTATTATTAAACTATCTCTTAGAAATAAATGTTTATATATAATCTTGAGCACACATTTTTCCAATAAGATACAAACACTATTGTTAGGAATATTTTTTTCTTATATTTTGAAAACGTCATTTATTAATTATTAATCTATAGAGAATTTTTTTTTTTACCACATAAAAAAGTATAATTAAGCTTTTATAAGTTTTTATTTTTAGTTCCTTTGAATACATTTAATTCCTAAGATGGGTAATGAACATAGTGGTGCTTCAGCATTAGATAATCATTTATTCAATCTTCGTTTCGCAGCAAAGGAACTTGTCAGAAACTCAAAAAAATGTGAGAAGGAAGAGAAAGACGAGAAGAATAAGTTAGTAAATGCTCTAAAAAAAGGTCAGAGGGAAGTTGCTCAAGTACATGCCGAAAATGCAATTAGAAAGAAAAATGAGTCACTTAATTATTTAAGAATGTCAGCAAGAATTGATGCCGTAGCGGCTAGAGTACAAACTGCTGCTACACAAAAAAGAGTTACGCAATCAATGTCTGGTGTTGTAAAGGCTATGGAATCTGCCATGAAAAGTATGGATCTTGAGAAGGTACAGAATTTGATGGATAGATTTGAAAGGGATTTCGAAAATATGGATGTTACAACTGCTACTATGGATAATGCTATGAGTGCAACATCAACTCTTAATGTACCACAAGGAGATGTTGATATGCTTATGAAGGAAGCTAGTGATCAAGCTGGTATTGAGTTAAATATGGAATTACCTGCTGGAGAGACAGGAACAATTGATACAAAAGCTCCAACTCAGGCTGAAAATGATGACCTATCTAAAAGATTAGCAGCTCTTAGACAATCATAGCTTCATTTTTCCTTAAAATTATTACTAATTTGTATATTCTTAAGAAATTTACACATTTTACAAATATAATGACCAACAAATAAAAATTAAATGACAATTATTTTGACATACTTTATTATTGAGACGACATTTTAATTTTATTATTTTAAAAATACTACCACATGGTACTCCTCCCATTGTTGTTTTCACTCAATCGTTGTTTTTTTATCAAAAAAATTTATATATATATTTAATTCAATTTAAATGCCAATTCAATTTTTTTATCTCTTGTCAAAAATTGATAGTATTCACATTGTTGTTAAAGAACTATAAAGTAATTTTTGTGTTAGTATATCATTTAAAATGATGAAAAGCATTAAAAAAAACAAAAGATATGTTTTAATTGATATATTCTAGATGCAATGATATTATTTAATGTATAACAAGTATTTATCCTTTATATTTAATCTCTTCTTTCATTTTAATGCCACTACATTTTTATTATTTATATATTTCTTTTCTTTCATAATTATTCAAATATATTTCACAATTTTTTTTACATATAGAATATTTTTTTAAATCCTTAGAAAATATTTATTTAATAAATTTATCAAATAAATCTTGTACATATTATAATTCTTAGAATAATGTTATGATAAAAGTTATTATAGTTTTTCCCTTTTTTTAACCGTAGTAATGTTTTTTTTGTTGTACTATAAATGATAATGTAAAAACGTTATATCTTGAGGAAAAAAGTGTAAAAATTGATGAATGATGATAATAAAATATATATATAATAAAAGTGTAAAAGAAAAATAAGTATGTTGTTATTTGAAAAAAAACGTGGTAATATTTTAAAAATTGTAACTATCTATAAATACATTAATAGAAGGACAAATGATGTGATGTTAACTTTTGTTTGAGGGCAATTCAATAGTAATTTGAAAGATTATATGATGAAATGTGATTTGTAGTATTTCTTGTTTCATTAGGTAGAGTTAATGATATTTATTAGACATAATTTTTCTTCCTTCTTATGTTGTTAAAGATTATATAGTAAAAAGAATATATATTATTATTATATAAATTTTTAAATATTCTTAATTTTGTCTATTCTAACATTCTTCACTATACTTACTTTAACTCTTTGTAATGCCGTTTCTGTGATTAGATAAACACTTTATGTGATTTTTATAATCTCAATATTTAGATTATGTATACATTATCTTCATTATAATATAATGTACTTCTTTAAATATATATATTTAAAATGAAATGTATGTGACGCATTAAATGAAAAAAGTGTAAAAGTTGTAACTAAAAATCAAATTTCGTTTTATATAATTACATTTCTAAATTAGTATTAAACCTTTTTCACATATTTTTTGTTCCAACTTCTATAAAAGTATCTCTTTTCCTTCATTAGGTTCTAGAAATATAAAATTTCAATTTTCTTTTTGCACTACAAACTTATCTAAATGAGTTAAGAATATATCATGAAGTTATAAAGCGATATTTAATAACATTCAATTTTATGCCTTAACAAAAGGGTAGTTTTAATTTCATAATATATTAATTTAATCATTACAGTATTATTTTACTTTTTTATAAAAAGCAGTAAAATTTAATATATAATTTGTACCTCAATGAAATACCATTTTCAATTAAAAAAACAATAAAATCCCACATATTGCTAATTTCTCATATTTCTCCACCTTATTACAATTTTTCTATTTTATTTTTTTAAGATAATTAAAAAAATCTTGAAATAATAAATAAAATTACTTTTAATGCATATTTAAAATCTTTTCATTATATCCCAAACGAACTTCTAATTTTATTTTATCAAATCCTAAGTTTTAAAGTTATTTATAAATAATTTATATGAAAAATGAACTTATTGACTATTTTTTTTAAGTACAGTATGTTTTGTTTCAATAAAAATATTTAGACTATTCAGGAAAGTTATTTATTACTTTCCTTAAAAGATGGATAATTTGCCTTATATCAAAGGCATATCAAAAGTGTATTCTCCTTTATCATCATGAACAATCTTTTACTTTTGTTTAATGAAACCAATTAGGTAGGGAAAAAAATAATTTGAGAAAGTAACTTCTGTTTGATATATACATGGAATCATTGATATAATTACTCCCTACAGAATATAGTTTAATTTTTAAGAAGTAAAGATTTTTGTCATTTTCCATTAAGAATATATTTTTTTATTAGATATATGGAATTGTAATGTGTATGCATTTGGAATGATTTTTTATAATTAAAATGTCATATCCAATTATAATATGTTATTAATAATTCTTAATTTTTAAAGAAACTTCTAATTATATATATTATATTTTTGCCTATATTATTATAAAATCTACAAATTATATAGCGGAAAATATTTTATTTTTCATATTTTTTTTAAAAATAATTTTAGCTAATATATTTCATTAAATATAAGATAATTTTTTCCATCTTAAGTTTAAATAAATGTACATTTACATGTTGACATTTATTTATTTTTTGTTTTAACTCCTTACAATTTTTTTTTATTAATTACTTTCTTTACAATATTATTATAAATAAGTTTTAGTGCTTCCCATAAAAATAGAAAATTTTCAATAATTATTTATGAATTTTTTTGATTTCAATTCATTTTATAATTCTGTTTCGTTGAAATTTTTTCTAACTTAATAATAATGGCTTATATTTTATAATACAAGATTAGATGAATGATTCTAGAAAGATATTATAATATGAATGATAGCAGAAAAAATTTATTAATAAAAAAATCCAAGAAAAATATGTTTGTTAAATAAATGCTTTTGTTTAAATTAAAAATTTAATTATATACCAAAATCAGTAATTTTTAATAGCTTTTCATAAAAAGCTGACTTTCTTTTATCATATGGTGAAATTTAGAAAATACTATATATATGGCACAAATATATCTATTGAAAATTTCTCTTTCTATATATTCTTCAAATAAATATCTTATTTATATAATAGCTTATTATACAAAAATTCAGTTATTGTAAGATGAATAAGTAAATTTACCAAAATTTTTTATGACTAAAATAAATTTAACCATATTTATAAAATGACCTTATAATATATTCTTATAAAATCCATAATTTATTCTTCAAAATTCTTCTTTTTTCCGCAATTTTTTCTTATCATTTATCTTTTATCATTATTAATCAAAATTCATTAATTACATTTTGTAAAATTAATTAGTAATAATAAAATTTTTATAATATATTATTTAACTTTTTATCTCGTATACTTCCTTTTAGTGACATCTAAAAAGGAGATATAAATTAATTCTCAAAGTTACTTTTAATAAATTAACTATTACAGGAAATATTCTTTCATCTTTTTCCGTTCTAAAAACTTTTCCATTACTTAATTTGCCATCTGATGATTATACCTCCTTAAAGCATAATTTTTTTACACAAATTCTTTTATCCTTAATCTCAAAATATTTTAATATTATCCTTTCTATTTATTTATGGATAGATATATGTAAGTGTTTATAACCTAAAAATTAGAATTTATAGAAAGCTTTTTTAATATCATGTCTTTTTAAATAAAAGGAATTTTTATGTGAACTAAAGGAGAGTGATAAAATTTATGTCAAACGAAGGAATATTTTTAGTTTTTTTTCCTTTAATTATTATAAAGTATGCCTGATTCGTTAATTTATTTATATGTATATATTGTTTAGTTTGGAAATAAGAGAAATATTACAGTATATTAAGAATACTTAAAAAACATTTAATGATCATGGTGTTTATATTAACAATGGAGGATTAAATAATAGTTAGATGAAATGATAGTATTTTTTAACTTTTAACCCATCAATAAATAAATATTAGAAATATTTCTTTAAGATGAGAACAATATTCGTAGAATATTAAAAGACCTACTAGATAGAAGTATGTTTAAAAGGATGTCATTTATATATGAGTCTATTTCTATTTTCAACTTTTAATTAAAATGTGAGAATAAGGAGAAAATAAGTTTTACTTCTTAATACCAAATATTATTATCTTCAATAATATCATACTTCTTCCCATTATTTTATAACCAATTATAATATATATTTATTACAACATTGTAAAAATAAATGTCTTCAATTATTATATCTATTATGGTAATTATAGCTAAAAAAATTTTTTTAGATAGAAATAAAATGCTCTAGCTATAAAAATATAATTCATTGACTTTTTTTTCTAATGTAAATAATTATTGCTTGAATAGGCAAATTAGTAGGTAGAAAAAAAATAAATAATATCTCATTTTAAATATTTAAAAAATATTGTTGAATAGTAGGAAAAAAATCAGATATTTTTGAGAAACAATTAATAATTAAAATGATAGCAATTTTAAATAATAGAATCTTTTATTTATTTTAAAATATTATACTTCAATAAATATGCCTTTTAATATATTTGCCATACCCATTTGTATCTATTATTTTCTATTTCCAGAATAATGTTTTCATAATGAATAGACTTTTTAGGACAGATTCTATTTTTAGTGAAAAAAAGAGTAGATGGAAATGATAAAAAGTTTGATATAATTTATTTATACTCTCTTCCTGTCGTATCGTTAAAGTCCACTTTGCACATCTTTAAAATTAATCCCCCTTATTTGTTGTTTTAAAGAATTTTAAAAAACCCAATATTTTTTGGATAAAAAAGATACAATTTAAAGGGATCAATTATTATAAAAAACTTATATACTAAATTTATTTATTTTCTTTCTACCTTGTCCTTCTATAAATGCTTTATTTTTAAATATTAACAGCACAAAATTACCATTTATTCTACATTCTTCAACATTTCTTCTCATTAAAGTTTTTAAATTCTAATGATCATTACTAATAGTTAAAGAAAACACTTTAGTAAAAGTAAGCTTTTAGCATATACATGCTTCAAAAAGCAATTACATTCTTATTGTTACTGCATAAACTTAAATGTTTTGTTTTCGAGCATTCCAAATATAGATATTGCTCATGAAACAGGTAGTCTAATAAAACATTTTAAAATCTTATATTGTTAGTTCCTTCTTTTTTAGTAGAAAAAAAGTTCAATTGATGAAAGGTACAAAAATCAATCTTTGATAAGAATTATTAATTTATAATTATCCAATTTTACCTATCCAAATTTTAGGAGAATTTTTTCTTTATATAAAAAATAAACATTTATTTGATATATCTATATATGTATTTGTTTATTTATATATATATGCATCTTTATAAATATATTCTTGCTACAAAAGACATTATCTCAAAATGAGAAAGTTTAATGAAAAATATACCACTTCTTATGTTTGTTGTTAAAATGTAACATTTAACTTTTTCTTTTAAAGGCTAATCCAAATATCAACCATAATTTAATAGTTTAAAGTAATCTAAAAAGATTTTAAAAATGTGAAAATAAATATAATTTACATCTATCACACACTCTATAATGTTTTCAGTTGCCTTGGACGGGAGTTTAATTGTAAATAGATAGGATAATACTCTTTTTGATAATTTAATGTGAAATCTGAGTAGAATAATAGGATGCTCTCTAAATTGCCATGTTATAATTCAATGACTTTTTTTTACTTTCATCATTTATGTTTCTGAAGATTTATTGATAGATGTATTGAAAACAAGTTTAATCTTAAAATTTTTCAACATAACTTTTTAAAAAATTTATTCATTCTACCATGACACATTAAACTCTTTAATTTTTTATGCTCCTAGAGATAATAGAAAACAATTTTTTTTAAACTCCCTCAAATTTATTCGTGATAACAAATGTCTATGTATACATTTTTTATCTTTTTTACATCCATTCAAAATATATTTTATTCCTCTTAAAAAGGGGTCCACTTAAAGTAAAATTTAATATACTAATTTTAATTGCAGAAAGTTGATGTTTACTAAATATCATCACCAAACCATTCAAACAATTTTGTAACCTTGTTTTTTTATCTAATTAACCACAATACAAAAAGCTATTAAAACTACTTTATTTATTCTATTTTTTATTAAAATTACTTAAAACATTGCTTCTTTTTCAACATTACCAAAATTTTAATATAATAATATTTGTTGAAATATTACATTTGAAATAAATCAAGAATATTATTTAATCAAGCTAAAAAAGAATTGATATTTATTGGAAAATAGTTATCAATATATCTCATTGCCACTCTCCACAACCAATAATTACTTTCTCATTAATTTTTAAAACTACTATTGCTTTAAAGGAAGATCTCACAAATATAAAAGGAGAATATTTAATATAACATAACTACAAAATTTCAAATTATTTTGACAATATATTAAAGAAAAAAAATTTGTCAAAAGAATATAAAGATACAAAAAAAATTAATTTTTTGACAATCAATCGAGAAGAAAGGCAAAAAAATTGTTAAGATTTTGTACTTTATAGCAATAAATTCAATTAAATTTTTATCAATTGAAATTATAAAAATAGGAAGTTATTGGAAAACGTTTAACACAAAAATACATATTTTTTATATAAAAATTTATCATTCAACATCAGTTAACTTATATTCTTTTCATCTTAATCTTACATATATTATTTGCCAAGAAAAGGTGCACTTTTGTAGAGATTTATCAAAGTTGTTAAAAAGGAAAATATTATTCTATTAATAGAAGAGTGTATTTAAAGAAGTGTATGGTTTGAATATTAATATACTTTTTTTAAATATTACTCAGCAACAAATTAAATTTTTCAATTTTTGGAATTATTACAAAAAAAACGGTTTTTCAAGAAACTTATTAACTTCTAATTGACTTTAATTTATTCATCCTTTTTCTATTTATATATTATCTACTTTAAATAGATATTTAAAAGGAAAAGTGAAGTTTAAAAAAAGGAATTTGTTATATTTTTTTCATCAATAGTCTAAAATATATTTTTTAATATTTAGTGCTATTTTTAAAAATTGATATTTAATATCTGAAACAAATAAGAAGAAGTGAATACAATTTATTTGGCAAATAGTTATCTTATATTTAAAGAAAAGGACAAAATATAATATTATATCAAAAGTTGAATTAACACTGTACATATAAACTATTTAATATACGTTTAAGAAGACTTTTCAATTTTTAGAAGAAAAGATAGCTACATTAAGGATAAAAAAATTTTTAAAAGAGAATTGGATAATTTTATATAGAAATTTAAACTATACTTTATATTTAAAAGAATTTTTATTAGGAAAATCTATTATATTTTGAAAGAAGAACTTTATTTAAAACATATTGAGAAATAATAACATTAACTAGAAAATTGTTGAATTTTTATTTTAGGTTAATTTTGAACTTTTATCCTTCAAAGAGAAATTTAAAGTCAAATATATATACATATTAAATATCTAATTTACATTTGACATTATAAAAAAACACATACTATATACATATATTTATTTAATATCTTCAAAAAATAATACATTTTATATAAAAAGTGGAGAACAAATAGTTATTTAAAGAATGGCTTCAGTTGCTGCATGGTTGCCTTTTGCTAGAGCTGCTGCTATTGGATGGGTACCAATTAGCAGACAGCCAATGCCTGAATTACCCCCTGTTTTAATGGTAATTTTTATTATTTTCTTTACAACTTTTTAATAAAAAATTTTAGGATCGTGATCTCGATCATGTTTCTGATGAAAAAATATTAATTAACATATCTGGTAGAAAATTCGAAACGTGGAAAAATACTTTAGAAAAATTTCCTGAAACATTATTAGGATCAAATGAAAAAGAATTTTTCTATCAGGATGAGGATAATTGTTATTTCTTTGATCGTGATCCAGATATCTTTCGCCATATTTTAACTTTCTATAGAACAGGAAAATTACATGTATGTTTTTTCATGTAAAAAAATTATTATAATTTTTCAGTACCCGAAACATGAGTGCTTGGTAGCATACGATGAAGAATTGGCATTTTTCGGTATAATGCCTGATTTAATAGCAGATTGTTGTTATGAAGATTACAAAGACAAAAAACGAGAACAACAGGAAAGATTAATAGAAGAGAGATTGGAGTCAGATATTAAAAAACAACATTATTTAACTATACGTGAAAATTTATGGGCAGCATTTGAAAATCCCCATACATCATCAGTAGCATTAGTTTTCTATTATGTAACAGGATTTTTTATAGCAGTTTCAGTGATGTGTAATATAGTTGAAACAATACCATGTAAATATCATGATGATGGTAGTAATGTTACATGTGGTGATTTATATGAGAAACAATTTTTTGTTGTTGATACAGCATGTGTCATAATTTTTACACTTGAATACCTTGCCAGACTTTATGCAGCACCAGATCGTTTGAAATTTATGAGATCAATAATGTCGGTAATTGATGTCGTTGCTATACTTCCATATTATGTTGGATTAGGATTACAAAATAATAAAGATGTTAGCGGAGCTTTTGTTACACTAAGGGTATTTAGAGTTTTTAGAATTTTTAAATTCTCTAGGCATTCACAAGGTTTAAGAATATTAGGGTATACTTTGAAATCATGTGCCTCTGAACTTGGTTTCTTGGTCTTTTCATTAGCAATGGCTATTATCATTTTTGCTACGATTATGTATTATGCAGAGAAGAAAACTCCTGATACTAGATTTACTTCTATTCCAGCAGCATTTTGGTATCTTTTTATTTTATTTTTAATTGAAAATAATAATTTTTACTTTTAGGTATACAATTGTTACAATGACAACATTAGGTTATGGTGATATGGTTCCAGGAACTGTTATGGGAAAAATAGTTGGTGGGATATGTTCACTTTCTGGTGTATTGGTAATCGCATTACCTGTTCCTGTCATTGTATCAAATTTCTCTAGAATTTACCATCAAAATCAACGAGCTGATAAAAGGAAAGCTCAAAAGAAAGCAAGATTAGCTAGGATAAGAATAGTAAAGAATGCCTCTGGCCAAGCATTATTTGCAAAAAAGAAAGCTCATGAAGAAAGGATGAAGATGTATTTAAGTGGAGATATAACAATAGATAGTTTAAAAGAAGAAGATATATTTGAAATGCAACACCATCATTTATTACAGTGTTTGGAACGTGCCACTGAAAGACAGTATGTTGATTATGATCAGATATATGAGAGTAATCAACATCTTTCTCCACAATTATCAATGAGATCAACTTCAACAACTCATAGTGGGAATAATTTAAGCATTGTGAGATGTTGTGTACCAAAAAAAGGTAATAAAAAGAGTGTTGAGGTAGAAGATGAAGATGTTGTATTAAATCTAAGATTACATAAAAATGATCAACCAACATTAAATAATTATCATAATATGTATGAGAGAGGAAAAGATAAAATAATTAGTGAGGAGGAATGTCAATTATATTTAATGTCCCAAAATGTGACTAGAAGTGGTACGAATGGTAAGACAACTACAACAATACCTATTGAGGATGAAGATGAAAATATTCCATTGAAAGGTAAAGAACCAGATATTGTTGTTATAGAATCTAATGAAAATAAAAAAAATTCATTAGAATATGAAAATCGTATGAATGGTGGTGTTGAAAATAATGAAGTTTAAATAATATATTATAATATCATTTTTTTATACATTAAATGTCATGTATATATTTGAAACAGTATTAATATTAAAATAAAATTTTATTATTATTTAAAAGTTTTTGAATATTAGATTTGATATATTTAAAGTTTGAATTATTTTACGTATAAAAGGTTCAAATTATTTTTTATAAATGTACAATTT
Source organism: Strongyloides venezuelensis (assembly GCA_963280985.1). Taxonomy (NCBI): domain Eukaryota; kingdom Metazoa; phylum Nematoda; class Chromadorea; order Rhabditida; family Strongyloididae; genus Strongyloides; species Strongyloides venezuelensis. The sequence continues at coordinate 11,979,440 of CAUJLX010000001.1, forward strand.
AATGGATTTTATATACCTTTGTCCAAGTATAGTGTTTTTATTTACCATACTATATTATTTCTTATTAACATGTACAACCAAAAAAAAGGATGGTAAAAGAAATGCATATAAGGGTATTAGTAGAACACCTAGTGTTTTTGCTAAAAATAGACGCAATAAAGTTAAACCAGAAATTGAAGTTTTATCTTTGAGGGAGGAAAAAATGAATTCATCATCAATTAGTAAGAGAACGAAGGAGAAAGATAGAAAATCTAATGTCCTCAGTTCAAAGGAAAAAAATGGTAATAATTTAGAAAGAAAATCAAATAACTCTAAAAATCAACTATTTCAACCCAAGAATATGTCAATAAAAAATCCAACCGTTCATACTTTTAAAAATAATAATTATGATTTACAAATGACACAAAAGCAACCTGTAGGTATAGTAATTGAAGGGAATCCAATAATTCAAGCAAAAGAGGCTGTTGAAATTCCCAAAAATGTTATTGATCCTGTAAAAACTGTTGGTGATTATGAGGAAGAATCACCCAATGATAAAAACAAACAAGTTGAGGATCCAATTAAAACTATAATGAATGAACCTGATCTTCAAAAATGTACACAAGTGGATGATGAAATAAATACTGTTGTTCCAGGTAAATTATGTGAAACACAACCATTTGACCTTCCACAAAAAGAAGAATTAAAGAATGGAGTTACTCCTCCAAAACAAATAGATTCACAAAAAAACAATGATGGAAAATCTGAAGTTGGGTCTTTGGTTAATGATTCAAAGGTAATGAATGATCAATATGAAACGTTGAATAATATTGAATTTGCAATCCCATTACCAATGCCGCCACCACCAGACAACAAAAGTATAAAAGATGTAAATGTTGAAGTTAAAATGACTAATGATAAGGTTGATGCCGAGAAAATCGATGATAAAAAGAAGTCAGTTGATAAGAAAGATGTAGTTGTCAATAAAAAAGAGGAAAGAATTAGTAATGGAGGGTTAAAATCTGATGAAAATAAAAAAGAATTAAACAAAACTCAAGAAAAGAAAAGTGTTACTCCTAAAGTTGAGAATAAGGACAAAAAACCATTTAAAGATGAAAAAAATAAAGGATCTCCCAATAAATAATAATTGTAATTAGTAACTTTTAAGACCAATTTAGCTATATTTTTGTATATTTTAACAAAGAAAAATCAAAAATTAACATGTAAATTTTCCATTTTTATTAAAAAAAAATTCTTATACTCAATAATGTTAAATAAAAAATTAATTTTTAATAAATTAGATAGTTGTTAGCAAGATGTATTTTCGAGTAGGACAGCAATACCTTGTCCACCACCTATACATGCAGCTCCAATACTATATTTAATTTTTCTTCTTTCCATTTCATAGGAGAGGTGTCCTAAAATTCTACTACCAGATGCCCCAAGAGGGTGACCTAAAGCTATTGCTCCACCATTAACGTTAAGTTGATTAATATCAATGTTAAGTTCTTTTTGTACAGAAACTACCTGTGCAGCAAATGCTTCATTGATTTCAAATAAACTAATGTCATTCATTGAGAGACCTGTCTTTTTTAAAACATTTTTAATCGCTGGAACTGGTCCGATACCCATAATGGTTGGATCACAGCCAACAACACTCCATCCAACTACCCGAGATAATGGCTTACAATTCAAACTTTTCACACTTTCTTCAGAGGCGATTAAAAGTGCTCCTGCTCCATCGCATATTCCAGAAGCATTTCCTGCTGTTACAAGACCGTTCTTTTGGAATACAGGAGGTAATTTACTAAGTTGTTCATAACTTGTTTCTCTTGGATGTTCATCAACCTCAAATGAAACGTTTCCTTTTTTACTTTTAATATTTACAGGAGTTATTTCTTTTTCGAAAACACCTAATTTCCTAGCTGAAGCATATCTTTCTTGAGATTTAGCTGCATATTGATCAACTTCCTCTCTTTTTAAACCATACTTTTTCCCTAACTTTTCAGCTGTCAATGCCATTGAAAGTTTAGCATAGCTGTCATTAGAAGATGACCATATTACATCTTCTAATTCAACCGGCTTACCAAAAGTAGTTCCAAATCTTATATCTCTCACAACATGAGGAAACTGAGACATATTCTCCACACCTCCAACTAAGACAACATTTGAATCACCGGAAATGATTTGTAAAGAACCAGTAATAGCAGATTGGAATCCTGAACCACATAATCTATTAACTATTACAGCTGGTTTTGTCTCAGGAATATTTGATAACAAAGAAGAATGTCTGGCCAAGTAAGCAGCACATTTTGAAGAGTGTACAACATTCCCAATTACAACATGATCAACATTTTTTGGGTCAATACCAGAACTTTCTAAAACAGATTTATTAACAATTGTTTGTAATTCTGTGGCTGTTATATTTTTTAATGCTCCTCCAAATTTTCCAAAAGGTGTTCTTTTAGCTCCAACAATAAATATACCTTTAGTTGCCATTTGTTTTTAGTGTTCTTAGTAGAAATTAAAAAAAATTAATGAATAATTGAATAATATAGTAAAATTTAATGTAAAATTTAAATATAATCTTATATTGAAAAATAATATATTTTATGTTCTAAATCTAGTGATATCAGTGTAATTATTGTGAATCGACAATAAAAAAAAAACAATAAAAACGATACTTTAGAAGACTATTAATTCATCTCTATCTTGAGAAATGTTTTTTAATTATTTTGAGGCAGCCTGTTTTTGCATATTAGCTTCATCAGTCTGTGACATTGTAGATAGTACTTTTCCTAATCTCTCATGAACATCTAAATATTTGGCTACACAACGATCAAGGCATACTGCTTCACCTTTGTTTATTTCTCCTTCTCTATATGTCTTTGAAATACATTTCTCCTGGCAGACATTAGTCATACGACGATACAAATCAGACATCATTTCCATCTCCAATTCTTGGACGATTTGCATTTGTTGGGAATTCATTTTTGAAATTAAGTTAAAGACACTGTTTACTAGAAAAAAATATACTTGTAAGTAGAAAAAGTAAAGCGTTATAAAAAAAATAAAAACAACAGAAAAAATAAAAAAAAGAATGTTACAAGGTATGGAGATGATCTAAAAAATAATTATGTTACAATTTATGTACTATATATGCTTCTCCAAGAACTTCCTATTAGGAGACAAATTTCAAAGAAATAAAAGTTAATTAACTTTTTTATCACTAGCTACATTTTATAAAGTTAAAAAAATACTTCTTATTTGGGAATATTAAATGTTTCTATCAAATATATAATTTTTCAAAATTAAAATAAACATTGGAAAAGAAAGTTGAATTTTTCTAGATTTTTTATTAATATTTATACAGTTATAATACAAATAAAACAATGTTTCAATGATATTCCTATAAAAAAAGCATTATTTCAACAGTATACAAGTACTTATTCAAATAAACGCTATTTTAAACTTTTATAGAATAAACTATCTACGTTAGAATACTTTGATAGTGTGGATTTAATATTAAATATATTATATAAAATGTCATATTTTTTTCTACTTGTTTTTGAATACCCATATTTTTATAATTCACCATGCTCGGGTTTTCCTTTAAAGCAACCCAGACAATTTACTTGATCATCGATATCGCTACTATCATACCCAACATACGTTGACTTCGGTCCAAAGTGAGGTATAAAATATTGTTCACCATTTGCTGGTCCCAGTATCTGCAACGCAATCAAAATAACATCTAATAGATAAAAAACACCAAATAACCCAAATGTTATTAATTTAAAAAAAGCAATAGCATAGTAACCGAGATATAATCTATCAATTCCCAACCAACCAAAAAATACTGATAATGTCACTGCTGTATGGTAACTGTAATTCGTTGAATATGTACAACCATTATAAAGTTTTTTCATAAACCACGTTTTTGTATTGACGGTCCCATTAATCTGACATTTAAGTCCAGGAATAATGGTACAATTTACTGGAAATTGAAATAAGAATTAAAATTGAAAATACCTTACATAATATAGTATTACCCGGTGCACATGTTATAGGCTGTGAAGTATTGGGATTAATATCAGGTTCCTTACAAAAGAATCTTAATAAAACATTCCTTAAAAAATTAAAAAGTAATTAACTTACTGTCCCATTAACAGTTCACTACACTCTGGAATGGGACCCCAAACAATAATAGTCAAAAATAGTAAAATAAAAAATGCGATTTTTGACAATCGATTAATTACAATCATTCTATACTATCCATTTATCTTCTGAAAAAAAATATTTTAAACAAATATAGTCATAAAGTAATCAAACAATTGTTTAAAAGTTTTTTAATTTACACCTTTATTATCTGATTATCAACATGATACTTTATTCCAAGATACATTTTTGAGAAGCACATATTTTGGAGGGCTAACATAAAAGATTATTATAATTATTAATATTTCGAAAATATGTACTTGAATATGTGAGAAATAAATAAATAAACACTTACTGTTTGAAAAGGGTATTAATTAAATGGAGAAATGTATTTCCCAAGAAATATTTTAATCAAAATATAGTAGAAAGATTTTCCCAATCTATTTTTATTAACTTAAGAAAGAATTCAACAGTAGAAAACCTATTTGAAATGTAGTAATAAAACTTCAAAAATAATTTTTACAGGTAATCACACTATTAATTCAGTAGTTAGTTGAACAATACTATACAAAATTGAATTAAAGTAAATACAACTATGGTATTTAATTTACTTTAAATCAATACCCTACATATATGTATAACATTCTTTTGATTGACAGATTAAATAAATACCAAACAACAGTCAGGTGAAATACACTACTTATCAAGGATCATTACTTATGAAGATCGAAACACATTCACTTTAAAAACACTCTAACACACATACATTAATAAACATTGATAGTGTAAATCATATGTAATATTCTTGAAAACACTAAACTTGTACTTTTATCGTATATATTAATAAAAATATTTTCACTAGATATCAAAATTACAATCTTCTATGACTTCCATTTATATTGAAGAATTTCGTAAATCGATCCTTAAAAGTACAACAATTTTCCTATGACATGAAAGAGTATGTCCTACCAGCGGTAAATTTGAAAAAAATTTTCACAAATTAACAATACATGTGAAAGTTCTCACAAAGTGTAAATTCTAGAAACATGAAAATCGTGAAAATTCTATTTACGTTTCTAAGAATATTCCATTTTAACATTAACTATAACAATACTTTGGAAAACTGTTCATATTTTGATAAAAATCTCTTCAAGACATCAGTAAGGGCCAGTGTTATTGTTAATTGACCAAAGAGTTATCTATAAATTTATAGAATAATTTAGAAATTGAGAATTTTCTTATTGAATTATCATCATTTGAGTGATTTTTACCATTAATAAAAAATGGAAGAAAATAATACAAATGGTACTTTCGAGACTGATCTTGAACCCATTATTGAAGTAAGTACAAAAATTATTTTTTTTATACAAAAATCCTAATTTTTTTATTTCTAGTCTCCTGATGATGTTTCTAAGGAACCAACAGTTTCCGATGAAGAAATGGAAGTTGATGGAGAGGAACTTGGATCTGATGGGATTAATGTAAATGTCAAAACAAGAAGTAGAAGAAAAGAAAATAATGAACCATTCCTAGCATTAGGTATATTCTAATACTTTTTTTACATACTATGATCTTCTAAATATTTAGATGTATATAATGGCAATAAAAGTGGAACAAATTTGTTATTACAAATTAAACAAGAAATAAGATTAGGTAGTCAATATCAGGTGGATGAGAGTCTTTTAAGATCACTTGATATTATGTACAATAATCCTAAGTTAAGAGTAGAAAAAAAATTTGAAGGTGAAATACTGTGGAACCCTAATGATCCCAAGTTTGATGATAAAAAAACTTTAAACATTATAGATAATGATAGAAAATACGAGATACCACTAGAAAAGACATTATACAAGATACAAAAAATGAATTTTGACTATGATAAAATTTTAGAAGAGATACCTGTAAAAGAAGTTAAAGAAGAAATCTGGACACCAGAAGAGATTATACAATTTAAATATTGTTTCCAGAGATTTGGTAAACAATTTCATAAATATAAAGTTATTCTTACAACCAAACCAACTAAAGCAGTTATTGAGCGATATTTTAACTATAAGTATTTCGATAAATATAGATCATCATATTCATTAAATGAACCATTATCACATGTAGATATGGCATTAAAATTAGTCGACAAACCATTTCTGATAATGCAAGATGAAGGTGAATGTAGCAATTGTAAATATAAAACAAAATGTTATATAAAGTTAGTGAAAGAAGAAGATGTATTATGTGAATATTGTTATAATTATAAAAAATACAACGGAGAACTACCGGATGGAGAAAAGACTCGTCACATATCTGAAGAGTCATTCAACCATGATTCATTGAAGATAAAAGTTAATGGTGTAAGAAGAAAGTTACTAGAAGTTTTTAAATCTAACTTAAGCCAAAATGATGAAAATCATCTCTTCCCTCTGTCAGAAAAATCGCCCTTACAAAGGCACCGTGAATTTGTTCAAAAACACATTGAAAAAAGGAGATTTTTTGACCAATTTATGGTGGAGTATGAAAAATTATGGAAAATTATAAATAGATATAAAACATATTTAGAGGGAGAGATAAAATACCCACATTTTGGTACTCATTTTTTCCATGTCGTTAATAGAGAACTTCTACCTTCTGCTGGAAGGTGGGTTGAATGGGAATCTAGTATGCAAGAATGTATTTTTGATCTGTGCCAAACATTTCAATTTAATATCCCACTCGTAGAAAGAGAGCTACGTGGGTTAGTTTCAGCAGAAATGTTGGCCGAATTTATCAAATTTTACCCAAGGAGAAAATTGTAATTTCCAAATCTTTTTTGTATTTATTTTTCGTTTATTCACAATTCATTTTAATATATAAAATTTCAAAATAATAATTCTTAAATTTATCCAAACAGACATACATACTCGACTGCTAAATATCAGTTTGCACCAAAACGTTCAGAAATTGCTTTCAAATGCTACCTTACTAGACATATTTTTTTGCTAAATAAATAGTGGAAAATGCATTTTAGAGATGAAAAATGAAACTTTTATTGGGAGATGTAAGTTGAAAGGTTAAAAACTAATTGATCATAGATAATCTATACATAAACTAATTACTGATTTTTTTTTTTACCGGCTTCAAAAATCCCATAAAAAAATATTTTTTTATTTAATTGGAATGATATATGTCTTTATAATAGATTTTATAATACAATGTTTACCAGTATGTCAATGAAATGATGTGCAGGAAAATGTATATCTACACAAATGTATGCTACGGGAAACACTATTGGTGTAATGTATCTTTTTCGGAAATAAAATTTTTATACCCTTCGTTCACTGAATATCATTTCTTAATCGAAGATTGGTTTCTGACTTATTTTTATTTATAATACAAAAATATTAATTTTTGCTTCAATTTATTGCTACCTTTTAATTACCCTTGTTTTTTGTGTTTTTATTCTTTCGAAATAAATAGAAGTTTATATATTTTTTCATTACAGAAGTAACATGGGTCGTCGTCCAGCTCGTTGCTATCGCTACATCAAAAACAAACCATACCCAAAATCCCGTTTCTGTCGTGGTGTTCCAGATCCAAAAATCAGAATCTTTGATCTTGGAAAGAAGAAGGCTCTATACGATGAATTCCCACACTGTGTTCACTTGATTTCCAATGAAAGAGAACATCTTTCATCTGAGGCTCTTGAAGCTGCCCGTATCTGTGCTAACAAATACATGGTAAAGAACTGTGGTAAGGACGGTTTCCATATGCGTGTTCGTAAACACCCATATCACGTAGTCCGTATCAATAAAATGTTATCATGTGCTGGTGCCGATCGTCTCCAAACTGGTATGAGAGGTGCTTACGGAAAACCACAAGGACTTGTAGCTCGTGTTGGAATTGATGATATTCTTTTCTCAATCCGTGTCAAGGAATCAAACGTTCAACATGCTATTGAAGCTTTCCGCCGTGCTAAATTCAAGTTCCCAGGTAGACAATATATTGCTGTCTCAAAGAAATGGGGATTTACCAGATTCAACCGTGAAGACTTCCCAACACTCTGTGATGAAGGAAGAATTATTCCAGATGGTGTTAACGTTAAATTTGCTAATGACCATGGACCACTTTCAAAATGGATCATGAGACAACTTTAAGCGGACTGATATTAACATATTTTGTTGGTTTGTATTGTTATTGCTATCATTGATGATGAAGTTTTATAAAAGTTTGTTGAATGATATTTATTATTTTATTAAATGTAAAAAAATACAACAAAATTTATTACTATACAATTTTTTCAGTACACCTTTCTATTAGAGGTTCACAACTTGAATCTCTAGGTGAAGAAGTTGTTGGATTATCTCTTCTGTTTGTAAATGATTCATATTCAAGTTCTGAATTATTTTTAAGATCTTTATTTGATTTTTTCCTAGATGTTGATGGGGCTTGGTGAAGATTAGTTGTATCAATTTCATTAAAACTGTCATGGTTAAATTTTCTTTGTCTTCTAAAAATATGTTGTGGAACGTCACTATTTTTCTTGCAATTTTGATGGTGACTTTTAGGTTGTAAAATTTGATCAATTGTTGTGTAATTTTGAGAATCCAAATTGTTAATTTCAATATTAAAGTCATCTGCGATTAGTGAACTTGTTATATTACTTGATCTATGCTTTCTATAATTTGCCTTCCTATAATTTTTTGTTAAAGGAGAACCGTTGAAATTTTGTGATGTTTGAATTATACTTTTTATAGGCATTTCTTTTTTATTATCCGGAATTGAAGATTTTCCCAAATCAATGGGATGTTCTTGAAATGATATTTTACATTGTTTTTCAGGTACGTCAAGTGAATTTTTGTTAAATTACTTAAATTCGAGGCAGATGAGTTTGTTCTTTGTGGATTATCTAAAAAATTACTTATACATTCCATATCAATTGTCCTTTTTTTAAAAATTTTTTATTATTTGCTGTTGTATTAAACATTGACATTGAAGGAGAGGAGTATAATCTAGAATTAAGTGCAAACATTGAATTGGTAATACTCTGATTTGAATTTGAAGATCTTTTTTGTTGTGATGAATGAGTTACTGTAAAATCATTACTAATATCAGTTGCAAAAATATCTAAATTTCTTTGTGAACCAAAATTATTTGAGGATTGTTTTTTACTTCTAAAATTAATTTTTTTAAATAAATGTTAAATATCAAAACATTTGTAGTTTAAAACAAACCTTCTGTAATAGTATTTTAATGGATTATACCAGATACAAAGACTCAAAACAACCAAAAAAACACATATTATCAGCATAATAAGTGAAGCTAAACTTGAATTTAAAATTTTATCCCAAATTTTACGATGTGTTGTGCAATTATATTCATCTTGTTGATAAAGACAATTATTTCTTCCATTGCACTTTAATTCTTTTGGTATACATATATCTCCTCCACACGAAAACATCTCATGTTCAGTACAATTAGAATCTAATTATTGATAATATATAAAAATAAAGAGACAAACTTACAAGGAGCATATGTACTATAAAGAACCAAAAGCTTTAATTTTTCTACTTGACTCTTTCCATGAGCATAAAATTTTAAATAAACTGAATTAGCATTACTATATGTATGGGTAACTTGTGTACCACAAAATCTTTGGATTGGTAATTCAGAAACATGTCCTTGATACAACTCAACAAAATTACTAGTACAATCATTAGGATCTGCTAAATAAAATTCCTCCACAAATACAGCAATTTTTAATCTTTCCGAGTCTTGTAATGGTACAGAAAATTGCCATACACATTCTAATGGACCAGTATTATTTCGATGGATGGAATAAAATTGTGTAATCAAAGAACTATTTACAAATCCATCATATTTTATTATATTTGAAAAATAACATGGAATTTGAATATGGGTTGATGTTTTAGTTTTAATAAATTCATATGTTGCTTGAAAACCTGTATATTGAAGTAATGAATCAGAATGAAAATGAAGCCAGGCAAATCCTGAATGAAGTGTTATATTAAATATTGGTACTTTGCTTCCACATAACCTTGCTACAAGTGGTGAAAATGAAAAACGACCATCACGTATAGTTAGATAGTCATTAGGACAATCTTGAATTAGTAAATTATTTAGATTTGTATTGTTAAAATTTTGTTGATTAGAATTATTTTCTTTCAATATTTCCTTATAACTAGATTCAATTTGAAAAATATTTTTAAATGTTATAATAATATTATATCCAGATGGTGCATAAATAATTCTAACACAATCCATATTTGAAGGATATAATGAAGGATAACGTGGTGAGGCAAATTCGTTTATTCCTGACATACCACCAGGCATAAATTCTTTACATTCAGAATCTTGGTCCATATGATGAATAACATCCATTGAAATAGCTTCTAAAGGCATGTAAATTGGCTTTGTTGGTTTGGGATCAGCAGTTATTATTGAAATATCATTTTGAAGTTGAGGTAAACTTTCAGTTGGCTTATTTAATTTATCATTATTTATCTCTTCAATATTTTTAACATTTAAACTAAATTTAGCAGAAATATTTAAGGATGTTAATAGAAAGAATAAAAGCATCACCAAAATTTCATTACTACCAAGAATGACCATATTGATGGTATGCTTTATATTAAGTAGTAGATGTTTAAAAGTTAATAATATATATTGTATAAAATATTAAGTAGATGGCAAAATACAAAAAAAAATGAATTACATAACAGGAAAATATTGTTAGTAGTTGTAATTTTTCCTAAACTACATTCTCTGAAAAACTTTTCTTTCAACTTTAATTTAAGTTTTAAAATTTTATCTTTTACTTTTTCTTATTTCTTAACAAGCTTGTTATCTTATCTTGACATTTCTCAAAACTTTTATCCCCTTATTAACTTATTGAGTGAAGAAATTATTTATCTGTACAGCTAGTGACTTATATCTTAATTTATATAAAGATGTTACAAATGGAAATAATTTCTTATAAAAATATTTGAAATAATATTAAATAATGATTATATTTTTTAGGTTAATATTATTTTTAAAAAATAAAAATATTATGTATAAATACTTAATGTTATAGTGAATACTCTAAATGGGCTTTAATTATTTAATTGTTTCGAAAAAAACCTACATGTTAAAGATAACAAAAAATTTATTTATATTAATTAAAAATTTTGTATGTATCAACATGAATTATTAAGATGATTGAAAAAATAAGACTAATTTGATAATCTTTTAAGAAAGCTTTTTAATTTTATGCACCATAAAAGCATTCACATTATCTATATTAGTTTGTTTTAACAATAAATATCTATAATTTATATTTATATAAAGATTTATTAATTTAATACTAATTTTTACTATAATTTTAAGTGAATGATAAATGTAAAAATTACTTTGATTACATTTTTTAATCATTTATTCCATTATCTTTTTAAATTTATAATATAAAAGCTTATTAAAATAATATTTCCAATGACACTTATTTAAATTACACTGTATTTAATTTTTCATTATTTAATGTGTAAGTTTGAAAAATCAAAACAGAATTTTGACTATTTTAATGGTTTTTCACAAGCTTTTGCAACAACATTAACCTAATACAAACCTAAAATTATAGAGTTTCAATACATATATAATTTTTTTTTTAAATACAGAATATAATTAAAATAATAAGATAAAGCACAAACTCACTAGGAAATAATATTACATAACATTAGAAGACGTCGTAGAGTGACGAAAGCACTTTTTGTTTAAATAAAAAATTCTCCAAATAATTTGTGTATTGAGCAAACAAACTTCAAACACTAATAAAAAGTGTAAGTTGTTCCAATGGAAAAATATATTATGGGGAATCCTGCTGAATCTAGTTTTTACCTAAATAACATGTGGAAACCTTTTCTTGATATTGCATTTTTTGAATTTTACCGCAATAGATTATTAAAAAAATTAAAATTTTTAGACTGTTATCTGACAGCTGTGTCGGATACGCCCCAAAACCCATGTATATAAGAGATGTTCTCTTATACACAGGGGACTTCTTGAGAGACACACTTTCTTGTTAACCTTTCTCTGATAATATAATAAACGATATATATATTCGTAAATCCCATATAATCTAAAAACCCAATTCCGGAGATGTCCTCCTATCAGGAGGAATCTCCAGGATTACAAGACTTATTTTTAGCACAAATCAGTTGAATTTTTAAAAAAATCTTAATTCTAAATAATATGATTTTTTAAAAACAATCATAATTATTGAATTTTTAAAAAGATAAATTACACCTTTGAAATCCCAAGATTTATGTTTATAGTATCTCTTTTGTTTTTCCACCATAGATTATATATGCATTTGATATTAAAGATTAATGTATATAAAATATCATGAAGCTTTCAATGATGAACGTTTAGAATTTTTACTAAAGAAAAAGTTTCATATAACACAGTATCTGTTCATGGATGATCTTGCTTTCTTTGTACGTTCCTCATGAAATTATTAAAAGACTGAATATTCATTTGACGAGTATGTACACTAGCCTTTTTTAAATGAAGTAAACGTTGATATTTCCGAGAACCGGATCTAAAGACTGCCTCAGAGATTATTCATCTTCCAACTAAAAAAACGTTCTAGAAAATTAGTTCACTGAATTGTAGAAATCCCAAATCTAACAACATTCTTTGGCTATTAAAAAAATGGATAAAGCTGCAATAGCCTTACTTAGATAGTATGTATTTATCTGTATTTTGAAGGAAATAAATACATACTAACCAAATAGAGGTAGTGTAGCACTACCCAAATAAAGAATCATCAAAATTTGATTTATATGTATTAATTATCATCGGATTACTCAGTTTTTGATGACATAAAACTACTCAATATAGAAAGTACTTCTTAACGAAAGGTAGGTAAATAAACTGTCATCAAAAACGGAGAAATTCGTCGACCACCCGGTATTAGGTGTATAAAAAGTGGGAATAAAAGAAGCATTGTCATCAATTTCGTCAAGTGATAGCGTACTACTACTATAAAAAGAGATCAGTTGGACGTTTTCCTCGCAGATATCTTGATCCAATTACTAAACATTTTTAGAATGGCTAGTGCTGCATTGTTTTAAATAGGCATAGTTAAAATAATCTTGACCCTTATTATATAAATTTTTTGTATGAGATGGTGGACATTTGCTTACCCATAGGTAATTGCGAACAAGCGAAATAGCATTAAAAAAAAAGAAAAAAATATGTATAACCATGAACAAGCGAACGTCCACCTTCTCAATTTATCCAATACCAGAAGCCTATCATTAAAAACATCCCAATTCACATTTTTTTTATCATTTTGATAACTCGTATACTTAAAGAAGGAATTTTTTAGAAATTAGTCATAACTAAAAGAAAGCTTGAAATAGTGGCTTTTACAGTCTCCATATTTTTCTATATTTAACAAAAACCTTTAAAAGGTCAAAGGTCAATGTACCATTCGATAATGTACAATGACTTTGTCTGCGGGCAATGCGACAAAGGTATCCCTTTGTTATATGTAAAAGCATAACAAATTAATGCGTTAAATGAAAGTTCCCCTTTAACTTTTCATTGAGAACCTTAGAGATATTTAATCCTTATCTCTCGAAAGTAAATAATTGGTTATACATCGAATCTAAAGGAAACACCCTTCCAATAATTGAACCACTCGTGTTTGTTTTTGGTAGAGGAGAGTTTTATTTACTACATTCAAAAACAAATGACTGGGTATGCTTTGCGACGAAGAAGTAGGAAAGTTATCAAATGATAACTTCAATTTTAAACGTGTAGCATTTAAAAAATTCTACACCGATTGCTGTGAGGACGATGGAGGTTGTGTTCTCAAGGCTAAGAGACCATTTAAATATGGTGAAAAATTAATGGACTTAAATGGTAAGTTTTTATTATTATTATCTATATATCTCAATTTTAAGGAATATACATTGTGGAGCCCTTGGAAGCTGTTAAAATTCTTGAAAAATGTCAGGAATTTCCGAGACTCCACAGAACAAAATTTTTTATTAAAACCAATGAATCCTTCTTTTGCTGTGATTTGGAGAAAAGCAGAAATGATCCATCCTACTATTTGCTCCACCGAAGGACAACTGGATACAACTGTAAGCCAACTATCTACTATGCAAAAGAGGACAAAAACAAATTAAATCCCAAAATATCTATAGAAGCAACTAAATTTATAAAAAAACATGATCCTATTATTGTATACTACGGAGTTTTATGGTTTTTAAACATTAAATAAATAAATTTTTTATATTTATATTTTTTTCATTAAACGATTATTATTGGAAAAATGTATAAACTTTCGTTTTTTCTTAAAAATGATATTTTCTTGTTTTAATAAATTAATTATATGTTCCTCAAAGAGGTTAGCGGAACAATTTTATGTAAATAGGACAATTCACAATTCTTATGTAAGTTTGGCAGGTTGGAAGTCAAAATTCAGGGACCCTGTTAGACTCAGAACAAAATCAAAAAAGTTGTCTGTTGATTTTTACGGTGATTCTTCTTTGTTGTATGTTCAAGCTAATTGATTACACGGTTACTTTGTTTATAGGGAGTTTTCTAAAGCAGCAGGTTTAAATTTTGATGAAGTCTCAAAAGCTATATTAAAGATTGATGAGAAGTATAAAAAGTATACCACTGAAAAGAATAAAGAAAAACCATTAGATAAAGAAATTTTAGTGAAATTTAGCAAGTTGTTTTGACATCAAACCACAATTTTTCTCAAGGCCATTAAAAGAGAAAAAAGAGGTAGATGAAGATGTTTATCCACAACCTTTACCTGATGATAAAGATTGTGAAAAACGTGCGCCGATAGTAGCAATTATGGGTCATGTAGATCACGGAAAGACAACCTTACTAGATGCTTTAAGAAGTTCAAGAATTGTTGATACAGAACACGGAGGAATAACGCAACATATAGGAGCATTTTCAGTCAAATTAAAAAATTCAGATTCAAAAATTACATTTCTCGACACTCCTGGACATGCTGCTTTTAAAAAAATGAGACAACGTGGTGCTCAATCAACGGATATTGTTGTTCTTGTTGTTGCAGCGGATGATGGTGTTAAAGAACAAACAGTTGAATCAATAAAATATGCTAGAGAAGCAGGAGTTCAAATGATAATTGCGATAAATAAATGTGATAAACCAACAGCAAATCCAAATTTTACAAGAAGAAGTCTTATGGAACATGATATTGTTGTTGAAGATATGGGAGGTGATATTCAGGTCGTTGAAATATCTGCTTTATATAAGAAAAATATTGATGAATTACAAGAAGCACTAGTAGCTTTAGCAGATATTATGAATTTAAAAAGTACTAGAAAAGGATTGGCTGAAGGAACTGTTATTGAATCATCATCAATTCATGGATTAGGGAAAGTTTGTACAATAATTGTACAACGAGGAACGTTAAAGAAAGGGTCTGTAATTGTTTGTGGTACTTCATGGTGTAAAGTAAGAACAATGACAGATGAATTTGGAAAAACAATAAAAGAAGCTGGTCCAGTTACACCTGTAAGAATTTCCGGATGGAGAAGTGATTCTCTTCCTTCACCAGGTGATATTATTTTAGAGGTAGAGGATGAAGGAAAAGCACAAAAAGTTGTAAATTTCAGAGAAAAAAAGAAAATGGACTTGTTTACAGAAGAAGAATATAAAAACATAGAAGTAAAACAAGCACAAGAGAGAGAAATTTATAGGAAAAATAGAGAATTTCTATTGAATAGAGGACAAAAATATGGATCAACATTAAGGTATGTTGTCCATAAAGAGCAACGATTTAGTAAAAAGACTGATGATGAATTAAAATTAAATTTAATAATTCGAAGTGATGTTGATGGAACATTAGAGGCCATTTTAAATGTGATAGACACATATAATTCTGATAAAGTTGAATTAAATTTGGTTGATTTTTCTGTTGGTCCTCCAACTGATAAGGATATTGAATTGGCAACTGAAACAAACTCTCTTATTTATTGTTTTAATACACCAATTTCTGCTGGAATAAAAGAAATGGCTTTAAAAAGTAATGTTAAAATTGAACAATTTTTGGTTATCTATAGATTAATTGAAGCATTAAAAAATGAATTAAATGGTAAGTTGCCACCAATAGAAGAAATGATTCAGGTAGCTGAAGGGCATGTCTTGAAAGAATTTATTATAACTGATAATGGACAAAAACAACCTATTGCTGGATCGTTGGTTGATTGGGGTGTATTTAAAAAGTATGTTAAAGTTTCTTCTTTTTTAATATGTTATTGTATTTTAGGAACAATATTTTTAAAATCTGGAGAGGTTCTCAACTTATTTATGAAGGAAATGTAGAAACATTTAAATGTGGAAATGACTTTGTTAATGAGGTGAAAACTAACCGTGAAGTTGGAATTTCTATTGCAAATAAAGACATTAGATTTAAAACTGACGATATAATTGAAGTGTATGATGCAGTTTCAACTCCTCAGAAAATTGATTGGGATCCGCCTGGTTTTTAGAATTTAATTAATAAATAGGGTATCTTTTGTTATATTTTTTCCATAATATTAACGATATTAAATATTATTGTATAGTTTTTATTAGGTTAGTAAAATTTGCTAAAGCTAAATCTTAATAATTTGTCAATAACATTCAATTTCTGCATATGTGCACAGTTTTGTTTCTGTATATTTTTACTGTTTTCTTTACAAATCTATTGTTTTCGATATAAAAAAGACTAGAAATACAGGGAATAGAATTTCTAGAATCATAAAATGTTTAGAATTTAAATAAACTTATTATCAATCTTTTCCGGTACATTATATATTCCTAGAAGTACCAAAATGGTAAAAATTATCATCAAAAAAATTTAATTATTTTGTAATTTTTAAGTTTTTTAATAGTTGTTGACTGCTACATACTTCTACACTATAGTTCGTAGTTGTTCATGTTAAAAATTACGAAAAAAAATTTTCTCTTCTCAGTACCTTCAGCTATAAACTATAGCCTGGTGATGTTGGAGATAAAATTTCTACATGTCAATCTCACACAAAATCATTTTGAGAGATAATTTTTGTTTGTTTTTATCAAAGAACAAATTGAGAAATCATTACTTTGAAGAAATTAGGTAGATTATTTCTACTTTTTTATACTAATGGTAACATATTTTAAGACAATTTTCTTAGGTTACAATAATCAAAAAGTAAGTTTAATAATTTTTTACCTGTATAACTACTCTGAAAATTATTGAAAACAATTAACTACTATTATTTAAGTTACATAGTATTTGAAATTTCAGAAACTTTTTTAGGATAATACAGTTGAAATGTAAGTTTATTGTTAATAAAATTCATTAATTGTTACTTCTCAGATAGAAATTCTGAATATGAAAACAGAAATTAAACTGGGAGAGGTAAAAAAAAAAAAACAGTTTTCGTTAGAACAGTTTAAACTTAACAAAGTATCTTTAAAAGAACTGTAGTTATAAAATTTTGAAATAACAGAATGTGTAGAAAATGTAGATAATTTAAATTAGAAAATGAATATTTTAAATGTTAGTGATTTCTAGACATTTTATTGTCTATAATTCAGATTCAAATGAACGAAAAATTAAATCTTTTTTTCATACTAGAAAAAAATCTTTCCTGAAGAGGTTAAATTGATTTTTACATAAAGTTCCATTAAAAGTCTCCTTATCAGTGATATGTGTAAAAATAAACTTTTCTTTTGTTATCAGTTTTCTGTAGAAGAAAATTGTATTAGTCTATTTGGAAAAAATGAGGGTATGATATGGTCATTTTTGCCATATTATGTATTGAAATTTAATGCAATAGTACCTATAGGATAAATAACAATGTTTTTCCGGAGAAAATATCTTAAAAAATGAAAGTTAATCTTGCAGCGAAAAATTGCTTGGACTAACATCCTTTATTAAATGTCTGTTTTGTTATTTTAGTTATAAAGTGATAAATAGAAAAACACATATTTTTTTTTTTTCTTAAACATGGAATGCCAGCTGGCAATTGTTAAAACTAACTCAAATCAAAGAGTGAGATATTCTAATGTACTACTAACTTTAACAAATAATCCACCAAAAACAATTAGACATGTTCCTCAGTCATCATTAGGTATTGAGATAAAGAAATCGTCAGAACCAACAACTGTTATACCTGTAAGTTTTACTAATATAATTTAATTAATATTAAGTATATTAGCTATTTGAAAATAGTATTGATAAAATCCTAACTAATAATATAAATGGTGGAATGATAACAATTATATTTAATGATCCCAAAAAGATTATGTATATAAAACATGGAAATAAAGATTATCTTAATTTATTGGTACTTAATTTAACTTACTTAAAAAATGGAGATTTAGATAAGATAAATCTTAAACACCTTACTACGTCCACAAGAATGCCAACAAAACTTGCTATTGACAGTCACACAAAATTAAAATCAGCTCCCTACTCTGAATTTGTTACATCACTGACATTAAATGTAAAATATGATAAGATGTTTTGTCAAATTTTGAGAGGATGTGAAAAATTAGAAATACTTTGTATAAAGAAAGCTTTTGAATCGAGTAAAGTTTGCCTTCCAAAAATGTTTTTCTATGCTTTATTGGGTTTAAAGAAATTGAAAAATTTTACCTTTTCCGAAAATTTCTCCTTTGATAGTGATGATATTACGAGTTTATTAGAATCGTTAACATGTGATCTTGTGACTTTAAACTTAGAAGATAATGGGGTAACAGAATTTCCTGATAAATTTGGAAAATTTCAAAATTTAAAAAAATTGAACTTGGGAAATAATTGTATGAAAACAATACCATGTTCACTGACATTCTTAAAAGATCTAATAGAATTAGATATTACAACTAAAAATGTTTTACTCCTCTATTTACCGATTAGGTGTTGGAATTCATTTCCTCAGACAGATGTGACATTCGGAGCTAGAAGTGAAAATGGTATCATTAGAAGACCACACGATGAAGTAATACGAGAAATTAAAGAATCTTGTTATTGTTACTCTCATTCACCACCAAAATTTCAAGAAGTTTGTAGTTTAGCGGAAATTTGTATTGCAAATGGTAATGTGATTCGTACCCCTATAACATTACCATATAACATTCAAAACGATCTTTCAACAGCTTTTTATTGTGATTTATGCTTTAAATTAAGATATGATGATGGGCATCATTGTCAATTTTCTAGAAGAATTATGGCATTTGGTAGGCAATTTACTATGCCACATATGGGTAATGTTGATCTTAGTATATATTGTCGTACAAAGCTTTGTAAATATTGTTATGCCTCCAATCCAACACCATTCATTGTAGATGAAGATTTGCAAATTCCGGGTTTTGGAGAATTACTGTTTGTTGATGAATAATATAATTATTTATAATTTGTATATTTTTGCTTTTTATGTATAAATTTAATCCGTTTTATTATATTACATTAAGAGTTTTTTATTTCATATAAAACTTTTTTTGTAAACAAAATACTAAACATTTCTATATAAATTCACCAATTAATATAAATATACATATTTATAAAATTGTATAACAAATTAAAATACGTTGATTTATTTATTTTTAATCATAATGGAATATAATTTTGTCATGTTGAAATTTTATCATATTATTATCAAATATAACAAAATTTATAATTGTATAGGAATATCGTTTGAAATTTGCTTATCATTAAAATATATTATATAGCAATACATTTTTTAATAAAATATATTAGATGTATTTCCATGTTTTACACAATTTCAAATAAACTATATATATTACAAAACGTTTTTTTCATAATAATAAATTAAAATAAGAAATAATGTGTTGGAATTTCAAGAATAAACTAAAGTCCTAAAAATTGTTATAAAAAACTGATAAATTTACACTATTATAAGCTTCTAAACGGTATTCTTATTAATTGAAGTTTACAATTGCCATATTGTATAAAGATTTTATAATTATGCTTTTATTTGTTGTTTATAATATCATTATTATATAAAATGCGAAATCAATTAAAAACATGCATCAAGAATTATTAATTAACGCTTTATTCAACATGATATTAATAATAATTTATTAAGTAAAATTTTAAAAAAATACTTATAAAAAATAATTCTTTGATTTTCCTGGTTACCGCCTTTAAACCTCAAAAATCACAATATTTTTGATTTAATTAGGTTTTTAAAAGTAAACTTTATAATTTTTATGAAAATTAAAATATTTTATTTTTTATAATTGAACAACGATAATTAAAGTTCACTAAAAATCCAAGACACGCATTATAATTTATACACTTCACTTATTTATCATAAATATACCTCTAACAAAATAATAAATTTCTTTTTTTCTTTAAATTTCACTAACAAATAATTTATCATTAAATAGTGAAACAAATAATACATTAAAATTTCCATAATGGTATTCAACATCATGTGAAGCAATAAAACATATTATTTTTTTCTCGTTACTGTAGTTTGATGTGATTTATTATTCTCCATAATTTCAGTATGAAAATTTTCTAACATACATTTTTCCGTTTTCAAAAAGTGATAGGAAGCATTTTCTTATATCTCTGAAAATATTAAATTAACTGTTTTAATAGTAGAATCTTACTTTAATAAAAAGAATGGTAAAATTACATTAAAAGAAAGTGATAATAGTTTATAGTATTTTATGATCAGATGAAGATAAATGTCACATTCATAGTATAAAAAGCATATACTGCTAATAAGTATAGCAATGGTATTTAATAAATAAATTATTGCTGTGTACAATATCAAATAAAAATGTTTGTTATTTGAAATATTATAATCATTTTTTGTTTTGTGAAGATAAATAATTTTTATAAAAATTAATAGATATAAAATAAATGAAAATGAAATTAAAGAAAAAAACGAAGGAATTTTGAATGCGAAAAATATTGTAAATGATAGATGGATTATTTTTAAGTATGATTTCACTGAAATCTTTAAATATTATAAAGTAAATATGATTAAAATGATAATTAAAATAAGGATATGAAGGAATAAAATAAATCATTACACAAAAAATGTAGCATAATACTATATAACAATTTAAGAATTTTTTAATATTGTGAGATGATAATATAAAGTATCCATATAATTTATTGAACTTTTCTATTGAAATAAATAAAGTTTGTGTCATAAGTAATGTATTAAAACATTCCAATACAAATCCAATGATTTTAACTACAATAGATATACCATCTTTGTTTAATATTATAAATATTCCAATAGTTATGTAACATAAGTTGAGAATAGTTATAATAACTCCATGATGAAGCAAAATTTTATAGGTAAAATTTTGTTTGTAAAATTTATACCTTAAATTGATCTAAAAATTAAAACTAATATTGTAGAAAAAATATTTTTCTTACATATAAAAGTAAAATTTGGATGATTATAGTTATCGTACATAGAACAATATTTGAAATACCAATATAAAGGTATATTTTCTGTGATCTTTTATAATTTTCATAAGTTAACAGTAACTCATTCAACATACTGTCGTTTTCTATGATAGCAAAAATATTATCAGTATCATTTAATAAATACATTTTACCATACTTCCTATCAAAAATTAATGAGACAGTATTTAAAGGAGTGGAACTTAATTTTATACATCATATGTACTTACCTAACAAATCATTTATTAATAATTTTATTGTTTTACGTTTAAAATCAAAATTAAAAAAAATTTGCTATAAAAAATAACCATACTAATTATGAATAAGTACAAATTATAAAATTATTAAGTTATTTTTTAATCTTTGTATTATTATAATATTTTATTTTATTATGTTCAAAATAATGTGGTGTATAAAAAATTTATAATTCATTAATTTTTATTATTCATTATTACCTAAGAATATTTAATTGATTATCATCTATGAGTTCTTATAATCACATTTTTTTTATAAATGTTACTTTTTCATAGTAAAAAAAGAGCACTTATTCTTTTTTCATTTCAAAGAAATTATAAATAATGTGTTAAAATATTAAAGTGCTTAAATTTACTTTACCAAAAAGTAAAAAAAAAAAATAAATCTTTAATTCATATGTCTATTGACATTTACTTGTTTTAATTCCTAGAAAAGTTAACATACAAAAGAACAAAGTTAGCTAGGCAATATAATAAGAAAATTTTTCATTATTCATCATTTTTTACTACTGTAAACATAATTTATTTCTCATTAATGTATGTTAGAAAACTTTTAGTAAAATATAACACTATTTACTTTAATAAATTCACTTAAAATCATTTTATTAAAAAGATTACAGATAACCACATTAGTTTTTATTTATGATTTTTGAGATTGAAGAAAAACAAATTCCCACAGTAAAGATTATTAACTCAATTATATGATTATCATTTTTAATAAAAAATTTAATCAATAACTTTTATTTATAAACTAAAAAACTTTAAAGACACATCAAATTTACAAAATGTAATAAAGAAACATATAATTAATAGGCAAATTAGTTAGATGATGAATTAGATGAGTCATCAGAATCAGAACTAATTCCAGTATAAGTAGGAACAGGTGGTGATAGAGATTCCCTTTTATTATTATCATCTTCTTTCCTTTCATTTTCCGAAGACTCTGATTCTGAAGAAATGTAAGCTTTACTTTTAAATTTGCCCTTTTGAGGGTTATCGTCTTTTTCCTCCTCTTGTTTTCTATCTTCATTATCATTATCGCTGTCACTATTTCCAATTTGAGATTCCTGTTCTTTACGATTTTTCCTACTTTTTCTTTTTTGTTTACGTTTTCTATTTTCTTCTTCAAATTCTTCTTCTGAAACAATAAATCCATCATTAATATCGCTTTTCTTTCTTCTACTTCCTCCTTCTTTTTTACTACTAGATTTCTTCTTCTCCTCAACAGTTGGAATTTTAAGAGCATCTTTTGTCATGTTAAGATATTCATTACGGAGTTCTCTTAATCTTTTAAGTCTTTCAAGATCCCTCTCCTCCTTGCTTTTCTTTTCAGCCATCCTTTCTTCTTCCAACTTCAGCATCATCTCTTTTTGTTTTATTTTAAATTCCTCTTTTTCTCTTTCAAATTCAGCAGCTTTTGTTCTTGATAAATTAGCTTGAATTAGATAATCTTCACATTTTGAAGCTTCTTCTTTTGCTGTATCTCTGTTTATATATCGCCATTTGTATTTCATCTCGTTGTTATTCAATAAATGGTATATTACATTATAAACATCTCTAGCTTCAGTAAAATAACCAATAGCATTATCTAAATCAGTTAATGATGATTTAGTAGATTCCATTATTTTTAAACCAATTTTCATGTAAATTTTAGCTAAATTATATCTAGCATAAAAATTACAACTATCAGCATTCACAGCTTGAACCATGTATTCTTTAGCATTATTATAATCATCATTCTTCCAATAAATACGTGCAAGTGCCATCAAAACATCACAATCATTATTAAGACCAAATTTTTCAATGGCAGCTTTAAACATTTGTGTTGAATTCAAGTAATTCTTAAGCATACCATAAACATGAGCCAAATTCAACCAAGCATCTTTTTTATCAAATAAATTTTCACGTACTTCAGCAAAACACTCTCTAGCTTCTTCATAATTACCATTGAAGGCCAGTAGAATAGCTATACAATTAGCTGAATAAACATTCTTTGGATGATATCTTAGAACTTTCGAATACATCTCAAATGCTCTCATAACATGTTGTTCATCTTTTTCTTTATTTCTATTTGGAATATAAAGTTGTTCCAGCCAAATATTTCCGAGAGCATAACAAGCAAAAGCATTAGATTTATGTTCTGGTAATTTGAGAATATCTTCAAATTTTTTCTGAGCTTGTTTGTAATCTTTTCTTTCCATATAGAGACAACCTAGTAGTAATAAAGCTTCAACATTTTTAGGATCTCTACTAATAACTTCTTCATAGTGTTTAGAAGCAATTCTTGAATCACCACGTTTTTGAGCAATTCTACCTAATCTTAATGTTGCCTCATAGTAATTGGGTTTCCATTTTAATAAACATTTATATAACTCAACGGCATCATTGCAATATCCTAATTCTTCTTTTGTTCTTGCTAAATTAAACGTTAGTGTTAATTCTAAATTATTAGAATAATATGTGTCTTTCGATCGTTCCTCTTCAAGTCTATTTAAACATTCCGTAAAGACGCTGTTAGCTTCAATATATACCTTATTCATATACAAATATACACCAAAATTATTGTACAATTCTATTGGCATGACATCATTTTCGTTTTTTTTATACATATCAACTATTCGAGCAATTTCTTTTAATGCAAGACTAATATTTGTTTTTTCAAGAAATCTTGCATGTTCAACAACTAATGTTACATCAAGAAGATTTTCACCAGTTAATAATTCAGAGAAATATTTTTTTGTAGCAGCTATACGTTTATTTTTTATATCCATATTTTTTCCAGGACATCTTATATACATCATGATTAAAGCTTTTTTTGTATTAACATCGTTTGGTGCATCAGTTAATACTTTCTCAAAACATTCTATTGCTTTTTCGAATTCTTTATTTTTAACAAGTAATTGTCCAAGACCAAATAAAGGTTGTATATATTTGGTACCACATGAATTTATAGCAATATTGTAATGTCGGATGGCTAAATCAGTTTCACCTTTCTGATGGAGACATCTACCAACCATATAGTGACTTTCAGCCTTTAAACGTGAAGATTCTGTTAAATGTAAAGCGATATTAGCATATTTTTCACTTTTACTATAATCAGTTCTTAAAAATAAAAAGTTTGCCATTTCTAAGGCAGTAACAGAATTTTTATTATCTTCTTTCCATGATTTGACCAATCTTTTCGCTGCAACACTAGTTGATTCAAGTGTATTCTTATTGAAATCAAGTACTGCTAAGGCAGTTAATGCATGACTATTATTTTCTTCAAGTTCTAACACTCTTTCAAAAGCAACTCTAGCCTTTTCAACATATCCCAATTTGTGTAAACAATAACCAATTCCTAAACGTACGTATGGTGGTGAATTTGGACACATCCTAAGTACTTTTTTATACATCTCAAGAGATTTTTTATATTCCTTCTTATTATAAAGAACACAAGCATATCCCAAAAGAGCAGGAACATTCTTTTCATTAGTATTGATAACAAATTTAAATTGTGCTTCGGCTTGATCCATCTTAAGACCTTCATATAAACAAAAATAAGCACGTCCAAGTAAATGATCTTGATCAAACATAAGAATTTTATCTCCAGCATTAAAATAAGTAGTTGCTTTTGAAAAATGTTGGGCTTTTTTTACTTTTTCAGTTTCTTTACAACCACATAATATTTGATAAGAAGCTAGTGCATCGTATAGTTTTAATATATCTGTACTTGTACCATCATGTTCTTTTTGTCCATATTCTATACCTTTTTCAAGGATTGTTTGAAAATCATCGTATTTCTTTTGGCGATAATAAGCTAGAGCAAAATCATACCAAAGGGACATTCTGCAGTGTTCACCTAATAATTCCGAAATGATAATATCAACCTCGGGTAATGTTGAAGTAGTATATTCGATGACACCCTAAAATAATAATAATAATAAATTACATATATTGATCATTTTTGTTGTATTATTTATAATGAAAAAATATTGTTTATCTTAAAAGTTATTCAGACCCAACTGTTTAATTGAAAAATCAAAAAATGAGAGAAACTTTTTATTATTTATCAAGAAGAATACTTAAAATAAACTCTTATTTTCCAATCAAAAGTTACAAAAACAATAATTTTAATTTGATAATACTAAAAAACTATAAATTAATCTCCATATACCACTTTAAAATTACCATAATTTGATTAACTTAAGATATAAGAAATTTTTACTTTTAATTTTGAAAAATGCCAAAATTAAAATTATAAAACTTACCCCTCCATAACGTTTAGGGATAACCAAACCATTCCCACTCGAAGATGTTTCTGCCATTTTAAAAATATTAGTAATTAATTTTATTTAGATTAGTAAGTAATTATATTTAAATTAGTAATGAAATATATGGAGATGCAATAGTAATTTAAACTGAAGTGAGAACTTCGTTTTACTTGTAATACGACTTTTGGAGTAAAGTTTCTTTGAAAAAATTGTGTTACTCTTCCACTACATATCAAATCTAAAACGATCAAATTTGAAAAATATTTCATGGTAGATGATGCTGTTTAATTTTCAGAATTTTTTTTACAAACAAATTTTATTTTGAAATGTTTGTATTATGTATTGATGCTCTCTTTTTTTACTTAAAGTGCCCTCTTGGGTAATTAAAATGTTACACAAGATTTTATTTTTGAATCAAAAGTGTTATTTAAAAATTTCACATTTCATCAATGGTTATCAAGATTAATATGACACTTATCACATTCAAGAAAGCAATTAAAAAAATGTACTTCTATTGAATTTATAAGTTTTCTTGACTTTATTTTGAAAAATAACATATAAATCTAAAAATATTCTGTCATACAATAAGATATTTTTCCCAAGAAAATGATAAAAATTAAAAAGTCTTTGAAGAATTATGTAACCGTACTTCTCTGCACACAAGAATACTCATGTTATGTTGCGTTATATAACAATTCTGGATAAAATGGACACTATCCCAAAATTCAAAATATTATATCTTAGCAAGAAAACTTACATTAAGGGCATCATTAAATCCTTACTCCATAGATACCAAGAAAGCCATGTCTATTCGTTGTTCTATTTCTGGAGAGATTCCCCAGGAACCAGTGGTTTCACAAGTTTCTGGTAATGTTTTTGAGAAAAGATTAGTCATTAAATTCATTGAAGAAAATGGTGTAGATCCGATAAATGGTGAAAAACTTACTAAAGATCAGGTAAAGTTTGTTTATAAAATAAATAAATTTTAACAATAATTTTTTTTATAGTTAATAGATCTTAAACTTACTGACAATGATGGAATAAGTACACCAAAAAATTTTAATATGACATCAATTCCAACTATTTTGAAAGTACTTCAAGAGGAGTGGGATGCATGTATGTTGAATGCATTTAATTTAAGAAAACAACTTAAGAAGGCAAGGCAAGAGTTATCACATTCTTTATATCAACATGATGCTTCATGTAGAGTAATTGCAAGATTATCAAATGAATTAAATGCTGCTAGGGAGGCACTATCTACATTGA
The DNA here is from genome assembly GCA_963280985.1 of Strongyloides venezuelensis. Lineage (NCBI taxonomy): Eukaryota > Metazoa > Nematoda > Chromadorea > Rhabditida > Strongyloididae > Strongyloides > Strongyloides venezuelensis. The sequence continues at coordinate 12,006,796 of CAUJLX010000001.1, forward strand.
AACCTCAGTATATGGTTAATGGAAGTGAAGGTACGGAGAATGAGGGAGATGATAGAATGGAAGTTAGTTCAGAGGAGTTCCCAGGTATTGATGAGGAATTGAAAGAAAAGTTAAAAGAGGTTCATGATGAACTTAGTCAAAATAGAAAAAAACAATCTAAAAATATACCTAAAGAGTTAGCTTCAATTGATGAAGTAAAGGAGTATAAAGAAATTTCTTCGTTATCAGGATTTCATAGTACCTCAAATCCTGGTATAACGTGTCTTGATGTCAATGGAGATTTATCACTAACTGGTGGTACTGACAAAGTTGCTATTCTTTTTAATATGAAAAATGAAACTATTGAACAAACTTTCAAAGGACATAATAAAAAAGTTACAAAGGCCATTATTATGCCTGATGTCACGACTTTCATAACTTCATCACTCGATTCAACTGTACGCTTATGGGATAAGAATGATGAGAATAGTAAAATGGTAATAAAAAAACATAACGATGGTGTTACTGATATTTCACTTCACCCAACTAATCAACACCTTTTGTCTGTCTCAAATGATTCAACTTGGGCATTTACTGATATCAATGTAGGAAAGACTCTTGTTAAATGTTCTCAAGGACATGATACAAGTATAAGATTAGCATGTGGACAATTCCATCCTGATGGTGTGTTACTTGCAACAGGTGGTACAGATTCAATAGTAAAAATTTGGGACATTAGAAGTCAGGAGATGGCATCTGAATTCCCTGGCCACACAGGTTGTATAAGAACAATTAACTTCAGTGAGAATGGATATCTCTTAGCATCAGGTGCAGATGATGGAATAGTAAAGCTCTGGGATTTAAGAAAATTAAAGTTACGTGATTCAATAGAAATAAATAATGGAGATACACCTATTAACCACTTAATATTTGACAACACCGGAACATACATTGCAATTGGAAGTAGTGATGTTCATGTATTAACTGTTAAACCATGGAATATTATCAATAAATTTAAGGATCATTCTTCTACTGTTACAGCTGTTAAGTTTGGTGAATTAGCTAAAAATATCTACTCTGTTAGTATGGATAAGAATTTAAAAATCTATGGAAACTAAAATGTTCCGTTTTGTACTTTTTTTTTTAATTTTATTCTTCTACAAAAATTGTTTTGTACCTTTTTTGATCTTATTTTTATGTAAATTTTAATCACAAAGAAAAGATTTTTTTTAGAATTAATATTTTTGTTTGGTAATTACCAATTAGTATTTTATTAATTAAAATGTTAGTTTGTACTATATAAGTGATTATAGGAAATAAAGATGTTAAAAATAAGAGAAGAGATATCAAGAATATGTGAAGATCCTATATTAAAAAAAGATATGGAGATTTTACCATCAAATTATAATTTTGAAATTCCAAAAACTATTTGGAAGATTAGATCCATGAATTTAAAATGTGTAGCACTTCAATTTCCTGAAGGTCTTCTAATGTATGCTTGTGTCATTTCTGATATCCTTGTAAAACATACATCTTGTGAAACAATAATCCTTGGTGATGTAACATATGGAGCATGTTGTGTAGATGACTACACTGCCCGTGCATTAGGATGTGATTTACTTGTCCATTATGGGCATAGTTGTCTTATTCCTATTCAAGATACTAGTGGTATTCAATTATTATATGTATTTGTTAGTATAGACATAAATCTTACTCATTTTTTGGAGATACTAAAAGCTAACTTCAATACTAGTCAAAGACTGGCATTAGTTAGTACTGTACAATTTATTGCTTCTCTTCATGCTGTAAAGAAAGAGTTGATTGATGCTGGGTATTCTATTTTAGTACCACAATGTTCTCCATTGAGTCCTGGTGAGATACTTGGTTGTACCAGTCCAATTATTGAGAATGCAGATATTTTAATATATCTCGGCGATGGAAGATTTCATCTCGAATCTGCTATGATGCATAATCCTACTCTACCAGCATATCAGTATAACCCTTATAGTAGAATTTTAAGCAGAGAAGAATTTGAGTTTGATAAGATGATAAATAATAGAGGTAGAGCTGTTAAATATGCCGAAAATATTGAGATGTTTGGTTTGATACAAGGAACATATGGTAGACAAGGAAATTTAAAAATTTTTGAAGATTTAGAGGAAAAATTAAAAGAAAAAAATAAAAAGTATATGAGAATTCTTATATCTGAAATTTTTGTTCACAAATTGGAGTTATTTAAAGATATAAAATGTTTTGTTCAAGTTGCATGTCCAAGATTAAGTATAGATTGGGGAGAGTCCTTTAAAGTACCTTTATTGACACCTTATGAATTATCTAGTGCCTTAAAATATGTTAATTTTAAAACAGATCGTTATCCTCAAGATTTTTATTCATTTGATTCATTAGGACCCTGGACAAATAATCATGAAAAACATAGACCAAGGAAAGTTAGAAGGACACAAATTAAAATTGTTGCAGAAGAATAGAAAATTATTGTTATTATTTTTTTTGTTAAAAATTTATATTGTTGTTTTTTGTAAATGTTCTTGTTATTAGAGTTTATAAAATTTTTAATAAAATGGGAAAAAAGTTAGTGTAATGAAACTGGTTGATTTTGAAGATAATAAAGAAGATAAACTATACATCCTGCAGTTAAAATCTAAAAAAACAGAAAATTACTATGTATAATAAATATAGGATCTCTTACAAGCATCAAAAATGTTCTATTATAATATGAAAATTGAAATATTGAAATTGGTCTTGGATCATATTGAAGATAGGTAACATAAGTACCAATAACTGCAAAAGATTGTTCATTAAGGACACGTTCCGAGGCAACCAATGAAACAATTTGTTCACGTATCTGTATAACTTTACTCCATACAATGGATGATACTCCTAATATTGTAATAATATGTATGGCAGAATCAAAAAGTAAAAATATATCCAAAGCATTATCAAGTGATGTTCTTGAAACTTTTGAAAATATAAATGAAAAGATAAGAGTTAGGATAACACAAATATTTAATGGTACTTGTGCATCAAGTCTTATACTGTAATAATAAATTATTAATAATTTCATTTTTATTTTTTACAAACCTTAATATTTGTTTCAATGGAGCAAATAATGAGCATAATTTGAGGTGTGCCCCAATGTAATGTCTTATCACTGGTAATTGATATATATTACCATCACTACTTAAATCATTGCTTAATTTATCATACTCAGCAACAATAATTAACAAGTATGATCCTAGAATTGAATATACAATTGGTGTACACATAAAAAGAAAAAATGTTGTTGGTAAAAGAAAATATGATATATTTTCAAATTCCGCCGGAAAGTATGTTGTTAACTTTTGTGATTTTATTTCTTTATCTAAAACTATTATAACATCAAAAGCAAAAAGTAAAACACCACGTAAAAGAGCATATATGAAAAGAGTAGTATGTATTCTTGAAATATCTCTTTTATTTTTTAATAATCCTATTCCATTAGAAGATTTATGAAGTTTTTTATTAAATTTTTCTTCTTTATTAAACCATTGCCAACTTATAATAAGAATAAGATCAACAAAGCCCATACATTTTTGAATTACTAGTAATGCTCTACCACAATTTGCTAGATAATTGTATGTTGCTACATGAACCGTTGTCTGGTAAATGATAACAATTAATAATGCAACTGACATCAAAAGAAGAAGTGTTCTATGAAATTTCATTAGACAACGGAGACAAGAATTGTGTGGTCGTGGATATGATATTTCTACTCCCAACAATGAACCCAGTATTTTTCTTGGAAATTTCAATGATTCTAACTATAAATGTTTAAATTTGTTAAGAAACAAAGTACAAATATTTTATTATATCTTTGATATATATTTACATAGTATATGTATGTTTTCAATTAAATGATTTTAAATATAGTTGTAAGAGAGATAAAACTTGCCTGTAAATTAACTTTTCTATGGATACTAACTGAAATTTCATTTGTAGAAAATTCAATAGGAAAAAAGGGCATGTTGCCAATTAAATAAAAAGCTTTGGTACACTATTATCATGAAATTCTAAAAAGATTGGATATTTATTTATAGAAAAGAATATTTTTTAGTATTTAGTAAAAAAATCATTTGTAAATAATTGAGGGTGGTATATAAAAATAAAATTCTTATTTTATTTGTCCCATTAGTGATTATGATGTCTCATAAAATCAAATTCTATTATTTTTATTTTTAGATACATAAAGGGAGGAGTGAAAAAAAAATAACAAAAAAAGATAATGATTGTAAATAATTTTATTGGTATTTAAGTTATATTATAAACCATTCAGTTGGATAATCTTAATAGAATCACCAAGTGGCATAATGTAATAGTGCTATTTTTTACTTTTCAAAACATATAAATAAGGAACCACTTTAATCTTCGTATTTTCTTTAACAATTCATTTTCAATACTTAATTTTCTTTCAATTCAAAATAATGTTCTTCTTTTTTGATTATATTTATAATATAAATAAATACTTTATTTTATAAAATACAATAAAAAAAATAAGATAAGAGAGTTCAAATTTCATATAATAAAGAACGTTCAAAAAAACCCATGAAAATATGTTTTGATAACTTTTGAAGTAGAATCTTTAGAAAAAAAAGATAAATATGGTAACAAAAAAGTTATAAATTATAATAAATGTGAGCAAAATTTTTACATTTTAATAGTATAAAAGAAAAACCCACTTATCCTAGAAAATTAATGGTTATATTTAAATTTATATTCCTTACAAAGAATCATGTTTACAAAGATTTACATTCTCAAAGACATTTATACATAGACTTTATAATAAATATATATTTTTGAATGAGAAATATCTTCCATTTATCATTTTCATTGATAAATATAGACATATGATATATAAAAGGACACACCCAGAAGAAGTAGGAGGAGGACCACACATTTATTATCTAATAGTTTTTTTTTGTAAAAAATCCATACACTGATTTTTAGGAAAAATCATTAATAAAAATTAAATTATTAACATTGCATCCATTATTTAAAAAAAATCCATTTGCACCATATTTAGTGTATTAGCTCCCTGATTAAATCTTTGAAATATCCTTAAAAAATGGATAATTGTTAGTTATTTTTTTATATTGTCATTTTTTTTGGTATCTAAAAATTTATGACAATTGGTAGAATGAAACCAAAAATTAATGTTACTAGAATTAGGGAGGCATTAAACATATATATCACTAATTTATCATAAAATGACAATAGTGTAATGTTGTTAAAAAGATTCTTTATTGTTGAATGACGTTTTTATCAACCAACTTCAACATTGTATATATTTCCTTATACAAAAACATTTTAAAACTAAAACAAATTCATTTCTCAAAAAATAGTGTGAAAACATTTTTTTGCCTTTAATACATATAAAGATTAAAAAAATAAATTCATATGAATTAACATAAATATATTGTTTATAAAAATAAACAATCAACATTATAATAAGTATTTATGCGTTGTCAAAAGATTAAAATCTTTCTAAATTTTTCACCAAAAAAAAATGTCTATTTATTTTCAAATAATTATTAGTGGTTACGATTCTTCATAAAAATAGATATACAAAAATATAAATTTGAAATAATAATTTTAAAGACCACCACCTGATCTTGAAATATCCATCTTCGAATCTTTATCATGTGCTTCAAGATATTTTATCAATCTATTTCCTGAAATTTGCCCACCTTTCAAACCACTATACAGTAAGAAGAATTCTGGAAGTTCAATTTCACCATTTTTATTTAAATCTACTTCATTTAATAGTTCATGTAATATCCGTTCATCTATCTTCTCATCAACTGCACGGAAATGTCTTCTTAAATCATTAACTGTTATGTGCCCTTTACCATCTCTATCCAGTAAATCAAATTTATCTTTTGCAGCTCTCATTTCCTCTGTTGTCAAGTTTATCGGCACATTATTTAATGATTGTGTTTTTGCATCTACACCCATTTCTGTATCAATAAATTTTCTTGCTTCTAAAAGTTGTACTCTTTGTTCACATCTACTCCATTTCAATTCCTCTGCCATTATTGATACTACTTTATCTAAAACTTCATGTGCTGCATATGTATTTAAAAAGGCAAGACGTAATCTTCTTGCTATAAAACATCTTTTGCTGTCATGGCATACTCACGAATGGCATATCTAACCTCTGCTTCTAAATATGGAAATTCTTCATGTAAACGATGACCTACTATTGGCCATCTTTTTCCTGTTATTTTACACATTCTTGCTACAACAAAAGCTCTATCACCATATGATTGTATTAGATGACTTGCTACATCAGCATCCATACCATAATCTTGTACCAAATTAACATACATCAATGGATCATAATTATGACCACCCTCAAGCATTAAACCGGCTGTAATACAACCATTCTCTGTCTTCAAATTATGTTCTTTTACAAGAGCATCAACTGTCTCTTCAGCCATATGGCGATATGTTGTAAATTTACCACCGGCAATAGTGATAAGACCACTTTTACCTATTTCAATAATATGATTTCTTGCTAAACTCTTTGTATCCTTTTTATTTGGATCTTTGACGAGTGGTCTTAATCCTGCCCAGGCACTCATAACATCACCTCTACGTACAGCAATATCTGATCTAAGATATCTACGAATTTCTTCGAGGATAAATTCAACATCAGCATTTGTAGGACACGGTGAGAACGAAACTTCATGTTGTGAATCAGTTGTCCCAGCAACAGTCATTTTCTCCCATGGTAAGAAAAAGATAACTCTACCATCACTAGTTTGTGGATCAAGTAAACCAGTTCCAGATGGTGCATAATAACCAGGTAAAACTATATGAACACCAACAGATGGTTGACATATGGGTTTTGTATCAGGATCAGCCATTAATCTTATGGAATCTGTAAATGGTCCAGTAGCATTAACGACAGCTTTAGCCTTAACATCCCACACTTCACTAGTTATCATATCTCTAACAGTTGCTCCACATAATCTTCCATTACCATCTTTTAGAAGTTTTTCTACTTTAACGTGATTAGCAGCACTTGCACCATGTCTAATAGCAGTTAAGATAATTGCAAGATTCATCCTTGCGTCATCATGTTGCCCTGGAAAAAAAGTATACTTTAGATAATAGTTTATAATTTACCATCAAAATATATTAAAGCTCCTTTTAGATCATCACTTTTGATAAGTGGAAACCTTTCTAATGCCTCTTCTTTTGAGATGTAGTAAGAATTTTTAAGAATACGATTTCCACTAAGAAAATCGTACATCTTGATACCAATCCAGAAATATGGTATTTGCCAATAATTATATATTGGAATCATTATTGGTAGCTGTTTACTTAGGTGTGGAGCAACATCTAATAAATTTGCTCTTTCAAAAAGAGCCTCCTTAACCATTTTATATTGTTCATAATCAAAATTATAAATGGCTGATTGTAGATATCTAACACCGCCATGAATTAATTTGGTAGACCTTGAACTGGTACCAGAAGAGAAGTCATCCAATTCAACAAGTGCCGTTTTTAGACCTCTTGTAGTTGAATCTAGAGCAACTCCAGCACCAGTAGCACCACCACCAATAACTAATACATCAAATGACTCATTTTTAAGATTATTTAAAATATCATCTCTTGTTGGTAAATTACCAGAGGGTCGTACATTCAAATCTCCTAACTTATCGGAATAAGCTGTACGAAAATATCGATTCTATAAAAGATAAATTGTAAATATATTGGTTAAAAAAAATGATTACATAAAAAGTGCTATATTGTGTTAAATTACCTTCTTCTCGTTAAATCTTGCCTCGTTAGTGTCATCCAAGTAGAAGACAGTTCCAGCTCCTAATGAGAGTAGAGAAAAACCCAGAAAAGATTTGGATTTTAGTATACTTTTACCAAAACGTAGTATCGACGAAGACATGATAAGTAAATATTTAGTATAAAAATATTTTAAAAATTATATCTGTTTTTCTCTATTCGTTTGACTTTTCTTTTTTTTTGCAATAACTAACAACCTTTTTATAAGGTGTAATAAATTCGTGTTTGTTGTTCGTAACTTTAAAAGTATATAACAATACAAAGCGTTAAATACCTAAAGGTAAAAGTAGAAAAGAAATTATTTCTAAAATAAAAAGATATTTTTTCATATATGTATGTAGTCGTAGTAATAGTTTTAGTATTTTGTCTATATGGAACTAATAAAAGGAATAATGGAAAGAGGGAGTAAGAAATAAAAAAATTTTGAAACGTGCAATTTTAGAGAGAAAACAAATTTTGAAATTTTTTTTTATATATATTTTAAGATTTTTTTAAGAAGAATAGATGTAATATGCTTAAATCTGAAAAATCCACAAATCGAAGTAATAATTGTATTTATAATATGTTAAATGTATTTGAGATTGACCTTTTTAAATATTTTTCTTTGTTAAATATATAATATTTGCATTTATTATTTATAATTGTAAAAAAAATATACAAACAAAATAAGAAATATTAATATATTGGTTGTTGAAAAAATTAATAAAAGTAATCGATGAGATAATAGGCAAAAAGCTGTTGTTATATCAAAATGTACTCAAATAAAAATATAAATGTGTCAAAAATAAAATATATATATAAATTATGTTGTAGATTAGTTATATGGAACGTAATATAATATATTTATTTGTTGCTGAAAAAAAGTTGATTGGGAAGAACAAGTCAACAAAATTAAATATAAATCATTTAAACAATAATAAAAATAATGATAAAGAATTATATTTTTTCCTCAATTGTGATAAAAAAAAATCTAAACTATGTCAGATATATGTATATATAATATGTTATATCATTATAGCTGCATTCTCTGAATCACTATACCATTCTTAACTTCATGACTCATATTACGTAAGGAGGAATTAAGATAAAGAGTATTACTATAATAGTATAATTATTTTCATGTTAATAACTAATCTTTCTCTGTTCCCTTGTCTTTTCAACTAACGTCAGTCTTCTAACAAACCTTATAATAGAAAATGCATACGTTCTTTCAAATACTTTTGTTAGGAAAACAAACTACCATCTTAATCAAAAATAATATAATCTAATAAATTATAATCAGATAGACAATAAATGAAATTTCAATGATAAATCAAGCAACAAACTACGAATATAAGAAAGTCCTTTCGCACTCCGAAGTGCACGCATTTTTGAACTTCTTTCAATGACAATTATCAATAAACAAAACTTATATTGTATATATATTCATATATATTTTAAAGTACAATTTCTAGTAATAGCATATATAGAACAAAAAAAAAAAACATAATATCACAATAAAATTCTTCCAAAAAAACTATTCCACCTCAAAAAATAACTTTTTTGAAAAATAATAGGTGGTTAACATCATAAAATAATAAATAATTTTTTATATTTTTTACATATTTTTAAAAAAATAATGAAAAAGAAAAAAAATAATAATAAAAAGAAGATTTAAAGAAGAGAAATCAAATAAGATGTGCGTACAATTAAAAAAATAACATAATCTTTTTTTTTGTAAATTTGTTGTAATTATAAAAATAATTAAAAAAATAATTTTTTTTCTATATCAATAAAATGATAGATGTATGTGTTCCTACATTACGTATGAATCATTTTTGTATGCGGTCCTCGACGTTTAGTTGAAAGACGATGAGAAGGACATCTATGTATAAAAATATATAACGAATTTTATAATTACATGTACCCAGAAAAAAATAGGAAGCTTATTAATTTTTTTGACATCATTTTTTCTATAATGTATCAGTTGGTGTTGTTGATAATATCAATTTATGTCGTAATTTGCTTTTCTTCAAAAATGGATCTATTGAATAAACGAATTGTAAATCACGAACTGTTATACGCTTCTTCCTTGGTCTATGGTTCTAAAAAATAATTAATCATATTATAAAGACATTGTAAAATCATATAACTTACAATAACTGTAGCATAACCAGAAGACATGTTTGTATCATGGGGATTAGGATCAGCCCATGACCTTTTAAATGTCCTACCACCTCCTAGAGCAGCTATTGCAGCAGCATTAGCTTCTTTATTTTGTGCTGCTCTGGCATCAGCTTCCTGAATTTCTCTAGCTTTTTGCCTTTCTGCATTATCACTATTTTTACTTTTTTTAGCCCTTAATATACTTTCACGTTCACGATTCTCTCGCCTTTCATGTTCCTTTTTAGCAAGTTCTTCCAAAAATTTTATCTGTTTCTTACAATCACTACTTTGTGAATAAAATGGATTTAAATGAGATTTTTCTAAACGGTGCTCAGCAGCAACAGAGAGACTTGTTAATAAAGACTTCATACGATATTCAAGTGCATGAGACAACATATAGACAGCTTGATCATCAGGCTTCAAACCTTCTGGAAATTTCCGTGCGATTCTATTTGCTATAGCATGTGAGTTAAGTAACTTGCTATGTTGACGATATGTAGCTAAATTTCTGGTTGTGAGATTTTCTTGTACCTGAACCATCGACTGTCCTTGAACCACTTGTTGTTGTTGTTGCTGCTGTGATTGTGGCTGCATTTGTTGTATTTGTGAAGATGATTGTTGTTGTGGAATTCCTTGAACAGATGATGGTCTTGATAGAGGATGACCACCATATGAAGTTCTAGGAGTATTATCTAAAGATTCTTCATTAACATAATTCACCGGAGTTGACGTTGTATATGGTTGCTGTTGTTCAACATGCACTATATTCTAAAGAAAATGATTTCATTATAAATAAAAAAATAAAAAACCTTACATTTTCCTGAGGCATCTGCCGATACTGTCCATTATTAATAGAAATTCCTTGATTATTAACCACAGATTGATTATCAGTGTATACATTTACCCGTTGATCATGTGAATAACTATTTTGACCAATAGAATTTTGATAGTATGCGTTAGAAGTCGTTGGTCTTTGGTAGATATTTCTTTGATTATTGTAACCACTATCCAAATCTAATCCCTCAATCTGGACTTTTCCAGAAAGAACGGCACTTCGCAATGGTGGCATAGCGTTTATTAAGAATGGCAGTAAATTTGGTTGTGCTTGAGAGTTCAAAACACTTTGTAAATTTGATGCAAATTCTTCAATTGAAATCTCTTCAAATATAATATCCTAAAAGAGGATACAAATTTTCAAATAAATTTTTTTTTACCTTTACAAGTTTTTGAACCTTCATCTCAACATCCTTCCCACTTTTTCTTTGAACTGGGAGTGAGATGAGAGTTTTGAGAAATTTCAAACATTTTAGAACGTCATCGCTATTTTCCATAACAGTAGGATTATCAGGAGACTGATTTTGTTGGGCAATAGCAACAGCTCCATTCATAATATTATATGATATTGAAAATGAATGGTGATGCAAAAATCTCTAGAACAATATATCATAATTAACGTTTTTGATTTGTTAAAAATATATTATACATTTAAAGACACAAATAATATTTTATAAACAATTTATTTATTTTCTTCTTATGGTTGATAAATTTATGCAGAAAAAAATTATTTATAAAGAAATTATATAAATATGTTTCCTACCATGCGTGATAAACAAGGTAAAATATAATTAACAAAGAGTTAATACTATTCCAATAACTTCTTCTTGATAATACAAATGTATGATCATCGTATAAGGTAAAAATAGATAAAAAATATATTACAAATATTTTAAATGCATAAATAAACAATATAGATAAAAATTAAAAGTTTGAAAAAAAAACGTTTCAAAAAGATTACAATTATAAAGTGGTAATAAATTATAAATATTGGACAATGTAAATAATTAAGAGTAACGGATATATCCCTTTGTTTGTTTAATATCTTTTACATTATTAGGTACAAAACTTTCACTTTCTCTTTGACTACAGGATACTTAATACTTTGAGATACAACAAATAAAACTATAAAATAACAGAAAATTAACATAATGTTAATTAATCTGATTTAGTTATACAAATGTTAGAATTATGTTTGCAACACATCGAAAATGTATATACTTCTAAGGCAATTTTTCTTCTACAAAAACAATCCTAATTTTTCATTAGTAAAAAAATAATTGTTTATATATCTAATAGCTACATTCAAAAAATGGTACGCCTATTATTTGGCTTTTATATAATATTAAAAGACATAAGAATATTTTTAAAGTAAGCTTTTTCCTATATTATTGTCACAAAGTATTACAATTCTATTGCTATAATATGCTAGGTTTTTTCTGTGTAAAAATTTAAAAATTAATGCAAAATATTATTAACTATAATCTTTAAACTTATAAATCTATTTGGTAGTATTAATATTATAAAAAAAATAAGAAAAAAATATTTCTATTGTTAGAAGGATATAAATTATATTCTCATGGCAAAATAAAATGCTATATTGTAATATAGTTAGATGGAAAAAAAGAAAATATAGAATGATAATAGAAAAGTGATTTTATAAAAATTGAAACAGATTCTAAAAACAAATAAGTTAAAATTACGAATGTATGTATAAATTTGGTCAGTGGCAAAAACCACCAGTAAGGTATTAACACAAAATATACAATTTACGGAGTGATTTCAGGTACCAGAAAAAAGATATTTACCAGCACATTTAGCTCATGAAATCCATGAAAAATAGTAAATAATAAACTAATAAACAAATTATACTTGAAGAAAGTTTACTTCCTCCGGCAGAATTGAGGACGAAAATTGCGCTTAACTTGAGAAATCGCGCTTGTGAACCACATCGTTAAATATTGGTAATGTGTCTACTAGATAAATATGTCTTCATCCTATCATTTAAAAATATTATTAATTCTTCATATTTGGTCTTATTTTTTTCCCATAGTTTACTATTCTTCCTTCAAAAGGTATATTTTTATTGAAGGACTCCCACACACAATACATCTAGTAAGGACGTCATCTGATAAATTCTAATAAGTAATATTGATATGTGTTTTATAAATATTCTCTCGTCACTCTTTTGGAGAAACGTTCACGCTAGTTATTGAACTTTTATAGGTGTCTTCAATATATGCAACATGATATATATATATATCTGAAATATTTTAATTTTTCTTTTTTTCTTTTAAAGATGGATCGTTAATGAAATATTAGTATTATTATTATTATTAATGTAAACTATAAATATAAAATTTTTTAACATTAATAATAGTTTTTATGGTTTGTTAAAAAAATTATTTATATCCTACTTAATACCTTCGTCATAATTATTATTATTTATTGCAGATAAAGGAAGAATGGATGGAAAATCAAAAAAATTAAATGTTGTTAAATAGTAAAGTTCCATTGTTGTCTTCAAATTTCGGGAGCTCTCTGATAAGGAAGATAAACTTCTTAATATATCAAAGTTAATGTTAAAGGCAATTAGTTATGTAATGATAATATTTTTATAATCCCGATGATTTTTTTTACAAACTTCCTAGTAAAGGTATTTATAATGTAAAAAAGTTGTTTTTTACATAATGGTAAAAATAAAAATTCGACTCGTCTTTTAAATTAAATATAATCTCAACCCGTTTTAGAATTAATTTTTATTGGATATTTTATTAATCTTAGTATATTTATAGGTGTTCTTTTTTTAAGATGGATGGTACATCCTTTCGGCGTGGAGCTGGTAATGATGGCAAATTTACTGACAAAGAGAAGAAGATGTTAAATAAAATCAAATTTGAAAAGGTTCTTGAAACAAAGGTATGTTGTGGATTTATTTTCTTAATATTTTATATTTTATAGATAGAGAATTGGTCGAAAATAGATCTTGATATCTTGAGACCGTGGATTTCAAAGAAAATAATTGAAATGATTGGAGTTGAAGATGACATAGTAGAAAATTTAATTATTACATCATTACAAAGTGGAACAGATCCTAAAGTTCTTCAGATGAATCTTGCTGGATTTTTTAATGCTCGTAATGCTAGGATTTTTATGGGAGAATTTTGGAATTTGCTAATTGAAGCAAGTAACTCAAAGGATGGTATACCACAAGCGCTAATTGAACTTAAAATTTCTCAAGTAAAGGAAAAAGAAAACAAAAAAAGAGAACAGAGGAGGTGAAGAAAATGATGATTGGAAGAACCGATATGAAAAAATGTCAGGTTTTAAACATGATCGTGATAGTAGAAGTAGTAGAAGAAGAAGATCTCGTTCATATGAAAGAAGAAGTGTCGAAAGACGCAGAGATGACTCTCGATCCCCAGATAGAAGAGACTATAAACGTAAAAGCCATCGTCATCGTAGGGATTCTCGTAGTCCAAGAAGAAGGTCCTCTTCTTACAGACGCTCTGTTAGTCCAAAAAGAAAATCAAGAAAACATTCAAGCAGTCCTAGGAGAAAACATTCAAGAAGATATTCTGTAAGTTCTGAAAGAAAAAGTTCATATTCACGTAGACGTTCCCGAAGCTCTGAAAAAAAATCAAAGAAACACTCTCAAAAAACTAAACGAAGATCCTCTTCATTAAGCATATCTCCGGCTCCTGAAAGAAAATCGTCTCCGCAAAGACAGTCATCTACCTCCAGAAGATCATCTTCACGGAGTATATCTTCCAGTTCAAACAGGAAAGGATCTATTTCTCCAGAGTATAAACGTCGTCGTAGATCTCCATACAGTCCAAGACATAAATCTAGACGATACAGAAAACGTTCCTGTTCATCATCCAGTTCTGTTAACTCAAAGGGCGAATGGAGAAGAAGATAATTTACATTTTTTTTTGTTTTCATTAAGTTAAAATTAATTATTTAAATTCCAATCATTTGATAAACAAAACTTTTTGATTATATTAATTGATGAGTGAAATAAAACTTTTTTCCATGTTATTTTCTGAATTAGTTAATAGTGTTCTCAATAAATTTTGCTTTTTACTAAGAAAAGATGAAAATCTTTATTTTTTCAATTGTATTTGTTAACAGAATAAAATCTTTAACATAAATAATAGGATATCTTAAATTTTTTATCTTTTCATAAATACTTTTCTATCTTCAAATAATATGTTTTAGCTTATTTTGTTAAAAATAAATAATTTTTTCGTAATAAAAAAATAACAATCTCTGTTGTTATATAAGTTTAAAAATACATAGTTATGAGTTTGTTTTAATAAATACTAAAAGATAGATCTTATCAATTATTATTAAAATGAAGAGTTAAACCCACAAAACTATACTTGATCAAATATATAAATAATATTTATCCACAATATAACATTTAAAAATAACAATATTTCTTCATTCTTTATTAACAATAAAAAATTTATTTATATAATAAGATTCTAAAAATACTATATACATTATACTACAGACAAACAAAAATATTATAATTTTCTAAAAAGAGAGAAATATATATATATATATACGACTTATTACATTTTATATAAATTATAATTATTATTAGGACAATTGCAGGTATAAGATTGATTTGAAGAGGTTGAAATATTTAAAATTTGACAGTTGTGTTCTAGATATTGAAGTGCCCCAGTAAAAATATTTTCTAACATATTTAAAGATGTTATCATACTCATGGTGCCAAAGCCATGAGTTAATAAAGAGAATCTTCTTAAAGGTTCTTGTAGATGTCCATCTAATATCGGTGGCAGATTGTACGTTGTTATAGGTGATCGATCTTTTAACAAAATATCCTTTACCATTCCTATAGATGCTATAGAATTTCTAAGTATCATATCAATAACATTTAGAGGTCTATGCTGGCTTATTTCACTATCCACTATCGCTTTCCCAATGACTGAGTATGGGAAACTCGAATTACATATAGTTTCGAAATCTCCCGACAATCTTAAAGATTCACCTTCTGAAAGCGACGTAAACGAAGTCACGCCAGTCGCTATTCTCCTTCCAACAGGTAGCTTTATTTTAATTTGATTCAGTGCATTACGAAGGAAACTACCACCATCTTTACTTTTGGACCTTCTTAATATTGCTCCAAGTACAGATGTATTCAAGAACTCTGGATGATCTAAGCGCCGGGAGATCTCTCCTACAGTTACTTCGTAATGCGTTGCCAATCCTAGCAATGTTAATCTCCCCGGAACATGACAAAATATAGTATTTGGTCCCACAAAAACAGGATTCTTAATGATTGTTGCTTTCGGTGGGAAAAGTATCTCAGGCTTTTCAGGTTCATCTCTATCTAGTGGCATGTCATAAGGAGCTGGCAGTGGCATCTGAGCAAAAGTTGATAGACAAGGCTCATGTGCAACCATTCCAAGACTTTCTAGTGAGTCAAATACACTACCATTTGGGGTAAATCCTCCTTCGCCAAATTGAGAGTTCGTAAGAGATAACGTTTGAGAAACGCCCTGCAAAGCTTTGACAAGTGACACATTCTCATCGCAAAATGTTGGAGACTCGCGGAAGTGGGAAGCCTTCTTGTTAAGGGGTTCAGTTTCTTCATCTAAAGGAATTGTACGTTTTCTAACGACTGTATATCCCCTGCTTGTGCCTAACAAATAATTCTGTAATGAAGAAGAATTGGGCGGTAGAACCAACTGGTTTGTTTCCGAATATTTCCTATCCCCCCTCCTACCAGTCTGCGAGCTCATCTCCATACTATTATTAGAGTTGTCTAAAAGAGACTAAAAGATATTGATAAAGTTAAAAGATAGAAAACCCACATCAAAATTTAAACTGTGATAAAGTTTCTGAGTCTTTCCACCGTCATTCATAGCGTACCACGACTACTTATTAGCAAACGAAATAAAAAAGCAGAGACAAACAAAAGATTAAGAGAAATGATAAGAGTTTTGTAGAGAGTTGAGTTATTTTTATAGAGAAATAGTTTAAAAACAAACGATATGTTTGATAATACTTAATAAGAGAGAAACTGTCACATAATAACAATGGTATTTACTAATTATTCCCTCCAATAAAAGGTATTCTTTTAATACCACATATATTTTTCCCATAAAATTATTCAGTACAAAGAAAACTAATACTCTCTTTATATTAAACATTAAGCTTTATTCAAAAATATTTATAATATACAATTAAAAAAAAAGTTAACAGAAAAGATTTTAAAAGTAGTTTATAAAAAGTTCATCGACGCCCCAATCTTCAAAACTTCCATCAGGTAGGTATCTTCTAATAATAATTGGGATTTTTTGTTCTTTCAATTCTTTTCTGGCGATCTCAAGTGGATCGGTTTCACCCTCAAGTTCAACCATAACAGGAGCACCTAAAGCTATTTGCAATGCCCTGGTACCTAAAATTCTGGCGCGCTCATACTTTGTCATAAATGGGGTGGTTATCTTTTCCGTTGACGCTGTCTTCTGATCCGAACTAAGGATCGCGAGATTTTCTACTTCGTCGTCACCTAACTGATTTACATCGAGATCATCCATGTCTTCATCTCCACCGAAGTCATCTTGACCCATATCTTGAAAGTCTTCTTCATCAGACATCTTTAAAATTTATTGACACTAGAAATAGGGTTTGATAATAATTTAGTTGGAATTTTAATTTAGAGAAGTTTTTTAGAGGATGTAAGGAATGCAAAGCTGATTGTTGTTTCCTAATGGAAAATGTAACTTGAAATTAAAAACACTATTCCAATGTTTTATTTATTCCCCCAAATATTCTGTTTAAGATTAAGTTCAGAATTGTTTGCCATCTGTATAAAGTGCGTGTGATTTGTGGTCACATACTTAATTAGATAAAGATAAAGAAAGATTTATAACAATGAAATTTGATTGTAATTCTTGTACTTCTTTATTAGTGTACTTGAATTTACCTCCTGCTAATAGTGTAACAGAAGTGTACCATATTTATTAGTTGCTGAAGTGACTGTTATACAATGTTATTAATTAATCATATTTTCATTCATAAAGTAATTCTTAAGTAAATAGTGTTTTTTTGAACACGTTTGTGTAATTGTCTATTTGTCTTTATGAATGTCAATAATATGTATAAAGCATCTTGCATTTTTTAAAAATCTTGTTTGTCATCTTCTATATAAGAAGCTAAAATTTTTGTTACAAAATTTATTTCTAATACAAGTATATTTTTTCCACATTATTTCATAGTGTGAATGAATAGTGGGATTGGAGTAATTTAAATGATTTGTTATTGGTGCTTCAATATAATACCAGATTTCTGAGGAAGTGCATAAAATAAGTAATTTATGAAATTTAATTCTTAACATCTATATTACTTTCCGTGATATATAATATTAAACTTTCTTTTATGTGTGTTAATTTATTTCTTCTAGTTATATATTCTAAATTATTCATATTTAAATGGGTTAGGAAAATAGTTTGGTTATTTATTTTAGATAAGATTAAAATATATATATATATATTTAAGTTTCATTAACTATTAAATTTTAGTTTCTGATGATACATACAATACATTGTCAAATATAAAAGTGTATCATAACTTTCAATAGTTATCTAAAATCAAATACATTTTAAAATTAAAAATGATGACTATCAATTTTAGCGATGTTTCATCATTAATTATTTTTACGATGTGTTTAGGATTACATTATTAACTATAAAATTTTATATTTTTTTGTGTTATCTAGTATGTTTAAAATAGTAATTTGACTAACATTGTCTCGCCTAAACGATTAAAGGTTCTTTTCTTTAGTGATTATGTAATCATTTGAAATGTGATATTTAAAATTTTTCAGATAGTTTAAGAGTTTCTTACATTTTTTATGAGAGTGCCTTTATTGTTATAAAGACGTCTTTATTGAAGCTATTCGCTTTTTTGTTATCATTAAATTATTGGCTTTTTTTTTGTCATCGTAATAGTAAGTCATATAGAATTTATTTCTACATTTTTATCCTAAAATTATCTATTTCTTTTTATACTGTGTCATCTGTTTTTTACCGTCATGTGGCTGGCATTGGTGTATCGGATGATAAAAACAAATTCTTTATATTAATGCATATTTCTATTCATGATAGATAAAGATGGAAGAAAATTAATTTTTTCTTTAAAATTTTTTAACCTTAAAATTTCTACAATAGTTTTAATCGGCTGTATAATATCTATTCATTTTTTTCTAAAAAAAAATGAGTGACATCAGTAAAATAAATACGATAGGTTGTTTGGTTGTACTAATTGTAATTTTTTTCTCATTGAGAGTAATTTAAATAGATGGTTGTAATAAATATATTTTTAGGTCTTTCAAATTTTAATCCTTGTCCATATGTATTCATTTTAGATAAAATAGATATGTATTATTAAATCACCAGCTAAATTGACTTTCTTATTGATATTATTTTAATTTTATCTTTTGAAAAGCGTATTTATATGTTCATATGTCAATTATTTTTGACAATTACCGATGATACGAATTTTAGTGTTAAATTGTTATTTATCTCAGTACTGACGTATGTATCAATGTCAAGATTTATCATTTTCATCTTTGGTATACTAGAGTAATCATTTTAACAATTTTCTTTTATTATCCATCATGTGTAATTTTATTTTTTCTTACTATTTACTATTAGTTTGTTGTTTTTATTTAGTATAACGGGGTTTTTAAATATTGTTAGTTTAAAGAAATTTTTAATAAAATTGTTCACACTCTAATAGTAGGGCTTTCTGCTGTTATTTAAATAATAAGATAAATCATTTGTTTATCCCTCATATTATTTGAAGCATTTGATTATATTTCAAGTAATATTAGTTATAGGTTTAGCTAGATTAACTTGAGGTATATTTATAACTTTAAATAAAAGTTTTGATAAAGTTTAAATTTATGTACATCTTATTACTGATTATTTTATTAAGTTTCTATCTTGCTTTAAAATTTTCACTTATCCCAAACAATTACTAAAATGTATTAATAGATGGCAATCTTGTGACTATGCCATTGCTGGTTCTTTCTTTAAAATATGGCAAAATAGCATATATTTACAAAATGTTTTAATATCATTTAGAATTTCCTATTTTCTCCTTCCTATGCTTATTGCGCACAACGTCTAAACAGGCAGCTGTTTGTCATTACCTCTTTTCCTATTGTTGGCAGCTTCTCTCTTGTAAAAAGAAGATATATATTTATATTAGTAAAGTTTTAGTATCGCTTTTCACTTTTCAAACTCCAACTTTCTTTTGACAGCATCTTATATATATTATAAATTCTCGAGAAACAAATAACATCGTTCTTATTAACGGCGTTAGAGATGTAGTATGAGACTTGTTTCTCATCTTCACTGCTGTATAGTATTCCGTCCTGTGCTGACTAAAAACTTACCACACACGCACATATTATTACCAAACAATTTTATTGTACCCCTAATTCTATACCCTATATAATATCTTTCAAAGGCAAAATAATAGTATATAGAAGATAACAGAGGGAGAACAGAGACAGGCAGAGGGAACTTATCTACCACATATGCATACATATTTTAACATATCAGCAGCTGACTTTATAGTTTTTCTAAATAGTCTTCATATCTTTTCTTCCAACATCATATTTCTAATAGACTTTATTTTGTAAATACTTTTACACATACAAAATATATATGGTATTGATTCCGTTCCATTGAATCCCTATAAAAAATTTCGTAATTTATAATAGATTAGAGACTAAATAACAAGATAATAATAATTAATCCTACTTATCTATTATTTTCCCCTCATTAATGTTTCACTGATAAATGAGCATAATAGAAAGCTCTGATTAGTTATGAATTTGTTAAAATTTTCCTCTTTAATTATAAATACTTGATTTACTATAAATTATTATATTTGAAAGTTTTTACTCTTCTTTTTATTTTCTATTATTATTTATATAAGTATGACACATTAATATTTGTTAATTTATATAGTAATGACAACTAATGTTTTAATATATGTGCTATAAAATATATTTTTATTCTGTATATCAAGAACTAAATACTTTTTATTTAAAATTTAAAATATTAGTATTCTTATTATTTACATGTAATATAAAATCTGACCATATGTTTGTTTAATATATTTATTTTATAAAAATACTTGTTGGAATTTTTTTAATTGATTATATTGTAAAGGAATAATTAGTTAAAGTTTTCTGAAAAAGTTATTTGCATTGTATATTTTTTATAGTTTTGTCGTCTTCACGGAAGAATAAATTTTTTTTATTTTTCCTATTTATGATTACCTTGAACAAAAAACAATCAATGATATTAAAAATTAATAATATCATAGTTTTATTTGTTTATATTTCTATTCCATTTTGTTATATATCTTTTTTTGTCAATATCTACATAGCTGGAAATTACAAAATGACATGTGCACATTTTATGGTTTCAAGTTTTTTTTCTTCCTTTATTTTCCCATATATACAATAAATATACATAAATATATTAGTAGAAAGTGAAAAAGATTCATTTTCTGTCAGTCATTCTATTAATCATTTTATGTTATATACATTTATAAGTAACTATATCTTTATCACTGCCAAGTCACATCGATACATCATATTTTCACATTTTTTTTACAATGAAAACCGAGAATGTATATTTTTATTTATTGAACAAAATATGTTTACTTTTTTATTTTTAGCATTTTAGAATTTTAATTATCTCAAACGAAATTTAACGAAGGAAAACATTAGATGGAAGTATAATATATTTGAAGCTTTCATCATATTGTTTAGCAGGCATCAATTTTTTACAAATTACTTTTGATATTTTTATATCTCATTAACCACTAAATTATTAACCACCTCCCATTCAATCTCTAAATTATCACCTCAAGAAATTATTTTTGCTTTTTTAAACTGGGAAATTTTAATTTTACTGTGGAAAACATAAATTTATCAAAGATTGAGGTTAAAAAGTCAGAATCACCACCTTCTTTTCCTAAGAAAAGTTATTCAAGGAAGAATTTAAATAAAAACAGGATGGTTGAGTTGTGTGAGCTCAAATTAATGCACCACGATATGGAATGGCCTCCTGATATGGATCAACATATAGCTAATTTAGCTTTTGATAGAAGTACACTTGATGAACAGTCATTATTTTCATCAATGAATGTTGATCCATCCCTTATTAGTACGGATTCTTTGGATATGGAACAATTACGTGCTCGGTGTGAAACAAACAAAAATGATTATAAATTAACATTTGAGGATAGTGGACAGTGGACGCAATCTGGATTATTTTCATCACCAAGCAAAAATACAACTGGCACTAGTGGTTCAGTTATAAGTAATAACGTAATGACAACGTGGGGTAGATTAAGATGTCCCAATGAAGATAATAGGAGTGGTGATTGTGATAAAGTATATGGAGAAAAAACCAGTAGTCTGCCAACGCTAATCACTCAACAAAAAGATGTAACAATATCACCTGGTAGTGGTATAGTTACTGATCAACAACAAAGACCAGCTAGTTTATTAGCTAATTTTGTGGAAAGAAGTGATAAAGGTTCGCAGAGTAAAAGTGACTTTGATTATCATCAACCTCTTTTTATGGGTCCAGGTCGATTTTTTGATGTTAATGATAATGAAGTTGCTTTTAATGGAACTAGAAATAGTGGGACTGTTATTGAGAATGGCAACGATCGATGGCAAAATAGGCAAATTATCCATTCAGGTAATGGTAGTCGTACTTCTAGTGTCGTTGTTCCATCTAAACCTAAAAGGACATTTGCTGATTTAAATACTAAAAGTGGGTCATCATCATTATCAAAAGATTCTATTGCGCCAGAGTTAAAATTTCTTGCACTTCACCATGAAGTAAGTTTTAATATTATTAATAAGAAAAATATTTATTGATTTTTTTTTTCTTAAGGTACCAAATTTTTGCCAAACCTCAATATCATTCAGTGAGATTTTAAAGAAGGCCAAAGCAGGAATCCTCTATGATTGCGAGGACAAGCTAGAATATTCGGATTTAAATATTTATGGTGATAAAAAAACACCAGACTCTGGGTTAGGAACTTCCACTGGTCCAACACATATTGAAGATTGGCCATCATTAGCAGTACTTCTACCAAAACATGTTGTTGATGCATGTTCATTCTTTAAATCAAACACCTCTTTATTAACAGGATCTCCATCTTCCTCCAATTCATCCGGTCTCAATTGTCACCAAAATAATATTGAAGCAAAGAAAATTCAAAGAATGGGAAGTCATATAAATGAAGGAAATACATTATTTGTAGGATCAAAATCACGTCTTCATCCACATCAATGGAGTAAGTGCTTAAATAACTGTAATGTTGTTTGTGAGTGCAAAGATATCAATACAACATCAGAATATATTTTAAGTGAGAATGTGTTAAAGAAGGAGAAGAAACTTATAGCATCTACACATAAAATGAAATTACATGCACATGAGATTTCAATTATCGGTCTTCCAATATATGACGTGAAAAGGAAGTTGGTGGAAAATATTGTTGAAGGTGTTGCTGAGATTGTTAGAAGTAACTCAATGGATTTACTTTGCAATTCTATTGAAAGTCTTTTACATGACGGTATTGAGAATGGAAATAATGTTTGGGGAATTATAACTAAATTAACCACTTCAGGTATGTTTTGATTATTTTTCTGATATGTGTAGTTTAAAAAATGCGTGTGGGAAGTTATAAATGATATGTAAATATTTAAGTTAAATTCAAATTGTCACATGTTAAAAAGTTATTTGATATTTAATAATATTTTTAATTTTTCAGGACGAGCAACAAACAAAATCTACGATGTAATGGTTGAACTAGATAGTTCCAAGAAATCAATGGAATCAAAAGTGAAAGATTTTATTTGTGCATTGATATCGTAAGTTTCAATAATTATTATTTAAAATTATTATTATTATTGTTAATTTTAGTTTGAGATCTCTTGATGGATGGCTTAGTTATATTGTTTTGAAAGATAATGTATTGGTTAAGCTTTATAATACTGATGCATTTTTGGTTAAAGCAAATACCGCATATAGATCTTTATTCTGGAGATTAATTGAGTCTGTCGAATGGTTATCTGTTATTGATGCTAAACAGGAGAGTAAAAAATTTTCCTCTAGTTTCTGTTCTGATTCTTTTATTAATAAAACTGGACCATCAAAACTTCCTTCTGATAGTAGAGTTCCTAAGAGTTCATCAGTTCCATCTCGTTTAATTGCGGAAAATATTGAAAATGGTGAAGTGAAGTGTATCAAAGATGATACTAATTTAAGTGATATTAGTATGACAGCAACACATGTTGTTATACGTACAAATGTTCAAAATGATGAAAGTACCGTTTTAAGGAGAACTAGGATTCCAGTTTTATTACCACGACCCCGTCGAACATTGTCATGTGCTGCTAAAATGATTAGCGATAATAATGTAGGCAATTGTGGTACAGTATATAATAATCAGCAAACGGCATATGTATTAAAAGATGTAAATGAAGATGGAATGCTACCAGTCTTCAGTGGTGAAAGAGTTCGCGTTCTTTCTACAAGAGGAATGTTTTCTCGGTGTTGTTTATTAAGACCAATTCATGGAAGAGTGAAAAATGGTATTGTGTTGACGAGGAATTTAAATTTGTGTTAATGATATCTAATCAGTGCAGCATAATACAATTGAGTGTGTGCAGATTGGTAACTAATTAATGTAATAAAGATAAAAGAAAGTATATAGTGATAAATGGAATCATTATAAATGAGATATAATTTTGTATATAGCACAAGAAAATATTTGTTTACACAATTATCTGGGGGAAATAATATTCTTTAAAGTATGTAATGGATTATCTTATCTTTTAGTGGCACTACGAGAAAAATTTCAAAACAATCGAAATGTGTGTTTCCATTAAATTTTGTACAAAAAACGAGTGATGTCTTGATCTTTAAATGAAAAAATTTTATATTATTTAAAAGAAATATTTTATATTAGATTCGATCATAATAATTTATCCAGAGTATTATTTTTATTTATCTTGTATTTTCCATTGTATATAAATCGAAATAAAAAAAATTATACGTTATTTAATATCTTAAAATGTTTAATATTTAATGTAGTAAAAATAAACCACAAACAATTGTAAAATTTCTGAAGAATATATTTTTTTATAAATTAAAGTGCATAAAAATAAAATACAATGATTAAAATGTAAAGTGTTTAGGAGGCGTCAATGCCATTGAATAGATAAATAATTAATCTTTCACAAAAGTGCTATTACTTTAGATATTTACATTTGACAATTACAGCTACATTACACAAGGAAGGAATTTATTTTTAGATATACATAATAATATAGAAAAAGTTGTTGTTATTTAAAATTTTTGGATAAAGTAAATTACATTAGACGAATGTTAAAAATCAACTTATATTAAAAAAATGGCATAATATTGATAAACAAGTATTAAAAAATATTGCTTTTTCCTTTTTTTTTTATTTAAAAGGAAATATAAAAATGCATTTTTTTTTCAAGATTTTAAAAAAATGAAAACAAAATAAATTTTTACCCTATTTTCTAAATATAAAAGTAATTAACTTTTATCTCAATCAAAAAATTATTTTGCTTTTTTTTGTAATACCCTGAAAAACAATATTTGCTCTATCCGTAATTACCACAATTTTTTTCCACAATAAAAATATATTTATTATACACATTTAAAAGTTTTACATTTTTTATTGTAAACTATAAAAACAGTTAAAGTCTAATCTCTTAAATAGCTATAAAGTATAATAAAATCTTTTAGAAAATTTTTATAATTCTTATTTTAAAAGATTTGAAAAATTTTATTATTTAAGACTGCATTAGAAATCTGTTTTTTTAAGGAAAAAGGAAAAAAAAATTTATATCGTTATATGTATTTTTAAATGTTTAATAAATATTTGGATAAATGCTATTACTTTCTGTATCATTTAAAAGTCCATTCTTATTTTGTTCAAGACATTTTAATGCCTTGAGATTTATATAAGTGTTTATTTACAATCGTCTTTATGGAAAATATTTCTATACAATATGTTTGGTTGTTTGTAATAAGATAGCAATAAGTGATAATAATATTTTTTCTTCTTTTTTTAATAACAAAATTTAATATTAATATATTTATCGTGGTTTACATATTTGTTTATGATTTATTTAGTAATTTTTCAATTTTTATATTTAAAAAAACGATATTGTGAAGTTTCTTTTATATCAAATAAAATAGTTAATTATTTAGAAATGAATGAATAATTATTGTTAAAACTTTAATTTAGATATTTTTTTGCTAAGAAATTTGAAGGATTAAATGTAATTAAAGGGCCTTATTAAAGAAAATATAGGAAATAGAAAAATGGATATATAAAACCATTTATATCTAACTTTCCTTTCCTAATATTTTTTATAAAGTTTTTGTTTAAATTTTATCATTAAATTAGTACTAACTCATCAACATGTTTATAGAAATATTTACATACATGACTATTATATTTAAAATAATTTTTACAAAATTTGGCCAAAGTTTATGAGAATACTTAGAATAAAATTGTGTTGTAATTGAAACATTTGTTTATAAAAATCTTTATTATACCATCAATCAAATTATATCTCTCTTCAAATCTCTTGTAAATAAATGTGCTAAATCCTTTTTCTTACTTAATAATAAAAAAACGGTATTGTTTATGAATATTAAATGAAAGTTCCCTTAAAAAATTTGTGTGTTGTATTATATTTCTTTTTCATTGTATTTTATTTTTTCAAAATGTTCTTTGTGAAAGTTGAAAAGAAGAATAAAATAATTAATCGTTTTTAAAATAGTACATCACAAACAAGTTCTCTTTTTTTATTTAATTATGAAATTTCTTTATATTGTTAAATATTAGAAAAATAACATTCAATGATTTTGACATTCCTTCATTAAATGAACAATTTTTTTATATGTCATTTACTGATAGTCCTTATAGAAATATTTTCATATTTTGGCTTAAAAAATATTGTTATTAAAGTAATAGTAATACAAATATTGTTTTATTTCTTTATATCAAAAGAATTTAAAACAATGAATATGTATTTATCTTTAAATATATTTTTATTTTCCTCAAAACATCTCTTTTTGCTATTAAAAAATGGTATATTTAAAGAGAGGAAATAGACAATTTCAAATGTTAATTAAAACACTTCCTTTTTGCCGAAAATTTTTCTTAATCCACTTAAACTTTAATAAAAATTGCAATGAACTTTAATTTAAAGTTTATGCTCGAAAGTTGAAGTATAATAACCATTATTGTTAAATTATTTATTCCATATATTTAGAAGTTAAAATAGATTCTTTGTCTTTTCATTAATATATTTTTTATACCCGAAACATTTTCAAACCTTTCTACACATATTTATTAAAATTCCAATTCGATTTTCATCTATACACATAAACATCTATTTATCCTTTTTTAACTTTTTAGTTACTTTAATAAGAGGAATATTTTATTTAATATATTTATTGGAAATTATAAACAAGTACCTTTTTTTTATTCATTTCACTTAATTTTAATTTTCCAATAATAAACTTTTATATTTATGCTTTAAATATTACTTATACAAAATAATATAATGTAGTTCATCAAATATGATGTTTTCAGGCAATTTTTTATCCGATTAAGTAGCACTTCAAGTTCACATATGTATTCTTTATTAATATAGTAAATTATGGTACATTTTTTAACGAATAGATTTTAAGAACTAAATTATTTAAAGTTTTTATTATTCGTTTTTTTAAAAACATTTTACACATATAACTTCTAATGCTTAATTTTTTATTCAATATAACTATTTTAAAATTAATAATTTTATTATTTATAAAAACATTTCACGAGTATTTATGAAGTATAAAACGTTTCCATCTATCTACATATTTTAACTTACACAAACTTTAGAAAAATTAGAAATATTGTAGTTCTATTAAAATACTATTATAATTTATTTATCTTTAAAGAAAAGGATAATACAATTATACAAAAAAAATAAAAGAAGATGTCAGGACGAAGTCAAACAATTACAATGGATATATCAGGTCGTGAAGTCACCTGTATGAGACAAATATTTGAAAGAGAACCAAAATCTTTATTGGCAGAGATGGTTAAACAAACAGGAAGTGAAAAAATATTTTTAGATCGTGATCCAAGTATAATGTTATTAATAATTAATGCGTTACGCCATCCTCAACTTAAAATAATCGCACCAGATAATTTCGATAATTGGAATAAACTAAAAGAAGAAGCCATGTACTGGAAATTAGATAATATTACAGAGAATATAATAAAACAAAATCCACAAATGAACACAATTACCGTAGCGTATCATGGTACATTAATGTTCGGTAAACAAGGTCTGTCATGCGATGTTAATTTCAGAAAAATTATGAGAATACTCATATGTGGTAAGACTAATATATGTAGAGAAGTTTTTGGTGACACTCTCAATGAAACCAGATATGGTGGTGGAATGATGGAAGAAAATTATACTTCGAGATTTTACTTAAAACACACTTTTTTAGAACAAGCTTTTGATTGTCTTATGTACAATGGATTTAAATTTGTTTCAGCATCTACTATGACACCTCAAGGGATGCCGGATGCTAGATATCACGATGACCATAGATTTATGCATTACAACCAATTTGTATTTCAAAGAAGAAGATAAATTATATATTTTAAGTAAATGTAATAAATTTTTAATCAATAGTCTTTTTTTACTATAAAAATATTCTAAAATACTCTGACATCTACCGACATATCAGGCACCCTAACACGAACTTCCGGCTCATCATTCTTGTCTAAGAAAACCTGACAACCGAGTCGAGATGTATCCTCTATATTTGGAGCTAAATCCAGCATATCCAATTCTTCATTAATTTGCTTTTTCTATCCTATTAAAATGCTTCTCATCCAAAATAACATGACATGAACAACATGCTATCGTACCTTCACAAGCCCCAAAACCATCTAACGGAATATCATTATTGATAACAACATCTAAAAGAGATTCCCCTATTTTCCCTTTTCCAGTAAAATCACCATTCTTAGTTTGAAAAACAACATTTATTTTACCACTAAAAAAATATTTAAAAACATTGAATAATATAAAAACTACCTTTCTGATGAAAGAGAACGTAACGTTAATATATTTAGATTTTTAGCAAGACTAAAAATAACCCGCTGAAGCATATTTGAGTATTCAAAAATAAAAATCTTTCTTGAGTAATTTCAACTAATTGTATTACGTTTTACCAAAAATTATCTTGTTAATGGTAAAGTTAAATTTTCATATACAATGTTTGTGAAAAAATGATAAATCATAGTTTGGTAGCTTAAAACTAGTTGGATATTAAATTGTGGTATGACGTGCCTGAATAAGACATATATGTCTAAAAAATTAATTCTATAAAAAACAATCTTTCTCGACGCAAATTCCTTAGGGATACATAATTGGAATAAGTAAAATCATTTTTCGTTTCAAGAATATATTTATGGCGCTCGCCCAAACAAGGCACATTTAATCGTTTGTTAGATTATTTAATCGTAGTTCTTCATTTATTTTTCTAGTTAAGTTCGTATTACTTTATCTAATATTTTAACTAATTATTAAATAATAACTTTAATTTGAAAAATGGATGGATCAGTTGAAGCTGGTAGCCGTGAAAAGTAAATTTCGATGATTTTTCCTCTTGTTATATTGCGCTTTAATTTTATAGTGATAAAAACTATGTGCAACGAAGAGAAAGAATTAAATTTTAGAAATGACATTGATGCAAAGTATGGATATCAAATATATACGGATTCAAAGCCAAAAATTGCTTGGCTTGTAAACGTTCAATCATCAGAGTTTATTGATGAAAATAATAAAGATATTGTGGCATGTGTAGATTATTATTTTCTTGAAGAGAGCGGTGAAAGATTTAAAATATGCTATCCGTATCGACCATACTTCCTTCTGGCAACAGTGGATGGTTTTGAGTTTGGTGTTGCCAGTTATCTAGAGAAAAAGTACATGGAATTTATAAAAGTGGATATTATAGAGAAAGAAAACTTAGATTTGAAGAATCATTTAAGTGGTGTCAAAAGCAAATACTTGAAAATTAAGTTTTCCAAGTGTTTCTGAGCTTCAGAGAGTAAAGAAAGATTTAATGCCAATTATTGAGAAAAATAAAAGGAGGATTGCATCTGAAAATGAATATAAATCACTTCTTGCAAAGTAATAAATAAAAACTTTATATACCAATTTTAATTATTATTTTAGACATCTTGGTAATATAGATACTCATGAAATCGGTGAAGCTGTTGATAAAATTATTGAAATTAGGGAATATGATGTTCCTTATCACATGAGAGTATCAATTGATAATAAAATTTTTGTCGGTTTATGGTATACCGTTGTAGGAAGAGATCAGAACAGGCTACCTTCTTTAAAAAGGAATTATGATATTATTGAACCTGCAGAGCCTGTTGTTTTGGCTTTTGATATTGAGACAACAAAAATGCCGCTAAAATTTCCTGATTCAGATTTCGACCAAATAATGATGATTTCATATATGATTGATGGATTGGGATATTTAATCATCAATAGGACTGTTGTTAGTGCTGATATTCACAACTTTGAATATACTCCAAAACCTGAGTACCCCGGTGAATTTTCTGTATTTAATGAAGAAGATGAAAAAGCATTGCTAATGAGATTTTTTGATCATATTATTGTTTCAAGACCTTCAATTATAGTAACATATAACGGTGACTTCTTTGATTGGCCTTTTGTGGATGCACGTGCTAAGCATTATCAATTAAATATGAGAGAAATAATTGGTTTTTCTAAAGACAGCCAAGGAGAATATAAATCAGATAATTGCCTTCATATGGATGCATTTCGTTGGGTCCAAAGAGATTCATACTTACCAATGGGATCACAAAGTTTAAAAGCGTGTACAAAAGCAAAGTTAGGTTATGAACCTGTTGAGTTAGATCCAGAGTTAATGGTTACTATGGCTATAGAGAAACCACAGATTCTAGCAAATTATTCAGTTTCAGATGCTGTAGCAACGTATTATCTTTATATGAAATATGTACATCCATTTATTTTTGCCTTATGTACAATCATTCCACTTGGAGGTGATGATGTTTTAAGAAAAGGATCTGGTACACTCTGTGAATCATTATTGATGGTTGAAGCTTATCACAATAACATTGTTTTTCCAAATAAACTGGTTGATGATGAGAGGAAAAATCACACCTGATAACCGCGTTATTGAAAGTGAAACTTACGTTGGTGGTAGAGTAGAGGCGTTAGAATCAGGGGTATTTCGTGCTGATATTAAAACAAGATTCTGTGTGGTTCCGGAAGCCATAGAAATGTTAAAAGAACAAGTAAAAGATACGATGAAATTTGCTTTGAATGTTGAAAATGGCATTGACTTAGATAACGTTATTGATTTCGAAGGTGTATGTAAAGAGGTGGAAGATCAATTGGATAAATTAAGAGAAACTCCTAACCTATTTGAATACCCTAAAGTTTACCACTTGGATGTTGGTGCTATGTATCCTAATATTATTTTAACTAATCGTTTACAACCTCCTGCTATTATTACAGAAGAAGATTGTATGGCTTGTGTTTATAATACACCAGATGCTAAATGTAAAAGAGATATGAATTGGGTATGGAGAGGTGAATTGATGCCTTGTACGAGAACAGAGTACGAGAGGATAATTCAACAGCTTGAAAATGAATCGTTTGGTAAACCTCCAGTTCCTTTCCATGAGTTACCTAAAGAGGAACGAATGAAGTTAGAAAAGAAAAGAGTTCAAGATTTTTGTAGAAGGGCATATGGCAAAAATCATGTTACTAGAACAGAAACAAGAACAACTAGAGTCTGTGAAAGAGAACATGGCTTTTTTGTTGACACAGTTAAAGCTTTCCGTGATCGTCGTTATGAATATAAAGAACAATTGAAGAAAGCCAAAGGTGAATTAGCCAAAACTCCTTCAGATGATTTGATTGGTATAAGAACGGGTCAATCTAGAGTTGTTTTGTATGAATCATTACAGATGGCACACAAATGTATTTTAAATTCTTTCTATGGTTATGCTATGAGAAGAGGTTCTCGCTGGTTTTCAATGGAAATGGCTGGTATAGTTTGTCATACCGGAGCTAATATTATTCAAGAAGCCAGGAAACTAGTTGAACAAATTGGAAGACCTCTCGAATTGGATACTGATGGTATATGGTGTATGTTGCCTTCAAGTTTACCGGAAAACATAACATTCAAATTGCAAGGTTTAAAAAAAGATAAAGTAACGATTAGTTATGCTGGTTCGATGCTAAATGCACTAGTTAAAGACAAGTTTACGAATCACCAATATCATGTGGTAAAATCTGATGGAAATTGTGAGATAAAAAGTGAAAATTCAATTTTCTTCGAAGTTGATGGACCATATCTTGCAATGATTTTACCTGCATCTAAGGAAGAAGGAAAAAAGTTAAAAAAAAGATATGCTGTCTTTAATTTTGATGGTTCACTATCTGAGTTAAAGGGTTTTGAACTTAAAAGAAGAGGGGAGTTAAATATGATTAAATTGTTTCAAGAGAATGTTTTTAAATTATTCTTAAAAGGTAAAACACTAGAGGAATGTTATAAATTTGTAGCGAAAGAAGCTGATTATTGGTTGGATGTGTTATATTCAAAAGGAGTTGATATGTCTGATAAGCAGTTATTTGACCTTATTTCTGAAAATCGTAGTATGTCTAGGAAACTTTCAGAATACGAAGGACAGAAAAGTACCTCTATAACAACAGCAAAAAGAATGGCGCAATTTCTGGGAGACGAAATGGTTAGGGATGCTGGTTTGGCTTGTAAATTTATCATATCACAAAAGCCACTTGACGCTCCAGTTGCAGAAAGAGCCATTCCACTGGCAATATTTCAAACAAACAAGAAAACACAAGCAAGATTCTTAAGACAATGGACGAAGGATACTGCAATAACAGAAGAGAATGTTGATATTCGCAATATTATTGATTGGGCATATTATATTGAAAGAGTCGGGAATACTATGCAAAAAATTATAACTATACCAGCAGCATTACAAGGTATACCAAACCCTATACCAAGGTTGCCTCATCCTGAATGGTTAGATAATATAAAAAAAGAAAAGCAGTTCCAGATAAATCAGCCAAAAATAACAAGTATTTTCAAGAAAATTCCCAAACCAATCAAGGACATTGAAGTCATTGCCTCTGGAGAAAATGTTGACAAAGAAAATGAAGGTAATTGTAATAGAAAAAGAGGAAGGAGCATTGTTATTGATAATAATATTCAAATTAGAGAAGATGTTCCAACAAGCAAGAAACAAAAGACAATTGATGAAAGAAAGACAATCCTCAAGGATGGATTCAAAGAATGGGTAAGTATAAAGATAAATATAAAACAAGTGAAAATTACTATTATACTTTATTTAATTTAAAAAATCAAACAAATTAGAAAACTTATAATAGCGGTTTTCCTTATGGGTTATATTCAATTGGAAGGTTCTTTCTGCGGACCATACCGTCTCCTTGGAACCATTCACGTCTGAAGGTCTTGGCAGCACCGTCTGGGGTGTTGGTCCATTCGATGGTGATACGGTCGTTGTTGGTGTCTTCTTGTCCGTAGGCGAAGGCATCACAGGAGACAGCCATAAGAACATTTTCCTTTGGGTCAAGAACACCACTTGGTGGGTCGACTCCGAGTCTCTTCATGTTGGTGGTCTTGATGGCCCATCCGATACGGCGTCCTCCAGAGTTGGTGATCTTGATGTGATAAGTGTGCTTATCATCATATGGAGCGTTGAAGACGATCTTGGTTCCTGGTTGGGTATTGATGTCACCTGGTGGTACTGATTGAGCCATTACTAAAGAATATGATAGGATGTAATATAACCTGATTTTTTAGAAAATATCAACGGTTTATATAGAAAATATATATACTAAAATTTAAATAAATTACAATCTATTAAACAAATTTTTATGTATTGTATATTCATAATTTTTTAATTTTTTAGATCAATTATAAAAAACAAAAATGGAGAGAAATTCGTATGAATATTGCAGAAAGGAAAAGGACCCTGATGAATAATGGTGGTAATAACATAGTAAATAGACCACTTTCAACTTTGGAAAAGATGGTACTTTGTAGCAAGAATGAATTTTTGAAAAAAAATTGGGAAATTGTAGAGATTTCACAAACAGACACGCCTGGTTTATTCATGGTGTATGCTATTGTTGGTAATGTAATGAAGAGATTTAATATACACGTGCCAAGAATCTTTTATGTAAATCAGTATAATCCAAAGAAAAATGTAGATCATATGAAAAAGATTCTACCACGTTGTAAACCATTGCTTAATTTGTATGAGTACAGTGTAGATGAGGCTACATTTTCTTCAAAGCTTCGTGACTTATATATGCAATTATGTGAAAAAAAGATCGAGGGTATATATGAAAGTCAAGTACCTTTAGATTTTAGAAGTTTAATTTCGATAGGGGCAGTTGCAAAGATCACTAGTATGAGAGCTTCAAATACCGATACTTATAATATGAATGAACTTCAGTTAATTCCTTCATCAGATGAAAATTATTTATGTGGTAAACGATTAAGGAAGATTTTCTTTTACAATTATTCATCTGGAAATTTACATATTGTTGCCTTTTTATTACCAACACATAATTTCGGGAAGATTTTTATTGTAAATAACAAAAATTTGGATATTGTTGGAAATAAGAATATATACAAAGATGAGTTGGAACGCTTTCTTGTTAAATATGGAGAAGAATATTTTGATACAGAAGTATACTCGAATTTAAACATTGAAATTCAACAATGTCGTGATGTTTCATCTGTTGCATCAACAATGAAAGGTATATATAAACAATTTGGTATTAACGATTTACAACTTTACATTCTATTGGTACAATCTCCGAATACGAGAAAATACCTGACGGACACGTATCCAGTATTGTCATATTTCCCTCATATTAGATTATATGTATCGGAACCTTCAGATCTTTTGGCAACTTTGGGATGGCAAAATACAATTGTCCAGAGAATTTGTAAACATTTTCTTTTTTCACATATTTTGTTACAGGAATTAGTTACACAAGCAAGATACATAAATGTACCTATTGGAAACGTTAAGGAAGATTTTGCGACATTCGCTGCAGATATCATTTATGCACGTTGTCTTAAAAGAGAAGGTTACTTATTATGGGCAACAACTGCTCCAGAACCAGATTTGGGTGGTAAAGATGCAGAAGACCATAGAATTACAAATGATTGGGATTCTGTTTCATTTAGAACACATCATTCTTTTATTATTAATAAAGAAGCATACAAATGTGGTAAGATTGTGGTTGATATCAATTTGGGATGCTTAGCTGTTGGAGCGTTACTTCAGGCAAACAAAATTGCTGAAGCTGAAGGTACAAATTATTCATTAGGTTTTGCTTCCGGAGTTGAATTGGCAAAGGACAAGATTTTTGGTAAAGAAGTTGGATTTTCAGCTATGGATGAAGCTGCTGCTGCAAACAAAGCTGTTGAAATATTACGACAAGTTGTTATTGAATGCGCTAAAGATATTAACAGTGATGGAGCAGTGTTAGCTGATGAAGTTATTTCAAATATTCACAGATGGTTAAGGTCACCAAGATCTTTGATGTATGATCCTGCAATCTCTAAAGCTGTAACTGTATTAATGAAGAAATTATGTTTCTTATTGGTGACTGAAATAACTAGAGTTGGTGGTGAAGTTATACATTGTTCCTACACAAGAATAATTGTTAGTACAGAGAAAGATTCTATGAGTACAGGAACTAATTTTGTGAGGAGTATGATAGAAACATTAGCAAAGAATCCATTGTTTTCTGTTTTAACATTCACGACGCAAAACTACTGGGACCTCTTTACTTGGATTGATCCCTCAAATTATGCTGCTATGAAGATTGGTGAAACGATCGATGATGATGAATTAATATTCAATTGGGCTATGAGTTCTTACTTCCCTGATGATTCTAGTAGAGCAATATTTAATAATTTTATTGGTGGTTATATGTCATTGTTGGCAGATTATTGTCGTTCCAATGGAAGCAAAGATAATAAGAGATTTGAGAACTTTAGAAAAGAAAAGATATTGAATGATGTTTGTGAAAAACTATGTAAATTAACAGAGAGGAATATTAAGAAATATCGTAAAGCAGAAATTCCAGATGATTTGCCCCCAATATATATGGCAGAAGATTTTACATATAATATACCATTAGAAATGGTTAATTGTTTTATAAAAATACTATCATTAGATAAAAGTATTGAAGAAGAAGTTGAAGAGGTCCGTTCTAAGGCAATGGATCTCATGAAGATTGACAAATTTAGTGAAAAATCATTTTTGGAAACCGATTGGATATTCATGTGTACTTGATCATTTGATATGTCAACATTGTAATCAAACCAGTGAAATCGATGTATGTATGGTAGACACAAAAAATAATGGTATAGGAGAATTTATTTGTTCAAGTTGCAAGAAACCATTCGATAAAAATATTATCGAGCAAATGCTATTACAAAGAGCTCATAAAATGATATTAGCTTATACAATGCAAGATTTACAATGCATAAAATGTAAAGAGATAAGAAATAATAACTTCAATGATAAATGTGGATGTAGCAATAAATATGAATTTATTAATAAAAGATCAGAAATTATGAGTAATCTAAGGATCCTCCATTGTGTAGCTGTCATTAATAATTTTAATTTTCTTAAAGATATTGTTGAAAGTTGTTTAGATTTGTAATTAAATATTTTCTTTATTATTATTTTTTTAAATAAAATTTTTGTATATTTATTAGTAATTTTATGACAAATATTTATTTTATAAGAATGAATAAAGTGATAATCACAGGAAAAAAATAACAATATAATGTATAGTTGTATGGTACATTTTATAAAAAAAAACATTACTATTAGAAGTATATATTAAATTTATTTAATATCTGCGAATAATAATTTTTTGATTCGGTTGTAATTTTGTATACAAATAAGCTACATAAACATCACTTGGAATTTCTGCTTCTTCTGCTCTATCAACAACAAGTAATTTATATGAAGCCGTATTATGATCTATATGAAGTAACTGTAATAATAATGTTAATGTCTCATTACAAGTTGTCTTTCTAGAAAGTAGTATAGATTTATAATTACTTTCATTATTAATTTCGTAATCAAATATTTTAACTGGAATACCGTTATTTTCCATTTTGATATAAAATGAACACATTTCAGGTGTCTGGAGGCGTTGTAGTGTTAATGGTTTTGAGTTGTCTTCTAATATTAATGGTGTTGTAATAGTTTGACCATATTGAGGTGTCTTAATTTCCATTACCAAACAATACAAATTTGGATCTTTTGAAGTTAATCTAAATTTTGATAGTATTGTATTTATAACTTGTCTTGTTGTTGTATGTGTTGATACTTTAATAGTCTTGTAATCTGTATCTGATTTAATATTTCGTGTAAAAATTTTCAAATGGCTCTTAAAAAAATATGTTAATATAATAATTATATTATTAAAATAATTTTAAAAAAACTTACCCATTCACCTGAATCAGAACTATCAATAGAGCTAAGTGAAGATAAGGATTGTGCTCTGTTGTGTTGATTAATAAGATCAGAAACTCTACCAGATGATATTGAAAAAGTAGAACTATTAGTTGAGTTATAAGAATGTACAGATTTATTGTCAAAATAATATTTTGATTCTGGATTTATAGAAATAATAGTTTTATGGATAGCATTGTCATTAGATGTTGAGGGATCTGTTCCTGTGTATGTTATAGTTTGTTTAGGTCTAACTTGAAATTTCAACATTCTTATCTTATATTACGTCAATTTTATAGTAAAATAGTAATCTTCTTTAACACCTACAAACACCTTAAATAATTAAATAATATTTATAATCAATTGGAATGAATAATAGTTAAAGAAAGATAATATAAAATTATATATAGTCATAAATGTTAGTATATTTTTTGGGAAATCAAAGTATATAATAATAATAATAATAAATAAAGCTATAAAATAATATAAAAACATTAATCATTTTTGTTTGGAACAAACATAAAATAATTATAGTAGTATTGTAAAAATATAGTTTAAAGGGTTAAAATGTTGTATATTTTATTGAAGAATTTATTTGCATCATTATTATAGGTTATAAGTTATAAAAAAAGTTTTAATGTTTGATATATAGTTTGATATTTTCAATACTTCTGAATATAAAAAGTCATAAAGTATTTTTTTTTCTTTTAACAAAAGAATTATTATTTGCAAACACAGAAATATAAACAATGTTTTTAGTTAAAAAAAGTAATAATATTAGATGATGAATAGTGAATATATATTAATAATTGTGATTTTATTTTTTTTATTCAAATAGTGATTATGAATAATTTTATTTTGATAATAGATTAGAAACAAAAATATTTGTAAGTGAATAAGGAAAAAAAATGTATGTATAGATTATTGTTTATAGAGGTTCTAATATCTTGAAGTAGTGAGAATCAAAAAATGATGTCATGCTGAGAATGATAGATATATTATTTTATTTATGATACTTTGTTTGACCCCTCCATAAATGGCTTCAAAAGTTGTAAATAAGAGAAAATGTCAATTTTATATTGTAATGTTAAAAAGTTAAGCCGCTAGTGCAAGGGAAATGCCGTTATTTGTCTATGATTAAGTAATGATGCGTGCTCAAGATGATTGATGAGGCATTAATAAAACTTTTTTAAAGCAATTTTTTACGGTATGATGTAAATATTTACGTTAAATAAAGTTGGTAGTTCATTTATAGACTGAAATAAATGAATGATTAACGAAATAATAGACCAATTTTAGAATTATTATAAGTAGTAATTTATCAAAATAAAAAAAAGAGATGAGTTAATAACAATAATGTGTTCTGTTGAAAGTATCATCTATATAATTATGTATTGTATAGGCATGGCCATCATCTCTTCATTTCAATGTATATGTTTCTTTTATAATATACAATAATAATTAAATCAAAGTAAAGATAAGTAGAAAACTTCCAAGGTTATTTAATTATGCCGTTAAAATAATAATAGAGGTAACAAAGATTTTTTTGTTAGAGTTAAGTAAAATATTTGTATTTTATTTAATTTAATAAGTTAAAATTGTATTCTAACATTGTTCCCTCAAAACTTGATATCTTTATTAATTAGACTATTACTACAACTAGAATATTAATATATTAAAATATATTAAAATGTTTTAATAAAAATGTCTTTAAATTTATGATTTCTTCATCAAGTTTTCTTATCACTAACTTTTCTAAGCGCAATTTTAATTTATTAATCCTCTACTGACCACTATATTTATATTGTTAAAGTTTAATTTAAAGTTAAACACTTTAATTTCGTTTTATCTACCTTCTGCCAATTGTAAATAATTAAAAACATCAGTAAAGGTGATAAAACATATTATTAATACTAGAAACATTTTACCTTAGGGGATATATCGTTTATATATATTATTGTTGTGTATAAATAAAAAAGTAACAGAAAAAAATTTGAAAAAATCTTTTTTTAAGTAAAATAAAATAATGATGAAAATTTCCATTAATAATGATCTTAAAATACATTAACCAAATTGATAGTTATTTAATAGATGAAAGAATAATAAATTTTAAAAGAACAAAATATACGGAGATTGATAAAAAGGAAAGTTTAAAATAGATTATTTGAAAGGTTAATTTTTGAAATAAACTATATATAAATGTAGATAAATAATTGAATTTATATAAACTACCCTTTATATTGTAACATTTGTAATGGAAAAAATTTTTTTTTGTTAAAACTTTAAATTAAACATTTATACAGATGCGTAACATTACAATGGTATTCATTAAATAATTAATGATTTCCAGATTTAATAAACTTTCAAATTTTTTGGAAAAATTTATTGTACACATTTTTTTTCGAGAGTAATTTTATATACTTAATAATTTTGAATTTATAAAAATAAGACTTAAAAGATTGACAGATGGATGACGTTTAAGATTAAGAAAAGATTAAACTATCAAGTAAAAAGTAAATTACTGTAGTAATAAAAGGTAAATAAATATGATTGTTATTTATTTATTTATGTCTAATTTAAAAGTAATCTAGAAATATACCTCTAATTGAAAAATATTTATTATTATACAATAGATTAGGTTTATTAAATACAATAGATTGGTAATAATAGTATGATTTTTAATGGTGTTAACTGTTTTTAAGTTTTGTAATAGATATTTGATACTATTTACTAATCTATTATTACTCAATTTCTAGAACCATATAGTTTGTGAATGAAATTAAATAGATTAGATAGTGTCCAGTTTTTAAATAATAAATAACAATATATTATTATAATAAGGAAAAAAGAAAGTCTTTCAAATATGTGTCGAGTCTTTTTTTTTGTCAAAAAAAAAAAAATAAAATAGAAAAAATGACTTCAAATTATAACTAATAATAAATTATTATATTTTTTTTGAGTACCTTTCAAAATAGTATTTTTTTTCAAAATGTTAATATCAATTGAAATTATTTCAATGAAATATTTTAATGAAATTAGAAATAAAAATTATTTTTTCAAGTGATTATATCTTAAAGAAGGAGTTAATTAGTTACACAAATACAATAATCTAACATCAATTTGTATGTTGTAAAACAAATTTATCTTGTAAAGGACATTATCATTAATTTATTTTTTATATTTTTAGAAAATTTATAGCTTTATTTAATTAATTGAGTACTTTAATTTAAAAAAATTTGTTAAATACAAGTAATTAATAAAAAGAAACTATTATTTTATTAAATTTTGAAAGAGGTCAAATAATATTAAAGGTATCGGTTATCTTATAGGATTAATGGAGATTAAGAATATGATATTCGAAGATTAAGAGGAAGTCATATAAATGAAAAAGGAAGTTGATAAAATACCCATTATAAATTTAAATTTAGTTTTCTATTATCTATTAACAATATTAAATTGTCCATAAAATTAAATTAAACATTTAAAGGAAGTAGTGTAAAAAGGATAGAAAATAAAAATATATAAAATATCATTGAGAGTGATATCTGAAGCTTGACCTTGTATCTCAATTTCAACAGATATTATATATATATTTTGACAATTTACAATTAATAAATACATCATTGAGATCAAAGCGAACTTATATATCAGAGGAACTATAATAAAAAGAAAAGCATAATAACATTAAAAATATTCTGTATCGTTAACATTATTAAAAAAAGAATTAAATAAATGAAATGAAGATTATAAAAAAACTATAACTAGTCTTTGTATCAAATTTCATTTGAATTTATGAGATTTGTGCTACTAAAAATGATGTATTAATCGAAAGCTTTATACATTTTTAGTTATTTTACTTTTTGTTTCTCGTTCTATATAGATAAATAAATGATTTTTGCTATTTTTTACACTGTTTTATTTCCCATAAAATACATATTTCGTTTTCTGGTTCATTGAATAACTATTAATCGAGAATAAATTAAATATAATTATATGTATTTGATCTTTCAAATATTTTCAAACAAACATAATAAAAATATGAATGATTATAATCCGTTTTATAGAAAAAAAAGTAGTAAAAATTGATAATTAAAAGAAAATAAATGGAAATAATGAAAGAGAGATTTTATAAAAAAAATTGTAGTCGTAAGTATTATAAATTATTAGTGACAAATTATATTTGAAAATTTCTCTTATAATAATATCTTTTATTTATTGCAAAAAATTTTTTAATTTTAAAATCATTTATTGAAGATAAAATAAGTACCAATCTTGAAGAAAATGTTTTTTTTAAAAGCGTTCACTTTATTCCTCTTTTGAAAACCTTAACATTTATGTTTGACATTAATTGATATTAAAAATTTGTTATTTACCACGCATTTTGTAACATTAATAATGGAGTATTAAATAAACACACTTGAGTATAAAAAAATAATATATTTAATTTGTAACAAATAAATTAAATATACTCCAAAAAATGCTACAAAAAATGTTCTTTGTTTACATTCAGTGATGTATAAGATTAAATTATAAAATAATGAGTTAGAAAAATACTAACAATTTAAATTGTAAAATTTATTATTTGTTTACAAAATTCGACACCTGAAATTTTTTACAATTTTTTTCCTTCCGCTTAGTCATAAAATTTAAATTTTAAAACAAATAGTGTATTAAAAACATTTACAAATAAAATACAATTAAAACTTTCTTTTACCTTGAATTTTTATAACATAAAAACCTTTAAATAATTTTAACTTAACAAATAAATAGTAAAGAATTAATTTAACAATGAACATTTAGAAAAATAAAAAAATAATTAAATTGTGGTCATGTTCTTACAGGCTTCAAAAAAATGTACCCAGAGAGTTTTATATTTCATATTAATGAGAAATTAGGTTTATATTTATCTACAAATGTGTTTTATTAATAAAATTTTTATTTTGTTCGTTGTTTACTTCTAATAGTTTTCATTAAGTTAAAAAAGAGATATCATTAATCATGAAAACTCGCTTGTTAGTTTACTTATGAAATTATGCTACTATCGTGTACCACATTTTAATTGTATACAAATTTTTGGTTATAAATTTATTGATTAAATAAATACATATACATGATACAAATTAATTAAAAAAAGAAAAATAATAAAAATCATATTCGTCTCCAGAACTTAAGAAACTTCCTTACCAACAGTTATATTAGTTTTCCCGCCCTAAAAAGTAACATATATCTACTCGTTATAAAAAAATAAACTTACACTTTGTAAAAGTATTTCATGCTTCTTTCCAAGAACAGACTTCATTTCTTCAAATTTATTGCGATCATGGTATCCAATGATTCCCTTGCCTTCCCCAAGTGCATCAGTAAAATCAGGCATACCAACATTATCAAGAGCATATCGCATTAAGTCAACAGCGCTGCACTCGGTACTTAAATTTTCAAGAACAACGCTATGAAGTTTAGCTCCTCCTCCTCGGCCACCTCCTCTACCTCCACGACCTCTGTTAAATCCACGGCTTCCTCCTCCTCTAAATGATCCGCGAGAAATCCTTTCATCGCCAAAACGGTCATCTCTTCTTGAACTACAGAATCTTTCAGGGGTTCTTCTCTCAGAGTATCTATCACAGCTCTTAGAATCACCATATCTTGAACTTCTTGAATATTTATCATCATCTCTTCTCTTGCTTCTATCATCGTGTCTATCACTTCGGGAATAGTCAGAGTCTCTCGTACTTCTATGACGATCAGAATCTCTATCCCTATGTCTATCGGATGGTTTTGAATCACGATATCTGTCTCTGTCATTGGACCGTGAATCATCATAACGGTCTCTTCCAGATTTTCCATAATGGTCTCTATCACGGCGGTCGTCTCTGGAATGCGAGTAATCTCTCTCTCGACGAGAATATGAATCGGATCTCCTACGGTAATCTCTTTCTCGTGATCCCATAACAAACTAAAATTATTAAAATTAACTAAGTTTTGCGAAAAATTCTTATGATTTTTAGACAGGAATTGGAACGTAATAACTAAAAAGTATCATATATTCATACAAAAAAAACTCCAACTAAAATTTGCATTGTCATTACTCAAAAAAATATGCAAATTTTTTTAATCAAGCATTGAAAAGTGATATTATCACATTTGTGACGAAATTTACTTTAGGAAGGTGGTTTGGAGGGTCGTTTGATATGAACAGACTATCGTTGCAAAAGTCATGAAGTTCTTATAGATGATAAAACTCTTGAAAAGATCGTGGTTTCTTAAAACAGTTTAATAAATTTATGTCTTTTTGTAGAAGACATTATTAATACAAAATAGTACTATAGGACATTTAATCTTTTATTTAATAAGTTTATAATATGAGAATTATACATGAATTTAAATAAAATTATGATATTTATAATCTCAAAAAGTATTAAATTTTATGGGGATGATATTGAAGGTCTGTTAGATGTAAAAGAAAGTTATCTAATTTATTACATAAGATTAATTAAAAATTAATCGGTGGTGGTGCTACTGGCATATTGGGAGGTTTTTGATTTATATCATCGTTTTCAATAGTCATCTTTTGATTATTGGCTTTCTCAAGTTTATCTGCCTTCTTGGATGCCATTTCATAATCATCGAAAAATTCTAGAAGTCTTTGACTAGAAGCAATAATTTGTTTATTAATGAGTTGTTGAAATATAAGTCTATGAATGAAGACATAATCCACATCATTAACAATAGCACCAGCTCTTTGTTTTCTTAATTTTTTTGACAACTTTAGTATTGAATCGTTTTCAATTTTCCCTTCATTTATAACGTCCATGAATAAAGCTACCATAAGC
Organism: Strongyloides venezuelensis; assembly: GCA_963280985.1. Taxonomy (NCBI): domain Eukaryota; kingdom Metazoa; phylum Nematoda; class Chromadorea; order Rhabditida; family Strongyloididae; genus Strongyloides; species Strongyloides venezuelensis. Next base: position 12,051,198 of record CAUJLX010000001.1, read on the forward strand.
CAAATACCAGTCCTTCGAACTCCAGAAGAACAATGTACCACAATAGGATGATTTGATGTATAAACACCAGCATACAGTGTTAAGGCTGTTCCTGTAATTGGTGGATGACCAGTTTCAGGCCAATTTGTCCAATGGAAAACCTTTACAGAATGATCACCATTAAGATTAGATACGTTAAGAGAATAACACGTAATACTCTCGTCAGCGCGAACATGAAATTTCTTCGTAAGTGTGATCTTAAATTCACCAATACTTTTTAATTTATCATATTCCACAGGAAAGTACTCAGCACATTTTGAAACATTCTTTTCTCTAAAATTACAAAGCATCACAATATGATCTGTTTTTTCTTGAATTATTAATCTCCAAAAATCAACAACTGTCCCATCTAAAGGTGCTTGAGTTGCAATATATCTTTTTGATGAGTTGACACTTGATATATAATTAGCATGTATGTACGATTCTGATGGTGGAACAGTAAGAATTGGACATCTTGATAAATCTAAACATGGAACATATGGATTTCTGTTCTTTTCAGCAACTTCACGTGAATGAAATGCAACACATTCCTCTTTTTTAGGTATTATTTTAGCTACATCCTCCTTGTATTCTTTCTTTAATCCACCTATTTCCTTATCCAAAACTGACCATGAAAATGCATCCAATAATTGAGAACGTTGTTTACTATTATCAGTTTTTTTAATATCCACTGATCTTTTTTTGTTCCTCTTAACTGGATTCATCATTGACGTTTTGTAATTTTTTGTAGAATGATTTCCTTTTAATTGATCAACTGGAGTGGCTCCAAGAGGAGCTTGTGAAACCACATCACCAAAGTTATTGTCTGGTACTTGGTTATTTAATGGTATCATAATCGAAAATAACTATATGAACATTTTGAATATTTTAACTCTATTATTATTACAAATATTTGAATCATAGATGTATTTTGAGAAATTTTAATAAAATATCTGATAAACAGAAATTTTTGTTATTTACTCCAAAAACTAATGTATGGGATAATAAAGTTAAGGAAAGTGAAATATTGTCTGAATTTTTTTACAGTCAAAATTTCTGAATATTAGAATAGTTATTTGTAATTGTATTCAAAAATAATTGGAATATCAAATAATTTTCTTTGCATTTACCGTGATTCTCTTAAATACATTTAAAAAAATTTGAATATACTCTAATACATTAAATATCATGTAATTTCCTTAAAACATAAAATTTGCAAATAATAATTCAAATTTTATATCAAAAAAATACTATATAATGATCATATTTTTCCGAAAAATATGACATTGTCATTTTATAAATTCTTTAGTAATGGCTCAATCAGTACCACCAGGTGATATCCAAACCCAACCAGGAACCAAGATCGTTTTTAACGCTCCATACGATGACAAACACACCTACCACATTAAAATTACCAATGGAGGAGGACGCCGTATCGGATGGGCCATCAAGACCACCAACATGAAGAGACTCGGAGTCGACCCACCATGTGGAGTTCTTGACCCAAAGGAAAATGTTCTTATGGCTGTTTCCTGTGATGCCTTCGCCTACGGACAAGAAGACACCAACAACGATCGTATTACCATCGAATGGACCAACACCCCAGACGGTGCTGCCAAGACCTTCAGACGTGAATGGTTCCAAGGAGACGGTATGGTCCGCAGAAAGAACCTTCCAATCGAGTACAATCCTTAAATATCAGTGCTCTATTTTTATAAGATTTCTAAATGTTGTGTATTTTTTTGTAGTTTTTTCTATACAAAATTCACATCAAATAAAGTTTTATTATAAATCAATCTTCTATCTTTTATAAAAAAAAAGTTTAAAAATTTTTTGTAAACAATCTTTATTGGTATTTAAAAATTTTATTCAAAATTAAATTAACTACCTTGTCAAAAATTTGGTTGTCATCATCAAATTTTAAAAATGTTAACTGATTATTATATGTTAATTTTTTTAAATATTCAAGTATATATTCTTTGTGTTTCATATGCAATTGTTTTACCAATGTTAAAAATATTGTTGTCATTAAATATTAGGAAAAACAAAAATAATATTACAATAATTAGGAAAATAATAGTTTTAGGAAGTTATTAGAAAATAATTATTATGTACAATTAAAGCTATTGTTAAACGAATACAAATAAAAATAAAAAATATATATAAAAAAAAGTTCTATGTACATCTGAGATCATTAACCAATCGTGGTATCATTTTTGTTTTAAAATATTTTTCTAAAAATAAAATCTATATACAAAATAAATGCAAAAACTACTAGCATAAGATAAAAATTATATATACAAAAAAATTTTGTTTTCTATATACATGATAATACAGTAATGACGGCATAAAAAAAAATAATATGAATTATATAAAAAAATGTAAAATAAATATCCTCGTTATATGATTACCTCTATAATTAAACGTATGTGTTACATAAAAAAGTAGGCATAAAGTATATGTTGTACCAGTTAAAAGTGAAAAATAAAGTGAAATAATGATTTAGTTGCAAAAGTAATTTATTCAGAAGTACTCCTCCATTTTTCATCAAATTTATTTTCATTTATCATTTTCTTGAGTAACTTCTTTCATGCAAATTATACTTTGTGGTTTATACTTACTTGTATTCCAAGTTTTGAGTCTTTCACTTCTCCATACTATTATAAATAAAAAGGTTTTTAGAACTATTTATGCCAAATTCATTTTAAATTGGTGATGTTAATTGTTTATTTATGCTTGATGGTGTTTTATTCACATAAAGATAAATGAATTGGAGACCTATAAAAAAACGTTATATATTTACTTGAAAAGTTTTCATTTTTAAGGTATTTTACACTAAATTTACAATGCTTAAAAGTTTAAATATCGCTAATTATTTGCGCTATAAAACAAGAATTTAATTATCCCTTTGGTAACCATTTTTTTGTTTATACTATTTGTATTCTAAAATTTTTTAAGTAATAAAATTTACGATAGTAAAAATAAAAAAAAATTTAAAATCTTTTAATTGTACTATAAGTTATGATGTTGCAAATCTATAAAATAATCCATTCTTATAAATGTTATGAAAACAAAAGTAACTTTACTTTAAACGAAAATGATAAGAATCTTGTTTTAGCGCACAATCAAATTACGATTAAAACTCAAACAAAACAACAACATTGTAATAAAAATATATATAACAGTATAATTTTATAATTTTCATAAATAAAATCAACTTTTTCAACTCATTTTCTTTTGTTTACATAAACTACAGTAAAATATATATATATATTCACATTTAACCTATCCCAAATACAACTACTGATATGTAAATATATAATAAAATATTACGAATGAAAAAAAAATTTCAATAAAATTAGCTTTACCTTTAAACTTACAGTAACCATGGCATATAATAATATCATACGGTAACGTAAAATGACCTCATCAACTTGTATATGTATATATAGAGAAAAAACAAACGAGTTTAAATAATAATATAATTAATGACAAAAAATTCCTGATATATATATAATATATATCAATAGCATATATATAAAAATATATAAACATAAGAAATAAACAGTTAGAATAATATGAAACAGCCAAAGATATATAATAAAAAGATAGTAGTTAAAAAATATTAAAAATTAACATATATAGCTAATCAGATAGTTGGAAATGAAAAATTATATATCTGTGGTAAAATATTCCACAAACATTGAATTTTTTCAAAATAAGCACAAAAAGACGACATGACAACCGCAAGGAAAAAAATTGTTTTTAAATAATTTTTGGTAAAATAATAATTGGTATATTAGCAAAAAAAGTGAAATAGGTATTAATATTTTGTTAATCAAAAAAAATGTAATGTCTTTAAATATAATTTTTAAATATAACTATTTAAAAGAAACCTTTTTCTAAAGTTTTTGGAATATACATTAAAATATGATCAAGATATATTGAAGTCTTGATTAATAGCATAGCATAAAGATTTCAATATCCTTTTTGACTAGAAATTAGTATTTCTAAACTAGTATGACTGAGTGATTAATGTTAAGTGTTTGATTATAGTTAATATTAGATGTAATGAGTATAAAAGAGGAGCAAAATTAAATGGTAACTATAGAAAATTTTCCCTTTAAATGTCTTCAAAAAATAAAAACAAAATCGGAACAATTAATACGGCTTATCACGGGGTCTTTTAATTTGAACTTTTAAGCGTTTCATTCCGATTTGAAAACCATTCATGGCTTGGATTGCAGCCATAGCTGATGTTGGATTGTCATATGATACAAATCCAAAACATTTAGATTGGTTTGTGGCACGGTCAATAAAAACTTTTGCTGATATTATATTACCAAATGACATAAACATTTGCATGAGTTCAGAATCACCAAATTCTTGTGGTAAATGATAGATAAATAAATTACAACCTTCTGGACCTTCTTTTGTTGTAATTACTGGTGTATGAAGGAGTGTTGTTGATTGTTGGAGAGCCAATGCCTGTTGTAATGCTTGATTATATGAATTAAATTGATTTGGATCAACTGTTAATAATGGATTTGATGGGTAAGTACTAACACCATGTTGTAGTTGGGCAAATGCTTGAGCTTCATTTCCGTGTACCAAATTACTTTGACTTCCTTGTTGGGTTTGAATGGTATTACCAATTGTTCCTGTTGTTGGTGGTGCATTTATTGAGATGACCCCAAGATTGGTCATATGGCCAGTTGGGTTTGTAGATGAATTTGTGATTATTTGTGGATGTTGTGATGTCTTTAATGGTATGTGAATGGGTTCCTTGTGATGATAGTATTTGAGCAGCTGTCGCTAATGTACCTCCTGTAGGTTGCAAACCATTTCCTATTCCAAATGGTGCTGTTGAGGAACCAGGAGTGGTTGTTGAAGCAACCGCTAAAGGAAAATACGCCGCTGTTGTTTGTGGTTGTGTTGTCAAGTTTAGTTGTGGTGTTATTTGTTGTTGATTGACAAACTATAATAATTAAACAGAAAAGTATAAATTACTAATTAATTATATGACATAAAAAGTATATTAAAAAAATTCAAATATATTTTTTTTTACAAATGATAATAAGTTGCGCAATTACTACTACTAAGAACACGCTCATAAATTAATTATAAAAAGTAATGTTGTTTGTATAACAAATTCTTTAAATAAGATTGCATTACGACAATTAGATGTGTCAGGTGCAATGGCAGGAAAATATAATTCATTTTATCTATTGTTAATAAGACATCTATCTATAAACACTTTTTTTGTGTCTCATTTCCTCTAACAACTAATAATATGACAGCTGTAATAAAAATTTTTTGTGCATGTCTTTTTAAAGGAAATTAAGAAGATAGAAGCATATTTATTACGTATATTATTATATAGTAGGATGTTATGTTATACTTGTGCCCACTAACATGTTTACATTTTAACTGTTATTTTCATTATTTTTAATGAATATATATGAATATGGATATATGATTAATTTAACATTTTATAGTAACAAGAATGAGACAGATGGTTTTTTAATAGTTTTAATTCTAGAACAACTTTTAAAATGATTATTAAATTCACATAAAACGTTCTAAGAAGACATTCCCTAATCTTATTTATTTTATAAACACGTGTTAAGTCTCATTGATTATCTTTTTTGCAATAGTATAGTAGAGAAAAAAATTATTGTAAATAATAACTAACCTGTCCATATGCGGCTTGATTAAAAACACTCATTTGATTAGTTATTAGTGGATTTAAGATACTAATTTGAGATGCCATTTGTTGCATTCTCCTAACTTGTCTTTCCTTTTCTGTATCAGCTAATTTAACAACTAATGAACTAGAAGCACCTGGCATTGTTCTTGAGCCATGTAAAGCTGTTATAGCTCTCTGTGCATCATTTGCTGATGAGAATTTAACAAATGCACATCCCTTAGATGCTCCTTCAGAGTCACGAAGAACAGTTACTTCTTCAATTTTACCAAAAGGTGAAAACATCCCTGTAACATCATCTTCATTTTGTTGTTTTGATAGCATCCCAACAAATAACTTTTTTTCTTCAACACCTTTTGGTGACTCTGTATGAGATTCAGAATCAGCTGGTTTTACTTGCATTGGACGATTCATCTATAAAATATTTTTAATAAATGTATACAAAGTTTTGTGTGTATATAAAATATAAATGTAAAAGTTTTTAAATACATTTGAAGAATTATAATTAAATAGGATTATTATACATGGTAATTTACACATTAATAGAAATGGAATAAACTTCTTTTGTAATAATTAGGCAGAAAGAATCCTTTTCTTTTAAGTTAATGATAATGTAAAAGATATATAATTTAATTTGTTTTAAAACAAATTAGTTTTATGGTAAAACTTACTCCTGGTAGTGTCTTCTGATCATGTAAAGAACTTTGGCATTTTATAGCACTTTCTCTATGACAATATGTTAGGAAAGCGCATCCTTTATGCATACCCGTAAACTTATCTTTCAATATAGTGAATTCATATATTTTACCATAAGATTCAAACATTCCTCTTAAATCTTTTTCTTCCAAGTTTCTAGGAATCTGTGATGTATGTAATTAAAAGATAATTAAAATAAAAATGATACCTGACCAACGAATAATTTTATGGCATCTGAATCCTTTACGGGAAAACCATTAGAATCTGTGGATGATGGTCTTTCATGTTCTATAATTTCATTCTCCTTAACATTACCATTAACGTCATTTCTAAATATCCCTTTATCATCAATTTTTTTTTCTTCTCCATTTTGTAAATTATCACTATTAATATTATTATTATTATTGTTATTACTTATAATATTATTTTCAACTTCTTTTACCGTATTAAAACCATTCTCATTTAAAAGATCATTTTGAATTCCTTCGGCTTTTGATGCAATCACAACTTGGCTATCCTCATTACAATTTTGAACCATGGCAAGTAATAAAATAAAAGAATAATATTTTGCTTTTTATGTTTTGATGATAGTATATTAATGTAAAATATATTTTACATAAACATCAATAGAACTTTTATCTTTTCATTAAAAAAAGGAGAAAAAAGAACTGAAATAAAAACATTATTAAAATCCATTTATATTTTATTTAAAATCGAAATAAAATTTTACTATTAAGCATAGTTGAAAACACAAAGTATTTATTTGTAATTTTGGTGAAATTAAATTACGTAAAATTTAATTAAAAAAGCTCAAATAAAAAAAATTAAATTTTAAATTAATCTTAATATATATTTATGTTTAAAGTGGAATATAAATGTTAATTGAAAAAGTAAAATAATATTTTTAAATAATTTTAATCAATTAAATGATGTGAAATCTAATAAAATGTAAATGGATGAAAATAGAGGAATAAAAAAAGTTATAAACAACAAATAAGTTATGTTTTTTTTGGTAAAATATATGATAATGTGTATATGAGTGGAATAGAAAATATATTGAATTTAAAAAAATGGAAAAGAAAAAGATAGTTGGCTAATGTTTATAAAAAAATATTATTCAATGTTTTTTCTAAAAATTTCAATTTTCAATTAAGTTTTTTAACCTTTAAATTACAAATTAGGTTTTTAAAAATACTTTGATAAATAATTAATAATTGTGTGGTAGAAAATACTTCCACGAAAATATTGGAGAAATTTTTTTAAGAAGATAATAGATATAGTATTGTGGGAATAAGAAGAATATGTATATGAGATTAATGTTATTTGAGTTTTAACTTGCCATGTGTTTTAAGATTCTCAGCCACACCCTAGTAATCATTTATATATTTTCTCTTCACGTCCTATAAGAATGCCAACCATACATTATTTTATTGGTAGCTGTAGCGCCTGCTACTTCTATGAATGGAGGAAAAGAACCTTATTTAAGCTCCGTCTTTTTCTATCTACCCCCTTGTCAATCACATTATCATATATATACTACTATCACTGTATAACTCTATTATATATAGATGTGCCCATTATTATATGTATTTGGATTTGCCAAAAATTTTTTCCCCAATTTTAAATTTATAAATAATAGGTAAATATGATATGAGAAGAAAAGAAATGGGGAACTACATTAAAAAGGATATGAATTAAAGCGTAAAATTATTTTAGAATCTTAAAATGAGTTTTTATTACTACAAAACTGACACGCTATTATGTTTATAAAAAATATTTATATGAATAAAAAAACACTAAACATCTTAATGAGCATGATAATTAGTTGGAAAAACAATATGATTTTATCTATAAATAATAAAAAAGTATAAGCCTTTTTTACTAAATATTAATATTTATTGTTAGTCTTTTGGTATAGAAAGAATAAAAAAATACATAGAAAGGTGAGTCAGTAGAAAAACAATATTTTCCTAGAATAATAACAATATTATTATTACTTCTAAAAAATGTAATAAGAAAATTTCTATTCACTATTGTGAAAAAGAAATGTCTACTATTGGACAAAAAAAGTATAAATGATTTTTGGCATGCAATAAACAAAGAATAAATGCTCATAAATGTTTGTAATATAAATAAAAGAGTTTTGTTTAATGGAACAGAATTTTTATTAAAATTCTTCTTCTTTTTTATTCCTACTGTTTTTGTCTTCTCGATAGAATAAGTATTTATTATAATTCCTCTTTAGAAATATAAGTTATTTTTATGACTGATATGCCTTTGTTAAATAATAATTTTTTAGCAAAAATTTTTATAATAATCCAGATAAGTAAAATTGTTAATAAACAATTCTTATAATATAAAATATTTTATTCTGCCAATTTTTTTTATATTTTTTTTCTACATTCAAAAGGTATTCAAAATGACTGATATTAGAAAGTAAATTAAAAAAAGAAGACGATTAAATATATAATTAGCTTTTTTTTCATTATTTGGAGACAAAATAATTTTATATAACTTTATATCTGTCTTTTAATATTTTGAAAGGATGTATCTTTCAATTTTAAGTAGATATAAATTAATGAACATTATGTAGTTATATAAAATGATAATTTTGCATGAATAAATAGAGAAATAATATAAAATTTTGTTAAGCTAGAAGGATATATTATAGTAAAATGAAAATAGTAACATAGTTTGTTGCAGCTTTTAATTCTAATAATACTTTATCCATTGAAGGGAATATAGTGAAGTATAATGAGAAGAAAATATTCATAGCATGCGGCAGATGGTATGCAGATAAAATACATTGTATGAGAAAGAGTGCTTTGGCATATATCTATAACTAACATCTGCCTTCAAGAGTAAAATACAAGTAATGATAAATGTATGATTTGAAAGTAATACAAGATGAATGAGGCAAACTAAAGAAATAAATAAAATGAAGTTGAGTAAAAAGTAATTTAAGTCTTTAAATGGCATAAATGTATGCAAAAGATGGTGAAGAGTCAATATAAACTTGAGAAGAACACACAAAATTCTCATGTTTTAAAAGGAAGACAAAGAGTTAAAAATAAAAAGTAGCTTAAAATTTGCTACTATTTGCTTTAACATACATATCAAAACACAATATTTCTCTATTTTCGATGTACATGATGTATTTAATTAATTAATAGATAGTTTATGATTAAAAAAACACATGTTATATATGTGATATTAATGCAAATTATTTATTCCTTTTTAATAATATTTTCAAAATATTTAATGGTAAATTTTTATTTAAAATAATAAAAAAAACTTTGCAATAATATCTTATAATGGAAAAAATATTTATTTTTAATATTAAATATTTAATAACGTGATATATCAGGATAAATTAATAAAAATTTATTTTTCATGTGATGGTTTTAAAACAAGGAAGTGCATTATTGAGAATTATAATGCTTGAAAATAAGAAATAACTTCCTTTATGGTGATGCAAGATAGATAAATCATAAGTTCATTATTTCCTTTTTTAATATAACTTAAGTTTCCATTGAATATTGAGTTCATATCGTTTTTACCAGTGAAAGACATAATAGTCTACTTGTTATTAAAAATAATAAATGAAGAAAATTTTAATTATTTCTGTTGATAATGACATGCTCATATAAATATATAATATTTATTATTGGTTATCAACAATTTTATACTCATGAGATGGAAGGGTGTACTACTATACTCCTGAACAATTATTACTTTGAAGGGCATAGCCACTACAAATCTAGGATATTATTAATCTTCAACTAATTGTCCTCACGTTAATATATGGACAAACTAATAACAAAGGTTATTTTGAGTTAAATATACACAAAATATTCATTGATTGACACTAACATTTACCAATATTTCAAATTATAATTTACTAATAAAATATACCATAAAATTTTCAATAAAAATCATTACCTTTAATAAGTAAATATGACTTCAAGAAAAAATAATGAAATTGTTGAGATGTATACTATTGAGGAGGATGATAATATTTCTGGAAAAAATTTTGATACATTAACTGTAACGTCAACAGAAATTAATTTCACTCCAAGGTAAGTTAGTATTTATCCATAATGTTTAATATATTATTAGAATTGGTAAATTTGGTGCACCAAGATGTGTATGTTTAAGTTCAGTAGTAGCATTAGTTGCTTTTTGCTTTGGTATGATTTTATTAACAACAGGAATATGTATATTACTGTTTTGGGATCAAGAACCAATAATACATCCATTTGGATATACTTTAATTGGTATTGGTATCATTTTATTTGTCATGGGTAGTTGTATGTGGATGTCCGAATTTATTTGTGGTAATTGTTTCGGTAAACTTTATACAAAGATGAAAGAAGCTCCAATGAAGAATGCTATAAAGAGGAGGGAAAAAATAATAGCTTCAAGAATGAGTCAAAATAGTCAAGCACGGATGATTAATTCAAGATCTGGTAGTAGAATGTCTATTAATTCTATCTCATCATCAACTTCTACTATATCTCAAGATCCAAAAGGTATTTCTACTGGAGTTGTTAAAAAGACTAAAGAAAGTACAAAGTAATTTTGAATGTATTTAATGGATAAAAAAGATTTATTATTCAATAATTAAAAAAAGCTAATTTTATTTGTTGTTAAAAATATAATAATTTCGTATAATCAAAGAAAACAAAAATTAATGATCTTTGATTACTAGAAAATTTTTAAATATTATCATAGTCTTATTTTAGAATAAGAAGTAGAGTATAAATGTGTCAATAATAATGACAAAAAAATTTTAATAAAGCCGTTTTACACTTTTGAAATCAATTTGATCTTACCACTATCCAATTTTTTAAATAATTTGTCTATAAAACTTTACAAAATTTTTTAAAAAATTTATCTTCTTGGTATGCAGAAAATAAAGGTTGCTTTTATAACGTTAAAGGATGTAAAAAATAGTTATCACATTGCCTTTTGTGATTTTCTTAAATGGTCTATGACATCTCCCGCTGATACTCCTAATCTTTCACCAATTGATAAAACTTCCATTAATCTATTTTCAAGAATGTTAATAACTGAAATATGATAACGTTTAATGAATATTTTTATTATACTTAATGTATTGATATTATTAATTCCGTTTTTTATTGATCATAAGGTATGTTATGATAAAAAGTTTTTATAGATGAATATTTACTTACTTTCATCTCTTGACTCATCAGAATCGAAGACGGATCTTTTTCTCATTGGTTGCCAAGCAAGACTCCTTTTCATTGGTTGCCAGGCTAATTGTCTTCTCACTTTGTCCCCAGATTTTATTGATTTTGGTATAATTAATGGTACATTTTCTCCTTCAGGTTCTATTTTTATTTGACTCTCAATTAGATTTAATTGTTCCCGAACTTGAGCTAATTGTTCTTTGACGTCATATGTTGGAGCACCATAGACAAGAAGACTAGAACATAAAATGAATAGAAAAATAGATTTCATAAATAACCCCATAATTAAATAAGTGTTAGTGATAGGACTAAAAAAAGTATTTTTATGATAAAAAATGTCACAGTCAATTAAATAATAAAAATACAAAGAAAATGCCCGTTATTTAAAGAAGACATACAAAAATATATATATTCTTAATTTTGATAAGAAAACGATTAAGGTGCATTAAAATGGAGTATTAAATGTAAGATAAATGAATTTGTCATAAAGTAAAATATTTTAAAAAATAAAATCATGATAATATACATTCTTTTAATAGGGAGATGTTTTAAAGAACAAATTAATGAAAGAAAATATAAAAAATTATTTTGTTAAAAATAACACCAAAAGACATTTTTAAAGATTTAATTTTTTCCATAAAAATGTACTGGGAATGTAAAGATAAAAGAATACTGGGAGGGAGTGAAAGTATTCTAAAATGATAACAAATTTATTATAATAAATGTGTAATTATTATTATAAAAATAAATTATTTTACCAAAATGTTTTGAGCTTTCTTATCTTTGAAAAGGTGATTAATCATTTATGTAAGTGAAGAATTATGCTGTTTAGTTAAGAAATTAACATTTTTTTCATAGATTATCATTTGGTTTAATTACTTAATAATAATGATTATGGAGATGACATTATAAAAGGATGGTAAAGCTATTATAAAAAGATTTTAAACATTATAAAATATTTTTTATAAAATATTATAAAATGATGTATATCATTGTTTTAAAATATTAGATAGTTAAAGATAATACAATGAGACAGACAATCATGTTACAGTAATATAATAAAACATTTATTGCTAATAATTTATTTAAAAAATTTCTATAAAACTTTCAAAGTATTTTTATTTATGTACTTAAGAAATTATTAGTGATGTTGAGGAATCTTGAAAAATTAATTAAAGGAAGATAGAATTAATTAAAACGAACTTTCTGATTTATTTGTATCATTAATATATAAAAAGAATCCAATGTCAATATATAAAAAAGTTGAAAATTGTTTGTTAAGATGAATTCCTTTTTAAGCAAACTTTAATTACTTCAAATTACTTGAGAATTTATATAAAAAACATCTAAAATTAAATTTTGTTAAAAGAATCTATAAAGATGAATCTTTTTCTTATCAAAAACTCAAGACTGTTCATTCACATCATTTCAATGCCTCAACATTAATAAAATTAGTTATGTGTTTCAACATTTGATAAAATTTCTAACATTTTTTTATTATCAAAGTTATAAAAATGAAAGAATTATAAAATACCATTAAAATAAGATAATTTTTTATTTTCCATTTTTGGCTATAGTTGTTATCTTAGAATTATTTATATGGATGTTTTTTTTATTTATTTATTTTGTTAAAAAAATGTTTCATAAATATTTAATTAAATCATAAAATAAGAGAAATAATGGGAATTGCAAGGATTTATTAAAAAAGAAATTTCATCGATAAAAATCAGACATTAAATATAAAGATGAAGAAAGGTAGTAAATTTTTTGATAGTTAGATAATTGTAGTTTTATCAAGATGAAACTTTTAGTATGTAATTTAAAATTTTTAAACCATTTAAATAGGTGCTGTGTAAATGTATAAAGATGACCTATTGTAGAATTAATCTTATATCCTCAAAAATATCTAGAACATGTTGGGGTATAACTTTCATTAGAGGATATCATCAAACTTTTCTAAAATTGCATTATTTAATTAAATCTATTTAAAAATCCTAGACTAATAAACTAATGTTTCGACGTTTATTAAGAAAATTAAAATTACCTGCAAGTATTCGCAATAAAATAGCAATTTTATTTGTTCTTTCATGTTGTGCTACAAGTGTTTTTTATTTATTATCAAAAATTCAAGATAAAACTAATGAATATAAAGGAAAATCAATTTTTACAAAAGAAAAAAACAATGATTTGTATTTGATAAGTAAATTTTTGTATATTTATAACGATTCTTTACATATTGATAATAGGTACTAAAATAGAAAAATATAATAGTCAAAATAATATTTTATACTTTTAGAAATAATTTCAATGTTTTAAATTTAATTTTTCTTTCGAAAAAGAAACGACAAAGTAGAGAATTTTTGTGTGTTTCAAGAAACCATGAAGGAGAGATATTTAAATCGAAATTAAATTTGTTACTTCTTGACCTTTTAACAAAAGATGCTTTTTTACACCAAGGAAAATGTGAAATTTTGGCAAATTATGCTTCTTTTTTTATTGAAACTAATAAAGAAACCATTGAAATTGAGGCAATAACAGAAATTATTCACGTACCAATGAAACTGGATAAAAGAAGTGTTTGCATATTGCCTTTATTCTTATATAGTAATATAGAAAATCTTAATAGCGTTATTGAATATTATAAAAAAAATATGTATAATTTTGTTAACATTTATGCAATAAGTCTTAAAAAAGATGTAAATCCAATTATTGACAATAAGCTTAATTTTGTTAAATATACTCCATGGTTTATTTTTAATAGGAAGTACGTTTTGTGAATTTTTAAATCTAATTTTTTATACCAACTTTTTTAGAGAAAATATAAATAGTTTAAGAAATTTTCATACAATATCATTGACAAAGAATAATTTTATCGAATCGATGAAATCTGCAATCTATGATTGTTATTTTAAGTACAAAGACATATCTAAAGAAATAGTTTTTTTGAATCTTAATAACTATTTACTTAATGGTACAGGTTATTCTCATATAGAAGAGCTTTTTGTTTCACCATTAGTATTATCATTATATAATCAAAATGTTACAAAAAATGAAAATCAACAAATTTTTAAGAATGTCAATTTCAATATAGTGCAGAATAACAATGAAGATGTTAAACGTAGTTATGTAAATGTAATTCAAACTGGAGAATGTTATTGCACGAAATGAATGCAGTGATATCTGTGATAAATTTAATAGAGAAAATGTAAGAAAGTTAAGACATCTTCATAATCGTTTATTTTAATTTTTATAGATTTTACAGATTGATATTAATAATGATTACAAAAAAGAAAAGATAACTGATAAAAAGATTATGACAATGAATGATTTTGATCTTACTGATACTGAATATTTTGAAATAATGCTCTCTAATAAATGCTCAGACTTATTTCAAAAAGAATCATTATTTATAGAAAATAATGTTGAAGAGAGTAATAGAGTTAAAGAAACATTTGATAATTTACTACGATACTTTAAAGATATCCAACCCATTGAAGAAGAAAAAAGATGCTATATGTCGTTACTTCGTGACAATATTTCATGTATTGTTTCAAATATTTCATTTAATAATTTAGTTTATTTGACAAATGTCAATTTACCATTTAATGATACTTTTATAACTTACGAAGATGGATGTCATTTTTAAAGAAATGTAAAATAAATTTTTATTTAGAAAATATATTTTTTTCGTTAGTAAAAAATGTTTAATTACAAAAGTGTATTAAAAAGTATTCTAATGATCCAAAATACGAAGATTACCAGAGACAATCTTATTTTCAAGTACGGTACCTGGAGGTATATCAATTCTATCACCATGATTAGCAATGATAATGACAGTTCCCTTCAAAGTGACATCTTTTCCAAACCATACATCACCAGAAACAGTTAAATGATCAAGTTCCAGAAGATCAGGGATACCTTGAAAACGTTTCATAAAGTCATTAACTTTATCAAAACTTGAACCTAATTTAACAAGTGGTGTTGTTTTAAAAGATCTTAGATCACTAAGTGTCAAATTTCCATCACCAATTTCATAAAGATTAGACATTAAAAGTAATAGATCCGATGTTTTTTTAACTGGAAGGAAACGTGAACGAGGGACATTGATACCACATGCACCATGGAAATTTTTAATAGCAGCACCAGCAGCAGTCTCTAATTGAATGACATCGACACCTTTGTCTAAATGTTTTGGATTAACAATAACCTCCATTTCTAAGGAATTTTTTTCTAATAAATTTTTAATGGCACTTAATTTGACCCAAAGATTATTAGTATTGAAGATTCTAAATTTGCTGACAGACTTAAATTCATCAACGTAATCTTTTGGTACTTGAGCAATTTCTAAGAGCATCAATCTATCATCATATCGAATAAGGGTACCACCTTTGATATCAGCACGTGTCTTGTCTGTTACTTCCATAACAAAGTCTCTTTCTGGTGCTTTGGTAAGGAAGTTTAAAATATTTAAATCAACAGTTGCTCCGAGATTATCAATA
The DNA here is from genome assembly GCA_963280985.1 of Strongyloides venezuelensis. NCBI lineage: Eukaryota > Metazoa > Nematoda > Chromadorea > Rhabditida > Strongyloididae > Strongyloides > Strongyloides venezuelensis. The sequence continues at coordinate 12,067,334 of CAUJLX010000001.1, forward strand.
TTTGACAAGAAGACATACTCCTTTCCCTGAGAAATAAATTTGTCAAGGAGTCCTGAATTACAGAATGCCTCATAAAAATTGCCATGACCTGGAGGATAATATACCTCATTGTCATTTCCTGATAAATTTTTTCCTATAGGCATTAATGTTTCCTTGTCAATTCTTGGGTATTTTGATTGACAGAATGAGTGTACCTCACAACGTACAGTAGCATATTTTTTTAAAAGTTTTTTCGTATCATCATCGGTATTAAATGAATTCATCAATACTAGAGGTACATTGACATCAAAAGTTTTGTTAAGATGTTGAATTTGTTGCATTAATAGATCAAGGAATGTTAAATCATGTCTTACGGATATGACTGATTTTGGACCTTTACAACCCATAGAAGTACCTAAACCACCATTTAATTTTACAACAACTAATTTATTTAACATTGAAGCAATATCATCTCTGCATGCTTGTTCTAGTGTCTTGTATTTAATGATTGAATTTTCTGGTAATGGTTGAATTTTATTCCAATTAATTGTTGCTTTAGCTTTAAGGAATCTCCCGAAAAGGTTTTGGAAACCACTTAATTCTTTTCTCCATCCTTCTTTTTCACTTTCTGGAGCTGTTTCCAAAAGTTTGTCTATCTCTTGTTGGAGTGCACCATATGTTTCCATTTTTGTTGATGATTTCCATGCTTCAGAGCTCTAAAAAAGATATTTTAATGATTTACATAATAAGCTAATAAATTAACATTTTTAAGGTTATTGTTTACTGGAACACTTTTATCAGTATGCTTATTATTATTCATGTCTACGGTTTTAAAGTTAATTGTAGTATTAACCATAATACATTAAGATTTGATAAATCCTCTATTTATACTATATTTAAACTGAAACAAAAAGTCAAACTTTTAAAGTTTTAAAATCAAAATATATTTAAAAGACAATAAAAATTGTTTATATTTACATATTATATAAAATTTAAAACAAATTTATAATAATTGTATAGACTAAAAATTTTGTAAATGTCTAAATGTATTTTTTAGATTCATAATATAATAATGTTTAAATATTGTAAGACAACATAAAATCATAATCTTAAGATGTTTGTTATCAAATAAGATTATGATCATGTATAAAAGCTGTGATTAAATACAATCATTGTATGTTTGTGGAGGTTATATAGAAACCATAACATAATGATATGAATGAGGTGATTAAGACATAAATATGTTTATACATTTGTCTTTTTATAATATTTTAATGAACTATGATGTAAAAGGGTATAAAATCTAAGCGTACATTTTTTGTGGTGTTTTGTGAAACTTTTAATCATATAGAGTGATTACAAAATTTATATGTATGTAAAGATTGTGATAATTTCTAATTTTATAAATATGGATGCTCTATAGTATCAAATGTTTAATTATTAACCACATTTTAGTATAATATTTGATTTATTATGAATAATTTAGGTAATAATTTGATGTGATCAGTGATAATTCTAAAATATTTAATCTTAAAAACTATAATTTTAAAAATTTTTTCTTTGTAAAAAAAAAGTGTTTTAACAAATTATAAATCAGAAATCTTAATTTTATAGACAATTCCACGTTAAATAATTTAATTTTCGTAATATTTCTTAATTTACAATATCATTCTTTAAAATGACTTTTAATAAACTGAAATTAATAAATCATTTTAATTAAAGGAAATATGGTACTAATTTAGAATATTTCTAAATATTAATAAAAGAATGATTTATGTAATATTTATAGTAAAATTAAATGATTTTATAAGTTGTCAATTGGCTAGTTAAATATTATACTGTTTGTAACAAAAGTTGTTTTGTAATAATCTAACGTGTTTTTAAGTTGAGACTACTTTGATTCCTGTAATTTTAAAGGAAAAATTTTTATAAGATATATATCTTTTTATAAATTATATGTATATTTAATATAATATAAACTTACTTCACTAACTGATATAAGTCTTTCTTGGCGGCGTTTCTTCTCATCATGATCCATTTTCATTTTTGTAAAAGTATTTTAATAATAATATTAAAATTAACTAAAATATCAAATATTAATTATAAGAAATTTTAATGATCAAATTTATTTTGGACATCAATCAAAATTTTTATCAAATATACAAAAAATATCAAGAAATATTTCAATGAAAGTTAAAATTTAAATAACTTTAAGATATTTTAAGTCGTCGTCTCAAATTTATTCTACATTATAAATATTTAAGAAATTCAAAAAGGTTCTAATGTTGAAGAATAATCAAATAATATGTTGAAAACATATTTTATATTGTGCAAATAAAAGATTATTTAATTTGTCGTTTAATGATTTACCTATATATGTAAAAAAATTCTTTTAAAAGAAAAAATTACAACGGTTGAGTAAAAAATAGGTTAAATATACATATATTTTTTTGAAAATGAAACATCTAAAAGTTACACAATTAAAAAATAGCTTATTCTGTAGAATTGTTTAATTTTAAGTAATTATTTACCCGTAATATTAATAAAATATACCTTAAATGTTGCAAATTTTTGAATATAATCAAAACAAAATAATACTTCTGTTCAATGTTTTATAAACGAGTTTTATTACCACGTCAATGTATAAGATTATTTTCTTATCAATTAATATATGTATAGATGTTTAATTATCATTTACTATTCTTATTGTAAAACTAAAAGTTAAATTTTAATGAATAGGTCAATTCAAGTATTAATACAAATAAATAACCGCTTAAATATTAAAATTTCTCTTGATATTATGAACATAGTGGTTTTAGGCATATGAACAAAATATAAATATAATAATGGTTTATGAGTAATTTGGACATAGAAAAAGTTTACATGTTTTATTAATGACGCATAAAAGCTTTTATATTATTTTTATTTATGTTTAATAACGTTTTTATTAAGAAAGATAGTATTTAAAGTAAAATGAACATCAAAACAAGAAGGAAAAAATGTTGGTAGATTAAATGAATTTAACATCACATTCTTAAGAACAGTTAGATGAATCAATATAGAAAAAGAGAGAGAGATGCTTATATTGAATTCCAACTAAATACGTCTTTTTGTGTGAAGATAAGAGTAAAATCTCGACAAATCAGTAGGTTGCCGTTTTGTGCTAACTAATATAATAAAAATGTAACATCAAATATTACAATGTGATAAATAAAAGTAGAAAAAATGCACTATAGTAAAATAATCCTCAGTGTAATTGTTGGTGATTTTAAATAAAACATTTATTAATATTTTACAACAGATTTGTCATCTGTTCTAACATTTCATTTGTAGATGTCAATAATAGTTCTTTTTTAATATTAATTTTTATTTATGTTGAAGACAGATAAAATATATTTACGAAACAAAGATAATTAACTGTAAATATGAAAAAGAAACATTATGAGGTTATGCACATACGTGTTAAAATCATTAATTTTTTGGAAATTAAAAAGCAAAAAAATAATTATATCAATATACTCTTATGTTTTTCATTTATTACTGCAATTTTTAGTGTAAAAAGGTTAATTTCAATAAAGATTTATTTTTTAATCAATACTTTTTTTAAATACTTTAAATTTATCCACAACTCCCATTTTCTTTTATTATAATTGCCATTTTCAATAATAAATACTCATTTTAAAATTAACAATGTTTATCAAAAATATTACAGTAGAATAAATAAATAAATATATATATATATTCTTCTAAGAGAGAAAAAATTATATTTTTGTAAAATTTTAATATATGACTAGACTTCTTCATTCAAGAAAAAGACAATTAGTTACTTATTATAATAAATAATTTTATTTAAAATATAAAATAATTGATTGTTTTTTAGCATAACTATTCAATTTTGTATCTTAGTAGTCCCAATTTGAAGAATAAAAATCAATTTGATTAATTAAATAACAACATTTCACTTAAATTCCAGTAAATTGGTTTTCTTTCCTCATCGTTGACCTATAGCATTTTGTCATAGGTTTCAGCACATCAGCTAACTTTGAATTTACGGGATTTGGTACAAGGTAAATCTTGAAAAATATATATATTTAGTATGAATATAACTTACTAAATTTGCTGGATCTAAGACAAATGCTGGAGGACTATGGAGATTTGGTGTCGTAGGGGCAGATGAGATTGAGTTCCTTTTTATATGATCAGTATTAAATTCTTTGTTATAAATTTCTGTACCCATTATCACTGGAGTTATCCTCTTTGACACGTATTAAATTTTTCTGAAAATAAAAAATGTTATTTGTTATGGATATTATAATATATAGCTTAAAAAGTAATAAAAATTTATTGTCAAACTTTTTCTATATATGTACACATTTTTGCAATATATAAATACAAAATAAGTTTAGAGGTCATAAAAATGTATTTTTTTTATCAAAAGAAAATAAACCAAATAGTGATATATCTATTCTTTAGGAATAGTATAATTTATCAAACAATGGAATATTTCTTAACTTTTTCTTATAAATATTTATACATCTAGAAGTCAAGATAATTTTTAAATATACTTTTGAAAGTAAAAGATACAATTGTGATAAAACAATTGAAAGTAATATTAAATTGAATATTTTATGGAAAATTATAGAAAAAAAGACCAAAAAATTTTTTTTATTTATTCTCGTAGTTAAGCAAATTTTAAAATATACATTATTATAAGTAGCAAAAATGAAGGAAAATGATATTAAAATATCTTATTTTTTCTATTTATAGAAAAAAAAACTAATACATGTGCCATTATTTCTTACGTAAAATATTATAAAGAGGAAGTTCTCATTTTTTTTGCTTCTTATCATTTTAAAAGGTAAATTGTATCAAAATTGTATCCATAAAATACACTTTTTCATTCTACCAACTATTGATTCAAGATAAGGTATTAAATAAAAATGATAAGTATAGAAATATTTTAAAATAAAAAACCTTTTCTTATTTTGTTGATAATGGATCAGAAAATATATTAATATGTAAACGATAGAAAACGAGAAAAAAGTATTTGTTGAGGACACACTGATATTAATTCTTATATTATGTAAATAGAAAATTACCAATGAATGTAATGTCTTTCTACCTCATTCTACACTTTTTTTTTAATTTATAGGATACTTCATACATTAAGCTTACAGAAATTATAATGGATATATAAATAATTATAGATGAAAAATATTAAATTGAAAAGTTATGTAGTGTCTTATAAGATAATACTTCAAGAGTGGATAAAAATATATAAAATCTACTAAGGTACATAATTGCATGAATATATTTTATACTATAATTACATAATAAAAGAATAGCCTATCCAATATCAGTAATAAAAATAATAATAATAATGAAACAGGTGAACAGCTGTATAAGTATATATTTCTATTTACACATTTTTCATGTATATATATAAAATAATAAAAACTCACTTTTTTATTCAAAATATTATTTGAATAATCTTTTGTTCTTCTTGTATATTCTAATTCTGTTATGTCTTCAAATTCTATATATATTTTAAATTTAGCCAATTTTTGTATGACATCCTTCATGCATTCTTTATTAGTAAATATTTCTTTTCTTTTTAAAGTTTCACAAAGTGAGGTGCGTGGAAATGGTATAGGTTTTTGTCTACTACCATCAGGAAGTGTAGAATAGAAAGAATTAAAACTTTCCAATTTTGGTCTATAATAAGACAACATTTATGTTTTTTAAACCATTTTTAATGAAAAATAATTTTTTATTGATATTTAATTATTAGTTTAGCTTACTTTACTGCCGGAACAGGTGGTGGAATAATTTTAGACATCCTAAAATTCAATAGTTGTTTTCATATAATAAATAATTTTTTATTAAAATTATGAAATAATCTTTTTAAAAATGGAAATATCACATTAAAAATAAATGATGACTAACATAATATTTGTTAAAGAAATTGATAAAATATAAAGAAATTAAAAGACAAAAATATTTATTTTATTATCAATTTACATACTTAAAAGTAATTTTTTTTCACTACTCAAAATAAATTATTTTGATAGGGACAAAAAATCAGAACTAATATTACAAGTATTTTAGTAATAATAGATTTTATTCGATTACAAAATTTATGAATCACATATAACAATGTTTTAATATGGAATATTAGTTTATAAATAAACTTGAACAATAAGTATTTATTTAAAAACATATAAAATTAAACACAAAAAATCCATTTTATTTAATTTTCCTTTTCTCTATTGATTCCCATGTTGTAAAGTTTGAAAAAATTTACATTTCATAAATAAAATTAATGGTAATTAATATAATAAATTCATCAATTTTCTTTATTACTACTTTTATTGTACTTTTAAGTGACAGAAATTCTAAAGTGTTTTAAAAGGAATAATTGTTAGATAAAACTTCCTGGTATCTGAAAAACTCATTATGATATGCTAAATATCTATTTCTTTGTCAATTCATTCATTAATTACATCTTTTCTAACTTTGATTTTTATAAAACTAGATTATTTCATTTTTTTCAACATTCATAGTACGATTTTATTAAAATTTATTAGTCATGATAACAGTTAATTGTACATTGATATTCAAACATTAACACCTGCATATCTTCATAAATTGCTTATTCTTACATGGTAAATAAAAATAAACCAGTAAATAAGAGTTTTAAAGTTATTTAAAACGTTATATTATATCAAATTTGTGATTGTATATATTTTAAGATATTTCTGTATTTAAAATAATAGAAACGGGTTAAAACGTCAAAGAATGATAAAAATGGATCATAGAGTAATACTTTACTTTAAAAATGAAATTAAAAATAACAGGCTTTTAAATATTTCCCACTGAAGGTTAATTATAAAAAGTTATATGTCTGTTGGTATACAGGAGATAGTTATCTTAATTAGAAATTTTATATAATTATGTTTTTATTTTCCAAATATTTCAATACATTTTTATTGATATTATTTTTTACCTCATACAAATGTTATGTAAATGGAAAACCAACACCTGAGATGTGTGCAGCATTTGCCAAGTTTGCATCAAGATGGAATCCATTACCAGAAACATTATTATCATGGACCAAAGAAAATTGTGATAAAATTCAACCTAGACCAAGAGAGATGACGTGTCTGGAGGTTGAAAAATTTGTTGCTGATTGTAATTTTGGTGAGAATCTTGAACCAAGTACCGGAAGTTTCGTTCCAACCTCTAACAGAGATCTTAGAGAAGAATATTATCAAGTAAGTTATAATATTTATTTTTTTAATTACTCTTTTCACAGAAAGTTTACGGTGCCAATCGTCCTGATATCTTACCTAAATACATGTACCAAGATCTGACAACAGTTCGTGATTATGGTCAATATGGAAATTGGTATTATCCCAACTACTATCCAAATACTTATTTATCTGGTTTTGACGGTGGTAGAAGCTCTTTAAGAAGATTACAAAATGAAATTGCATGGAATCGTGGTGCACATCATCCATATGGCAGGTAAGATAAACAAAATTCTAAAAAAAAAATAATAAACCTATTTTTAAAATTATAGAGCAGATAACATTGTAAATATGTACCTTCAACAAACACCTCTTCCAACAATCCTTCATGATTTACCATTTGCTGTCAGAGCAACATACATGACCCCTCGAATTCCACCACCATCACCTGAAGAAACTGTCCCAGTAAACACTAACCCCTTCTCTGACATAAATATAGATGATGCATCACAAAGATCAGCAATGACAAATCGCCGTATCAAGAGATCGATAAGATATTTGATAAAAACCATTCATAATAACTATCATTAAAAATATATAATAAATATTTAAGTATTTTTTTAATTAGTAAAACTTTTATTATAAAAAAATAAAAAAGTCCATTACAATTATAAAAAAAGAGAAGTCCACATATATAATAAAGTAAAAAAGAATTAAAAAAAATTTAGAAGAAGTTTGTTGGTCGATACGACATCAAGAGATCGTTCTTGGTTATGTTTATTAGACATTATATATTTCAGAAATGAATATAAACACAACGATTGTTCAGATACTCGTAACGAACAGTATCGGATGGGAACATATAATATTAGGAGGGGGGAAAATATTATTGACATAGAGAGTATAATATTCAAAGATAAATGTGTGTGGACTTTAAATAGGAGGAATAGACAAATGGATGTTTGAGAAGTGTAGCCCCTCTCGAGAAAATACAATTGACTACATTTCGTGAAATCGATAGTATAAAATTCAAAATTTAAAGGTAATGATTATCAGTTATTATAATTAGATATCCATTTATGGTGTTTACTTAAGCACGTTCCCCACGAATTCTTCTGGCCAATTGGATGTCCTTTGGCATAATAGTTACACGCTTTGCATGGATAGCGCAGAGATTTGTGTCTTCAAATAATCCAACGAGGTAGGCTTCAGCAGCTTCTTGGAGAGCTCCGATAGCAGCAGATTGGAAACGAAGATCAGTCTTGAAGTCTTGGGCAATCTCACGGACAAGACGTTGGAATGGGAGTTTTCTGATTAAAAGTTCAGTGGACTTTTGGTATCTTCTGATTTCACGAAGAGCGACAGTACCTGGACGGTATCTGTGTGGTTTCTTGACTCCTCCGGTTGATGGGGCTGACTTACGGGCGGCTTTGGTAGCCAATTGTTTACGTGGAGCCTTTCCTCCGGTTGACTTACGGGCTGTTTGCTTAGTACGAGCCATAGTAAAAACTTAGAATAAAATGTAAAGTAGTCTAGAAAAAAAATAATATATATTAATTTTAATTAATGATAAAAAAGCGATACTCGTCAATATATATATATATATATATATATATATTATCTACTCAACTAATATAAATGACGCGTTAAATGAAACAACAATGCTCAAAGAAAGTACATCAACAAAATGAACATTAACCTTTGATTACAACACTGTCTAAAAAACAAGTAAAAAAAAATAATTTCCTCGTAAAAAATAACAACACTTAAATTTTAATATTATTATAAGATAAAAATTGATTTGGATAAAAAAATAATCACGTGATACGAGGGAGGAATTAAAAAAATAATCCCTTATAAAAAGGAGGAAAATAATAGTGAAACGATGAAATTTCAAAAAGGTATATATATATTATTAATCTACGCGTCACCACTAATCGATTAACTATAATACTGTACATATATCACATAACATAGAAAAAGAAAAATGTGAAAAAGCACGTGACATGCAAATTTAAACAAAAAATTTTTTTCTATGAGCCTATGAATTTTAGTTGTAATTTGTTTGGTCCAATAAGTTAAGAAGCTAAACGGATTGAGAAACATTTAGGATATGGGTATAAAAAGAAGGAAAAAAAATGTATATAGATAGAAAAAGGAGGAAGTGAATAGAGTATAGAAATATGCTTTAAATGGTATTTAGAGAAGTATAGAGATGAAGTAACCTTTGGAGGCAGATAGTCGGTGAAATATAATGTATGTAAATGTTTGTGTGTATATGGAAAACTACATATGTTGAATGGTTAAGAATAACATAAAAGTAGGAAGAAAAGGGACTGGTAAAGTTGGATGTAGATATATAAAATAATATAATATAGAAAGGCCAGTAAAATGCAAAAATAAAATGTAGAGCGAGGAAATTAAAAAGCAACCTTCTTCAATTGTAAGAAAATAATAAATAAAATGCATATATATTCAAAATCCGTGGCAATCTCTTTGTGTACCCTATTCAGTGTCACAAAAAGGAACATGCTGCATGGATATTAAATGTCAGAAAAATAACAAAATACATTAATTTTTTTTTAATATACATACTCTTTAGCAAAAAGTAAACCCTCCCCCAATTGATATGTATAAAAAATTTTTCAGAGAAGATAATAAAAAAAATTTTGAGTAGATATAAAAATTACTCGATAAAAGTACAAAGTATGTAGAAAGAGGAGATAGTAGAATACTATCCATAATTACAATTTTACCCCTTCTTTCTCGTGGTGCACAAAAGATTATTGTTATGATGGAACATATATTTTTATTATTATCAATGGACGTCACAGACAACATATAGAGAGACATATGCAATAAAATCATATCTACAACTACTACTTACGATACTGAGTAAAGTAACATTAAATATAGAATAAAGCACATTAAGTTAAGTCAAAGAGACAAGAACAGAAAGAAAAGGATAAATAGTTAAAATAATCACATTTTAACTAAGCAATTTTGATGATATGAACGAATAAAGTAATAATATAGACTAATTTGGTTATCTTAAGGATATCTTATATTATGTTAAAATTGTTTATTTGTTTATACCTAATTAATATCTATCTTAAAGTTATTTTATTTATTATCATAGTAGAGATGGTGAATGAAGAAATAATAAAAATTTAATAAATAAAATTATAAAGAATTACATTTATATATTGACAGGTTATAGATTTCTATGCACAACTAAACTCAATAAAATGGGTTTATATTTTTCAACATATAAATTATATATGTAAATAATAGTACTTCTACAAAATATGTATTCATCACATACATATATCTCAAATAATATGCGGAGTCGCTTCAATATTTAAAAAAGAAATAAATAAATTACATATAAAAATTTCACCAATCTTTCATCATCACATTTTTCAAACTAAGAGAAATAAACTTTGCTAGTCTTTTTTTTATGCTAAAACATTAAGCGACATGAAAAAGAATAAACTTTGTACCCTTACACTAGAACAGAAAAGAAAGAATTTTCCTTACTAAAATAAACGGATTTATAAATGTTGTGTATAAAAAAAGTCCGAGAAACAATAGTTTTGTAACTAATGATATTATAACTAATAGTACTTTATAAAATTGGGACAATCAATTATTTTATCTAAACAAAACAAGTTAATAAATGATAAGTACAGAGAGGCAAGGAGCTTTCCATTAATACTTTTTCTCGTCATTTTCTATACTCCTTCCCGCACCATCGTAATTATATTCTATCATTGTTGCGATGGTGCGGCAATTTCTCCTACTCCTCCCATCCATCATTTTGATATCTCACAACATGAAGACAGATATTATAATTTGTGAGGTTCTATTAAACTTTTTTGTTTGACTATCGCCTTAAAAGAGAATTAACACTTCACAGAAAAAAAATGACATAAAATAATAAATTATGGGGAATAGTGAAGGATAGTATATGTTTTAGGAGAATACTTATATTTTTTCGGTTCAGAAGTTTTGTTATTCAATTTTGAATAGATAAAGTTAGATTTAACAGTTAAAATATATACACAACTTTAATATTAAATAAGTAACTTGATGAGAGATCTTGCATATTTAACAACAGTGAAGTAGGAGACACTAAACAGAAAATCAATAGTTATTATTTTTACAATAAAATGAATTCAAAACTTTTTAACTATCTAGTGGGAGTGGAATGATTTATATCACGATAAAATTTTATCTTAAAATACAATTGAAATATAATGTGTATTACTTTAATGAAAAATCAAATTATATATCTAGTAAATTATAATATTTATATAATAAGAAGTGCTGAAAAAAGTAGAAAGAGGGAAGTTCAGTAGTACGAATGTGAACTAGAAATGACAGAAGGAAGTAAAGAAGTAAAAAAAAAGGAATATTCGTTTAAATAAAATGTAATATTTTTGTCTTTTTCTTTGACGTCCTACACAAAATAATATTATTTCTTTTAAAAAAGTATATTTTTGACAAGTTTTTACAATTGACGAAACGATGAAAGAATAAGTAGAGCGCATAAGCTTTCTTAGCATAGATAATTTGTGCTTACAAATGACATTATATGCCTTTTATATTGTTTCTAATAAAAGTAAAACAAACAATAAGGATTGATGATGAGGTATAATGAAAGAAAAAGGTGTGGTACAAAGAGCAATTGTAATTGTATTGTATTATAAGGGACCAAAGCATATTTTTATTTGTAGTATGGAAAATAACTTCTTGCTTTTAGATAAGAAAACATCATTATAAATTTAAATATAAGATATGTGTGAATAATTTAATGATATTTTATTATATGTGGTTAGTTATATAGAAATAAATAAGAAGAAATGACATTCAAGGGGTGTATAAATAAACTATAATGATACAATAAAATAAAATCAAAAGTAAATGTCACAGAATTTAGCATTAATATTGACGTTTCAATTATTTATGTATTATAAATATTTTGTATCAAATGATCTTAATTTCTCTTATCATAAATTCTTTGATTTATTATAAAAATAATTTAGTAAACAATTGTTGTTATCTGGTATATTAAAAATGATTAAATACAATTATTAACTTATCTTATGATCAAACAATTAGTAAATACATTTATAAATCTTTTGATAACACTTTTTGTAACTACAAGCAAAAGATGAAGTATAATGCAATATTCATTTTATCAATAAACAATCATGATAAATAAAAATTAAAGAAAAGATTAAATAAAAATCATTTTTTATTAGCAGCACTTTGTTCCTTTTTCTGTTGTTTCTGTAGCCTTTTTCTTTCGGAACTAGATAATTTCTGGACATTATTTCCTTCTTTAGGCATGAAATGCTGCTAATGAGGCATCTAGGTGGATCAAGTGGATTTTTAATACCAGAACGTGGGATAAATCCATCAAACTTCTCAACATCAATACTTTTAAACTCCATAACAGCTGTCTTGATAATTATTTGTTAAGTAAAGAAATTAAATTTGTAAACATTTTCTCTCTTAACAAGAATCATTGACATTTTTTGTAAAAAGTTTATCATATATGATTAAAAAATAGATTATAACAAAGATGAAATCATTAAACTTTGGTATCCTTGGTCATGTTGATAGTGGGAAAACAACTCTTTCAAAAGCTTTATCAGAAATAGGATCAACGGCTGCTTTTGATAAACATGCAAAAAACCCCAATATCCGTGCTAATACAATAGATTTAGGGTAGTAAGTTAAGGATCTTTCATTTAACTAAGATATTTGTTTTGTAGATTCTCTTCTTTAATTGTGGGAGAGTATAGAATATGTCTTATGGATTGTCCTGGACATGCTTCTTTAATTAAAGCTGTCTTTGCTGGAGCATCGATTTTTGATGGAGCAATTATTGTGATAAATGCTCTAAAGGGTATTGAGGTACAGACAGCTGAACATTTATTGATAGCTTCTGTTTTGTGTCCAGAACACATTCTTATTATTGTTAATAAAATTGATCTTGTTGAGGAGGAGAAATGGAAGAATACAGTAAAAAAATTACCTTTATTATTAAAAAAGTTAGGTATTTCTGATAGAAGTGAAATAATAACAATTTCATTAAAAGATATTGATAATGTTGATATGACACCTGTAATTGACAGTATAAAAAAAATGATTTATGAACCGATACGTGATGTAAAAAGTTCTTTTTTAATGTATGCTGATCATTGTTTTCCAATTAAAGGAAAAGGTAATATTGTTACAGGTACCATTATTTCAGGAGTAATAAAGGTTGGTGATGAAATAACAATTCCTGAAATTAGTGAAAGTAAAAAGATTAAAGGTATTCAATCATGGAAGGAAACCTGTTAAAGAAAGTTCAGCTGGTGAGAGAGCAGCATTACTAGTATCTTCACTCGATACAACGTCGTTATCAAGATTTATTGTTTGTGGAAAAAATGTTGTTAGAAAAGTCTCAAAGTTACTTGTTAATTTAAGAAGAATTGAACAATTTAAAAATGATATAAAAAATAAGAGTAAAATTCATATGTGTGTTGGTTTTGAGATGGTCATGGTTGAATGCTTTGTTTTTAAAAAATAATGGAATAGATTACGAGGTACAGAATCAATTAGAAGCATCAACTACACACGCTATCCTAACATTGGATCACTCAATATTTGTTGGTGATAAATTATTTTATATGACAGCTAAACTTGATATTCAAAATTCCCATTGTTGTAGGTTTGCTTTTTATGGAAATATTGAAAAGATTTTGGATAAAGATGATCAATTATTATTATATAAATGTAAGAAAAAAGAAGGAACTGTTGATAGAGTGGAGAATGAGCGTTATGTTATTTGCAAGGAAATGTTTAAAAAAGAAACAAAAATTGAAACTTTTTTGAATATGTCCGTTCTTTTTGGTAACGGTATTGAGGGGAAAATTGAAAGTTCATTTGGAAAAACGGGTAAATTTAAAGTTGTTTTAAATCAACCGTTATCAGATGATGATATTAATAGGATAAAAAAGGAAAAAGTTTACTTATTTATGAAAAAATATCTCCACAATCAATCACTTAAATCTTATATTCCTGAAAAAATTGTATCATTAGATGAATAAAATAATTATGGAATTTTGATTTTTTTAGTTTATATATGAAACTAAAGGTATTAATCCCCTTTTTATATCTATTTTTTTTAATAATTATCAATATTTCGGTTTTGTTTTCTAGATATTTTAAAGTTATCAAAAATGAATAAAGTACTTAGATTGTCCTTATTGAGACATTCATTAGGAATTACTAATATTCTTAGGAGACAAAGACCATCCTTTGAAAAACTTATTTCCGTAGAAATAATTGATAGAAAATTAATGACAACCCCCTTATGTAATGGAAAGATTAAAAAAATCAAAAATGAGAAAGATAATAAGATAATTAAAGAAAAAATTGCTGTCATTCAAGAGCAATTAAATGATGAGGAAGAAGAAATTGATGATGGATTACCAAAAGATTACACCGAAAAAAAATTTCATACTACTAGTAGGAGAATTGATTCCATCTTACATCGTATATTAGGAAGAAGTAACACAGAGGTTGAAAAAATGATATTTACTAGTAAAGTTAGAATAAATGATGGAAAAATAAATAAAAAGGCATATAATGTAAGTTGATTAATTATCTTTAGATATAAAATTTTTATCGAACTTTATCTTTTATTACCATAAATAACGTAGTTGTTTATCTCAAATATTTTTTCCCAACCACATACAGCAAGGGAATTTTAAAGGTATCTTGACTGATGATATCATAAGAATGACAAATTTTTTTTGTTTTTTTACCACATTCCTAATCTTTTATTGTTTGTCATCTTTTTTAATATAAATTTTTCTTTTCCCACTATAATTACTGTGAATTTTAAACAACCATAACTTGACAGTAGAGTGGTTTCCGTTACGCCATTTGATAACGAATATTTCTTTAGATTATTAGTAAAGCAGGAAGTAATAACTTATTTATTTATATTTCTTTTAATTATATTACATAATAATTGTTATGGTAATTTTAATCAAAAAATGATATCTTTAAAAATGTATTTTAATGTTTTTTTATGATAAGATATATCAAAAATTCTAATTTAATAAAAAAGAATTAAAGATTGTTTTAATAGCATTATAAAGAGTATGCCTAAGTTTTTCTTGTACTTTTCTAACATTTAATTTATTATTTTTTATACTTATTATTATGGCAACTAATATATATTAAAAATAAATGTGTTTACCCTAACAGTATTTTAAATAAATTAGAAATATTTATTTATATTCATAATATAGACCTTTTTTTACTTTTACATTTTTTGTACTGAAATTAAGTTTATTACTTTCTACTTCTAAAGTTCTTTTTAGAAAATCAACTAATTTGGCAAATTAAGGAAAATTTTGAAAGTTCATACTGTTTATACTTATCATTTAAAAAAAGACGCTTCATGATAACTTGAAATTACTACGAATTTTCTTGCTAATTTTAATTGATCCCATGTGCATAGTAGATTTTAGTATTCCAGAAAATAATAAATTTTGAATAATTTCTTAGTTACTTATCATGATAGAGTAACTTTAAATAAAAAATAAAATTTCATTATTTATCAAGCGTTTAATTTATTATTGTTAAAAATATAATAATTGTAAAATTACGCAATCATTCTTAACAATTAGTTGCTTTTTTTTGTTTACCTTCAAATTCTAAAAATTAGTGGAAATATTAGTTATGAGTGTGTGATTTCATTATTTTATGGTAATTTTCAATGGGAAAATACAATTTTGTACAAGTATTTTTTTCTAATTTATTTATTTACCATTTTGTTAAATCTAATTATGTTAATATTTAAGTACGTTTTTTTTTGAGGAGGCGTAAAGTTTGGCAATATGAAAATTTATTTAGATATTATATATGATGGTAATCTTTAATTTGATTTTTTACATCATATTTTAATTGTTATTTTAAAAATACAAATTTTTGTATAATTATTTTTATATTGTGGTAATTATAAAAATAATAATGATTTTAAAAAAGAGTAATTGAGATTGTTATTTAGAAAAATTTATTTGTGGTAATAATTACTAAAGTTCGTTAGAAATTTAAAGTGTTATTGTTAATTGACGGAAAATAACAATTATTTTAGGTAGATAAAGGTGACCAAATTGATGTATTTTTGAGTACGTATCCAGATAATGACAGATTAATTTACATTTCACGTATAATTTTAAAACATTATGAAATTAAGGAAAATGGATACAATATAACTGTTAAATTTTGGAAAAAAATGCTAGTTGAAAATTGGAAGAGTTAAAAATTATAATTAATATTTTGTAATTAACTTTTTTACTAGTTAAAATGAGCACTATTGTCTTTTTTCAATCTACTATTCATTTTTCATTAATAAATAATTCTTTATATCTTTATATCTCTTTTATTCTATTATTTTTTTTGTGAAAATTATTAGTAATACCACTCATTCTTTTATTTTATTTATAATAATTCATCTACTTTAAGCCACATATTAAAATATTATTTATTTATTTTGATATACCACAACAGAGAGACTTTGGAAGAAATTTTCTGAGTTTACTGAGAATTAGATCATTAACGTAGATATCCATTTGTAATTTAAAAATATATACTCTTTGAATTCCTAAAAATGACATTTTAAATATAAATAAGTTTTTAATCTTTCAGCTTTAATTTTTTATATTAGTTATACCCTAATTTGATAAGAGTACTGTTAATTATATCATCGGCAATATTAATTATTGTGCCATTTGGAATACAAATAAGTTAGTGTCTTAGTTGCTTTTTTATTACCATAATATTTAGTTAAAATTAAATGTATTTTTTTTTGATGAATTAATATTCATGTCACTTTAAATAACTTTAAAATAAAGTTTCATGTACTTGTAATATAAACTATAATATTGTTATCAACATATAAATATCACTTAGTTTCCGTTTTTGCCACTTTACTAAAATTTCAAAGTTCTTTTTACAGAAAAGAAAACAATGGTTAATATGAAACTTTTGGCTGTCTTTATTTTTTCTATATTTTTCCTTTCAACAGTTCTATGTTTAGAAAAAGAAAAAAGAGTAAGTAAACATTGTTAATTTTTAAATATAGTAATTTTTACAGCCCCGTTCAACGTCATTTGATCGTTTCTACAAAAGAGCTTTTGATTCTATTGACAATGGAGGATTTGGCGGTTTTGATAAACGTAGTCGTGGGGATTATTATAGTGGTGGATATAATGATTATGATGGATCAAATCTTGAAAGCCTTCAAAATGAGTATGTTATGCTTCATGGTAAAAAATAAAATGGCATATTTATTATTTTGAAGGTAAAAATTCTTTAAAATTTAATTATATTCTAATGAAATTTAACAAAATATGTTTTGAAATAATCAAATACAAATTTATTAAAGGTATACTTAAGAAAAATGCAGTGAAATTGAACTTTTATTGACGTTAATGTTCTTTTTTTAAATATAAAAAGATAATTTCTTGACTTTTATTTCTCTTGTTTCCTTAGTCATCATTTAAACTATAAACTTTTTTTTTTAAATCTGTATGATACTGTATAAAGAAGGGATGAGAAAAATTAATCTGTAAAGTAGCACAATCTGAATGAAAAAACGTTATAATCGCAATGATATGAAGTCATAACATGTAATTTAATAGTTATTTTTTAGACAAGCTTTGTATCTATCATAATGTCACCAAAGGTTTAAAGATTTTATAAGATGTTCATTTATATAAAAAAATAGCTTATAGAGATGAATATTTTTATGAGAATCATTTTTAAATTAAAAAATAAAAAGAATTTTAAAAATATATAGGGGTTTCTCCTTGATATGTATTTTATAAATTCAAAATATTATTAAATGCTAAAATTATAATATTTATATATGGTAGATTAATGTATTATACCAGTTGCGTCATATTCACAAACAAATCCTATCGTTTAAATATTTTAAAATTATTGTATACCAATTTTAAAAATAAATATTATTGTGTTTTAAAAATTCTTATTATTTTAATTAATAAATTCTTATATTCGTCATTCTATTAATAATAAATCAAGACATTATTATTAATTTTTAAACAATTAATATTTTTCTACATATTGTTTTAACTAAATGTAATTAATTTTTATAAATAAGAAGTAATTTATTATATTTTATATGTAGTAAACAGTGTATTGAAAAAATAATGTTTCATATTTTGTATTATTATAGTTTAAAGTAACTTTCTTACGAAAATGACGGTAGTTTCTATGACAACAAACTATTAAACTTTCAATTTTGACTATTAAATAAAATATATTATATTTTACTGATATTGTGTCGTTTAAGCGATAGACTGTAAATTTATATTTGTTTTAATATATTTTTAATATTATGAGGTTGTGGAATTCTTAAACTAATATATGCTATGTTATTTATATTAATAATGCTTTATGAAAATTATTATTAAACATATTTTATTCCTCATAAATTTAATCATCTCAGAATTATTTTAAGAACATTTTAAAACATTTTTACGTAATAATTTTAAGCATAATACGTTATTACAATATATTAAATTATGGCATTTAAAATATTATTTCTTGTGGGATGTTTGGTTTTTGATATTTTTTTTAAATTTTAAATGATTTTTTTCAGAAATAGATCATAATTATTTAATTTGATATAATAAAATATTTGTAAAATTTTTTGTACACAATAAAAAAGATGAATGAAGTAATTGATAATCAAAATAATGAAGATTATACAAGTAACATAAACTATACTGCATTGTATGAAACCTTTTTTAAAGGAAACGATAACTTAGAAGATTATAATTATTGGTACAAGGAACTTATTGATGTATGTATTAGTGAATATTAATATAATCATATTTATTTTTTAAAAATATAATATATTTTTAGTTTAATTTAACAGAAAATGAATCATTTGAGAATTTAAGTATAATTATTCGTTCAATGCAATATATAATGCAATATGAACATACTGTAGCAGAGGAATTAAAGGAAATTTCAGAAAAAGAAGCTGTTGAGATGGCTGAGAAGGAAGAAAATTGGGAGCAAGAAAGGCAAATATATGTTGAAGAATTAAGTAATTTAAGAGAAAAAATTACAGCTCATGCTGGATATGATGATTTAACTGAAGCTTTTAGGGATGAAATAAATACATTGAAAGAGGAAAATAATCACTTACAACAAATTGGAAGAGATAGAGACAGAGAATTAGCTGATCAGAGAGAGAAAGAAGAAGATTTAATAATGAAAATTTCTCAATTGGAGAAGGATAAAAATATGAGAACTCATCAATTAGCACAGTATGAGAATACAATAAAAGAATTAAATCGAAAAGTTAGTAGAAAAGATGATTCAAGTCAAAAAAATGAATGGGAAATTAAAAAATTACGGCAAAGAAGTGAACAAGCATTAAAATTAAGTACACAATTGGAGGATGTTGTAGAGCAAAATGAAAAATTAAAGAAAGAAGTTGAACGGGTAACAACAGCATTGGAGGATGCTACTGAGTTAATTAAAGAAACCACTGAAAAATATGATGTTTCAAATAAAAAAATGACTGAGGCTGAGATAAATATTAGTCGTTTGGTTGAGGAAAATAATTTACTTCAAAGGCAATTAAAAGAGAAACACAATGATTTGCAGGAACTATTATCACAAGATGAAATTACAGGAAAAGAATTTAATAGTATGATGAAAAAAAAAGACTCAACAATTGAGAAATTGAATAGTGAGTTACAAATTCTTACAAATGAGCTTGAACAATACAAAAAATTGGCTGAATCAGGAAATTTAAAAAAAGATTATGAAGAGGAAATGGAGACATTGAAAGATGAATTGGTGGCAGCGACAAAGATAGCTAAAGCATTATTTGGAACCAGTCAAAAATCTGGTGAGGAAGAAGATCCAACTGCTAGTCTAAGAATTAGACTTGTACAAATGGATAAAAAGCTTGAGGAATATATTAATGATAATAAGTTGCTAAAAAAAGAAAAGAAGGACTTAGAAGATCTTATTGTTGAAAAGGAAGAAATGAATATTAAATTGTATAAGGAAATAGACAGACTACGCAAAGAGACGTTTGGAGATGGTGATTCAGAAGTTAAAAGATTAGAAGAACAGATAAAATACAGGGATAATCAGATTGCAAAACTCATTCAGAAAATAAGTCTAATGGAAATTCATATTAGTGAGATTGAAGAAAACAAGGAAAATATCATTAATCTCAACAATAACCATATTAGTGATAAAAAATCGGAAGATATTGCTGAAGATAATGTTAATATAATTGAAAAACCACCAAGAAGACGTCGGGTATTTGAAAGATCCAAATCAACTGATGATAAAAATACTGCTATACCAGTTACAACAAAATATCCTCAGAAAAAAATTCCTGAGAATGATCTTTCATCTTGGGAAGCTAGTGCTTTACTCATAACAACTTTAAACGGAGAGCTTATAAGATTACTAGAAGAATTGGAAGATAAAGACAGTGAATTAGAGAAATTAAATAAGTTATATAAAAAACAAGAAGATACAATTGAAGAAATATGCAAAAGATTAGAAAGTATTGAAATGTCTGAAAATTCAACTAAATTAATAAAAGATGAAATTGAAGTTATTAAAAAGGAATGTTCCAATAAAATTGAAAATATTTCATTGGAATTAGAAAAAGAAAAAATAAGTAATCAGGAGTTAAATAGAATATTATCAACAGTAAACCTAGATGAAGATGAAAAAATAAGAAGATTATCAGAATCATCAAGAAGACTAATATATGTTGAGATACAAAATGCAAACTTTAGACGAGAGAAACGGATATTGGAAGATAAAGTTGAATCATATAGGATAATGGTAGAAAAAAAAGATAGTAAAATAAAAAGTTTAGGAAAGAACAGTGAACAAAAGATACAAGAAATAATGTATCAAAATGAGTTAAATGTAATAGAGATAGCAAGATTGCAAAATAATTTGATAAATTCTGTTCCACAATTTGAATATGAAAGAGTTGTAGAAAAGTATAAAAAAGTGATGCTTCAATATTTTAATATTACTGGAGAAGATAAGGAAAATTTAAATGAAACTGCCTTTACAAGAGTTGATATATTGAATGGTAATTTAAATGACGGTCCAACAAAAGAACAATTAAATGCTGAAGTTAAAATGCTTAAAGTATGTTTGATTATAAAATAATTTTAATAGTTTCTTTTTTTATAGAATTTAAATGAAGTTGTAAGTAATCAAAATAATTATTGGCAAAATGAGGTTGAAAAATTAAAAATTGAATGTAAAGAAGTCAATGATTTCTTGGAAGCATTTAGAAGTTCCAATGACTTGCAAAATTTTATTGGAGCTGTTCAGAAAAAATTTGTTGATTGTTTAATAAGTCAACAAGAAATCAAAGATGATCGTATAATGTTGGAAAGAAAATTAAAGAAACTTTATATGGATTCAAAGAAAGCTGAAAAGGAATGGAAAAATGATAGGCAAAATTTAGTTGATGGTATTATGCATTTGAAAAGGCTTCTAGAAAGAGAAAAAAGTAAAAATTTCTATAACATCAGTGTTGATGACGTAGCAATTTTGAAAGAAAAAATGGAGACAATAGATAATAACAAGAATGAGATAAAACAAAACTTGGAGGAAATTGAAAATGAAAAAGATAAATTAAAATTATTAGTTAATAATTTAGAGGCTATGCAAGGAGAGTATAAATGAATTATCATTAAATAATTCAAATACAAAACAATATCAAAAAATGCTCCAAGCTCATATACTTAATAATATGACATTAAATAATAACATAAAAAGTTTAACTAAAAAATTAGAGGTAATGGAAAAAGAGTTAAATGAAACTAAATATACGAATGAGGAATTAGAAAAACTTAATAAAGATTTATATTTACTAACAATTAAACCATTGGAAATGACACAAATACAAAGCATTGACTATAGAGTATATGAAAATTTATTTAAAAATAGTGAGGATTCTAAGAAAAACGATAGTGCTGAGGCTGAAATTGATGATGGGACAAGTATTAAGAGTGATGATTTATCTTCAAGTAAAAGTGTTAGTGAGAAAATCAAGACAGTTATAATAGATAATTCGGAAGATTATGAAAGAGACATACAATCTATTAAAAAAACTGCTCATATAGCTATAGAGGGTTATAAAGAACAATTGAAACAAAAAAATAAATCTATTGAGGAATATAAAGAATTGTTACAAAAGATGATTATCGAAATAAACGATATGGAAAGTAATTATATAAAAAAGATCAGAAATATTAAAGAGAATAATAAAAAGATAATAGAAACTCCACCAAGTTCATCTCCAAAAGAAGAATCTCCTGATATAACTCAAAATAATCTTTATATAAAATTACAAGAAGCTATTAGCTTAAAAGAAAAAGAATGTATTAAACATAGTGGAGAGTTAAAAGAACTTCAGGAAGCTTATCTTGATTTGACTAATAAATATAAAAGTGCATCATCAAAGATTGCAGAGTTATCATTGGACAATGTTAATAAAAAAGAAATTAAAGTAAAAGAATTACGTGATATTGGAATACAAACATATATCGAGAAAATTACTATTAACTCACAACGATCTATTGAATCAGAAAGAAATAGTGATATTGACGAAAATATGAGAAAAATTTCCGATAATATGACAACTGCTGCGGATAATAATAATAATAATAAAAATACGAATAGGAGTGATTCAACTGGTAGTGATATCTCATCAACTAGTGGTACAAGTAGTATAAGTAATAATCATGAAGAAGAAGAGAAACACAGTGTTAAAAGTTCCAATGTTGATGGTAAAAGTATTATATCTTCACGAGAAGAAATGTTAATATTGCAACAAAAAAATGAGATTCGACGACTAAGGACAAAAGTAATAAATATTGAAAGGAGAAATAAAGAATTGGAAGCTGAAAATAGTATGATATCAGATAAATTATCAAAATATACAAGAAAAACAACATGTGATTTATCTAACAATCTCGATGTTGAAAATCAAACATTAAAAACCGAAATAACAAAATTACGTAGAGAAGCAGTGACTATGAGGAAAAGAATTGAAAATTTAAATAAACAAGTTTTTGAATTAGAAAAAGCTAACAAAGCAAAAAAACGTACTGAAAATGTCTCAGTAGAAAGATGGAAACAAAAGAAATATTTTGATGAAACTATTGATATTTTAAAGAGACAATTATCAGAGTATAAAAAAGAACAACAGGAATTACAAGAAAAATTGGAAAGAAGAGATAAATTAATAGAACAGTTACATGATGAAAAAGGTTCATTACGAGTGGAAGCTGCCATGAGGAGAGCTAAAAAAATGGAAACACAGAATGCTCTTGCAAAGTCTCAAGCAAATGTTCTGGAAGCTAAATTGAAAGATGAAATGACCATTCAACAAACAAGAATAGACACATTAAAAGAAAAATTGACGTCAATACATAATGAAAATATTTCATTAAAAAAGAAAATAACTAAATTAGAGAAAGAGATTATTGAGCAAAAAGAAGAATTCGAAAAAAATAGAGAAATTAATGAAAAGAAAAGTGAAAATAAAGTTGTAGTATTTGAAATAGATGATACTTATGAAGGAGATAAGAATAAAGTTCCAGAAATTGTAGTGTATGATGATTCAGGATATGAAACAACATATAGAAATCAATCATCTGATAGTGAGGAAAATAAAATATTAAGAAAAGAGCTTCGTATGGTAGAAATTAGATGTGTAGAGTTAACAGAACAAGTAACCAAACTACGTATGGAATGCTTAGAGTATCAAGAAAGGTATAATACGTTAAAGGCCAAATATGATGATAAAGTATCTCAAGATAACCAAATAGCTTCAATTATGATTCTAAAGGATAAAATTGAATCAAAAGAACGACTGATCAGTATTCAAAGGCAAAAAATAGAAGATCTAGAAAAAGAGTTGTGGGAAACAAATAATCAGGTAACATCCGAAGTACATAGTAGTATTTTTTATTAAATTTACATTTATCAATACATTTATTCATATCATGTAGAATATTTTTTATACATCATAAAATTTAAGTAATTAATAATAAATTAGGAACATATACAAAAAAGAGTTTTTAAAAAACTTCTATAAGTATTAGGAAATGTTTTTTTAATGGCATAAAATTGTTGGAAACGTCCTCAGTTACGTAGTGTAAAACATCTTCCATAAATTTATTAAATTGTATACTAATGTCGAAGAATTCTTTTTTATTTGAATCTTCAAAAATCTCAATTACTGATAACTTTTTAGTTTGATATTCCTCAGCCTCAAAAGCGTCAGTTTCATTAGTAGGAGATTTGTACCTGGGATCTGGTGTTAAAACTTTCTCGTAGGTATACCAAAAGTCAATTAATTTTTGTGTCAATACTAAAAAGTCACTAATTTTACCAATGCAATTAGATATAGCTGCTGAGACAGTGAAACTCTTCTTCGACATAAATAATCCTTTCTTAATTGTTTCTAAGTAGATAAAGTGATATTGCATAATATCTTCCAAACCATGTACATTTGACAAATCTTCTTCCAACTTTTTTTGTGCCAATGGTATGACATCATAATATATATAGTACAACACTTTGTTGATAAATAAACTCATAATATGAATCTTTCCAAGAAATTTATACATTAGAGGTAACATTTCTTTACAATTTTTACGCAAAGATAGTGCCATAGAACGTAATGTTGTATGAATTCTATCTATCTTTAATGCTACACCACGTATCTTAAATACCATGTTGAATATCTTCTCGTATAAGGCTAAATTCTTATCGTTTAATATTATTCCCACTGGTTGAGGTGCTTTATATGTTAAATTTACTTTTCTATTGTAGTAGGAGTTATGTCCTAGACCTGAGGAACCAGATGAATGTGTATGATTTGATGCACCAAGATCTCCATCAGCATTCTTCATGATAAAATATTTTTCTATTCTTAATCCTCTCCAAGAGTTAGAAATTCGAATAGCTTCATCTATTGATAGAGAATGTAAGTGAACACGTTGTGACAAGAAAGGTAAAGAACTATTTTGAGAAAAATCATTGAAAGTACTATTTAGTTCTTCGAAAGAATCATAGATGTTCTCAAAATATGATGGACATGTCAAAAGAAAATGACGTCGTAAAGCTTCGAGATGGTCTTGAAAATGGTGAATGTTTAAAATAGTATTTACCATGTCGGCAGAGACCAAGCGGTTCATCTCGTAGATGGTACCAGATAACAAAGACCTGTGCGCTAGATCATAATATGATAAAGAAGGATCAAGGCGATTGAAAAGGTCAACTCTTTGTTCCTCTTGTGAATCATAAGATAGAGAACTAGATGATTCCATTAGAAATAGAACGGTCCTGCCAATTGATAGAATTTTATAAAATATGTCACCAATTGGAAGTAAACTAACAGGAAGCTTATCCTTATTCAATACAACCCAATCAGTCCATTTTCTATTCTCCGATACATCATCATTTTTTGAAATAATCCAGTTACTAACACCTTCTGGTACCTGTCCTCTAAATAACCAAAATTTCAATGTCGAGTGAAATTCAGCAAACATTGCGTCGACAATTTTTGACAAAAACTCTCCAGTCAACGTATCCTTTGGTATAAATTTGGATGTATCATATACGATATTTAAAATATCAAGACCACATTTGTTGATAGTTTTAGACATTAATGTAAAAAGAATCTGCAGTGATTCTTTCCATTTTAAACAGAACTTGTAGATAATAAATAGATTGATAGAAATATTATCTTCCATAAATTTATAATACATGTTTGAAGCCTCCTCATAGTACACGTTTATACATTGTCGAATACTTTTCATAAGAGCTTGTCCTATTGTGTCTTGTACTTGAAACCTTAATAGTGTATTTATTTTGATATAGTATTTTGCAGTTTTTAAAATTTCTTCAATCATCACACGATGTTCTGGTCTAACCTTGTGTAAGTAAACTGTAGCTAGGACAAATTGTGTAGTATCATTTAAAGGATTTCCACCGTAAGAATCATTGAGAGTTGCTTGTGGTATTGCTATTTGTCGAAACATGAGAGATTCAATTCCCTGGAGAGCAGATAAAATATTTCTGATAAGCTCAAACTCCGTGAAATCCAGTATCAAGGATTCTTTTTGTTCTGGTAATGAGGCCTGAATACGTGACATAGTTGGAAACAAAGGATTTGTGATATTATGAATACTTGAGTTACTGGAATACCTAGGTACATTAGACTTCTTATCTTCATGTGACTTTGATGGAGTTTTACCTTTAGAGGAAAAATCTAACTTTGTATTAAATTTTATAGCTAACAGAAACTCCATTATTTGTTTAGCATTCTTTACATCACCCTTCTCCTCTATACGTTTTATAGCTCCTTCAAGTACATTTGTAATCTGTGGTTTTTTTACGCGATCTATAAATATTTAGATAAAAATTCTAAAGATAATAGTTACATTTTGCAAGAGTCATTTCCAAAATTCGTGCATCCTCTAGGTTCTCCTCTCCTTGCTCACTGTTTAATTTACCAAGTATTTTAGAATCGGAAACATTCTCCAGCTGTGGAAATGCACTTTTAAGTTTCTTAAGAATTTCTTCATTACTCATCATATGAGACTCCGGAGGACACCTAAAAGTTTGTAGTATTTTCTCTATAATAAACATTCTTAGAAATAAAAATTGGTCTGCAAACCAATAACAAAAGTAATTGTAAAATATCTTTCAAACAAAATGCTTTTAAAATTTTATTAATACAAAATGAAGTTCTTAGATATTTCTAAGAAATTTACACATCTACCCATTTGACGGTCCATATTTTTTCCTTTCATAAAATATGTCAGTTCTAGCTGTACCGACATTTAATATTTTCGGGCATCCATCTCTGTCTTTCTCTAGTAAAGTACACTCTGTGCAATAATAAGCATCCGTTGTTCCTGGAGCATTACAAATAAGACATCTATTTTGACAAATTCCATAACTACAATCCTCACAAACTCTAACTGGTGATGAAATATTTCTGATGATGTGTGAATCACATATTACACATCGCCCATCACCTGTAATCATTTTTTAACTTTAAGATCACTTCTTAACTTACATTTATCACATAAACGTCCAATATTAATTCCTGGTATCTTTCTACAAAATATTAAATCTGGATGATGTTTAGCCATTTCAAAACCAAAACACAAACGATAACTGGAAACAGGTAGCGCCAAAACAGATTGTTAGGGGTAGCACAATCCCAAGAGAGTGCATTTACCAATGGCATATTTCTTTTCAAGATTAGCATATTCAACGTTGACACAAATTACGACCTTACTTTTTTGAATGGTTTGTTATTTAATGAAATATATATCATATAATTCTGCACGGGGTGTTGATATAAAGTTGAAATAACAAAATCTATCTTTTTTTTTATTTCTCTTTTACTTCATTTATCAATCATTAACTGATAGAGTTTTGTTCAAATATTTGAGCATTCTTTATTTTAACAGTTATATCGTGTGCAAAGAAATTATAAATGTTATCGTAAAATCATAAAAAGTATTTTAGTTAAATTGGAGATTCATAAATTATGTTTTTTTAGGGCTTATAATTATTATTTAGATTAAAATATATTTATGTGTTATATATGATAATAAAAAAAATATTTACGAATACTTATATAAGATGTTCCATGAATAAATTTCGATTTTACTTTTTATAGTTTTGTGTCTGGTATTGATTTTGAACATAAAAATCAGTAGTTATTGTAATTTTGTATATTAAAATTATAAATATTGAGTAAATATTTGACTTTTAAATATAGTAATAATTGTTTTACATATTTTTTTTAAATTAAAGTAAAAAGTTTTGTACAATGTTATTTTGAAAATATATAACGTTTTATTATTGTTGTACATTTATTAAACTTTTTTAATAGATCAAATAAGTTTTCAAATCGTATCTATATTTTATATTATTTTTATGTATTGAATATTATGGATAAAATTTTTTTTATATTAATAAAGTGTATTATGTAATAGTAATAAAAAGTTTGCTCTTAAAGTGCCTTTATTTATCATTTTGTAAATTAGCATTACGTAATTATTGCAGGATATTACTCATATTAAATGACTAATAAAAATTATTAATTTTCCAATAATATTTTTTCCTAAATTGAACAATTATTTTGTTTTGTCTAACAGAATACCACTCCCTGAATATTAATCAACATACCCTCTCTATTCATAAAATATCAACATAAAAAGTTTTAAATGATAAGAAGATTGTGATAACAGTTGTATAAAAGAAAATTTTTAAACAATATGGTTACTTACATAGATTCCAGTGACGCTAGAGCAAGACTTTTAAGTGATTCAGATTCATACTTTGAAGAATATTCAAATATGGCTTTATCAAGAAGTAATTTTACTTCTCATACAAGAAAAGATCATTGTCATGCTGGAAGGGAAATTAAAAAAGTTTGTTTATTTATGAATGTTTTTTGTATTTTATATTTAGGATAAGGCTGCTGAAAAATCAATTATAATTGTTGCAGTTCTATCAATATTTTTTATATGTATCGAATTTACGGGTGGTATAATTGCCAATTCATTAGCCATAATGACTGATGCTGGGCATATGTTATCAGATTTTCTATCATTTGTTATTTCTATTATTGCTATTCGTTTAACTAGTTTAAAACCAACAAAAAAATATACTTTTGGTTATATACGTGCTGAAGCTGTTTCAGCATTTATTTCAATTGTCATAATATGGTGCCTTACTATTGTTTTAGTAATTATGGCTATTGAAAGAATTATTAAGCAGGATTATGATGTTGATTCTACAACAATGCTCATAACTGCTTCTATTGGAATTGGATTTAATTTAATTATGGGTGGTGTATTGTATTTTTCTGGAAATTCACATATGCATTCACATCATGGAAATAGCCATGGTCATAGTCATAGTCATGATTCTTCTTCGTCTATTGAAGATGCTATCGATGAAGGAGAAGAAAATCATAATCATGAAGGTAAAAAACAAAATATTAATGTAAAAGCGGCTTTTATACATATTATTGGTGATCTAATTCAAAGTATCGGAGTTTTTATATCAGCATTGATAATAAAATTTACTGGTTGGGAAATTGCTGATCCTATATGTACATTTGTATTTTCTATAATTGTTCTTTTTACTAGTATTCCCGTTTTATGTGATATCTTTAAAATTGTCATGCAAGGTAATTATCATACTATCATTTCCTTTACTATATTTTTATCTTATAGCATCACCAAATGATATTAACGCTTCTAAAGTGACATCAGACTTATTAAGTATCTCTGATGTTGAGTCCGTTCATGATCTTCGTATATATAATTTATCAATGAATAGAACAATTGCTACAGTACACATTGTGCCTACAAAATTGATGTCTTATTCCGCAATTCAAAAAGAAGCCTTTAAAATATTACGGGAAAAACACAAGATTGCCGATATTACAATACAAATTGATGACTCTGAAAGAGTTGATAAATCTTGTGAACTATGTTATGAATCATCATTCTCATAAATTATGAAGTTTTATAGATAAAGAATAACTATGAATGTAAGAAAGATAAAGGTAAAAAATTAAGTATTCAATAATTGTAACAATACTTTGGTATATTAAATCAATTAGAAGCATTTTATATGGAAAATACTAAGCTGGAAACATACCACTATTACCGGGTTTTTGTAATAATATAAAGTTTCAAACGAACTTATTATCCAAAATATTTACACATATAATTAATAGTATCAGATTAAAGGATCGAAAATAGTAATTATCTTGAATTGTTAGTTTTTTTATTGTTGTTTCAATACTAATAGTAAAAATTTATAACAAGCCATGCAAAGATAATTATGTATTTATCAATAACATATCTACTTTTTTTTCAATATTTTTATGAAAATGAATTAATACAAATAGATTAATTTTGTTGTTTTGTACATTTGTTTTAGGAATCATTTTATTAAATCTATTTAATCTATTTACTATTATTATTAAAAATATTGTAGTATATATAAAAAATTTCATTTATCATTATTCTTTGTGTTAACAGCAAATGTTATGTTAATCGTAAAAAAAGGATTAATTTTCTTTTATTGTACTTTGATAAGGAATTTATTCTGTAATTATGTACACATAAAAATTTCCCCATCAATTTGTTATCCAAAATAATATTCAATTTTGTTAATTTTTTAAATCCTCTTCATTTTGTTTTTTAAAAATAACTAACATTCAAATATAGTAAAAAAAGAATATCTAATGTTTTTATCAAAAAATTTATTTTAAAATAAACAATCACCAATAGAAATAGTATGATTTAAATATATTACCAACAAAGGATAAGTATTCTAATGGATTTAATTTATCCATTTAATTAAAACATTGAATAGTTAAAAATAAGACATAAAAATTATTTCTATATAACAACTTGAGAATACATCAATGTTTCATGAAATAATAATGTTGAATCATTATGTTAAAATAATTAAAGTAGAATGAAACATTTATTATAACAAAGACAATACAATAACAGATAAAATTATGAATAATAAGCTACTTAACAAGTTTTATAGTAAATTTTCTATTTCTTCTAAATAGTATTTTTCTATTTGTTTATATGTCCTTAAGATAATTTTTAAACAGTAAAAAATGATTTATATTTTATGTGACAAAATGAAGAAACAAGGAACAAAATGAAGAAATAGGAAATAAGATGGAGAAATAGGAAACAAGATGAAGGAGTAGGGAACAAAATGATGAGATAGAAAACTATTTGTGAAAATTTGAATTTTAATATTTTTTGGGTAACAAATGATAGAAAATTTTTTTTGTTTAACGTCATGTATACACTAACTTGTTCCGATTATTTTATCATTCATTAAAGTAAAAAAAGTCGTGATAAGTGATTGTTTTTATTAATTAAAGTTATAAATATGGGATTAATTTGTTTTAATTGTATAAATTTGTTGAAGATAATAAGGAATTCTATAAATTTTGTTGTTTAATTCATTCTTCATAATTCTTTTAAAAAAAAACATTTTGGTTCAGAAAAGCTACAAATTTTATTCTAAAATATTTACATGTGTATTATCAGTAAAAACTAGTTAGATATACAGTAGGCTCTCGATTATCCGAACTTCTATTAACCGAACGGAATTATTTCCTCAAAATTTTATGAATTTAAAATTTTATACATAAAAAATACTCAATTAATTACTCTAGGCAAAGAGATGCTTTTTTTGTATACGTGTAAAATATATAAAGTACTAATTTTAAATAAAACATCTATAATTTCAATTTTTTGAATTAATTTGACAGCTATGTATTAAGAAATTAGAAAAAACTTACCTTCAAAAAAGGCAATCTTATTTAACTAAAAAAAAGCGATTTCAAAAGGCTAAATAATTTTTTGCTTCGTATATTTACAAAAAAAATTGTCATTTAATATCCATACCGATACGCAATGAGTTATTTTCTACCTAAAAATTGAAGATTATTTTTTTTATTCATGTTCGGTTATCCGAAATTTTAGTAATACGAACTATCCTTAATCCCCGGGGGTTCAGATAATCGTTGGTCTACTGTATCATCATTTCTCACTTTAAAAAAATTAGGAATGATTATTTGAACTATAGAATAATTAATTCTAAGTAAGTTCATGTAAAAAATATATGATTGATTAATTGCTATTTTGTTACACTAATTTTTGATAAGCTAACTTTTACTATAGCACTCACTTTAAAAGGTAGATAGCAAATAATAGTTATAGATAATCAGTACTATACAATATTGTCAACAAATGTTATTACCACTTCAATATATATATATATATTAAACAACTCTTTACTTTTTGATCGATTTAGCTTTATAACAAAAAATCATTGCGAAAAAAACTTTATAATCTTACTAATTTTAAATAAATACAGCTTTCTGATATAACAGTGATTTTTTTAATGCATGATTATTTTAGTTTATGAGAATTATTTTAGTCTGATTTCAATGAACATTATGAACGTAAGAAACAAGATAGGACGAAGAATGTATTATCATTTTATTAGTCATCGTTTAATTATTTACTAGTGCAAAAATGACTTCATTTTTTAATTTTAATATTTATTTTTCAAAATTTTTGTTTTTAAAAACATTTACTTTATACATTTATACGTCATTTTTTTAACTAAAAATACATGGTAATAAAAGTGCACAAAAGATTACTTTATGAATAACAATGAAATATAATGCCCGGAAATTTTGGTGTACTTAAAAGACGTTTTTTACTATTTAAATATCTTACCATTATTGATATAATCTTTAAATAATGTCAAGTTATGAAACTATAATTTCAATGTTTGAAAGATTAAAGATATGAATGATTTTTGTATCATGAAACTATAAATGTAATAGTTAGAGCGATATAATTGATAAAACAACTGAATAATCATAAAACATTCATAAAGGTTTTTTAAATGTATGACAATTTAAGAAAATGTTTCTCAAAATATATTTTAATAATCAGTAAAAGTTAAAGAAAAAAGACTCTGTCAAAATATAAATTTATTTTTAATTTCATTCTAAGGACAATAATTTTTATATACACAATCACTTCCAAGAAAATAAATACATTTATTTTAAATATTTATTTTATGTAAGAAATTAAACATTTTTAATTTTATCAGGCGATACAAATTTATTTAGTTCTATCATAATTTGATAAATGAAGGTGTTTTACATAAGAATATTTTTAAAAAATAAAGAAGTGCAAACACAGCTCTGACACCGAAAAATAATTCAATTTTCGGCAATACCTTTAGACAAAGAGAAAGAAATTTATCTTTTGTTTAAAATTGTCATCAAAACTATTGGTGTTTCACAAATATATTCCTAATAAGTTTAGATTCATAAGCGTCTTTCTTGTTTAATTCCTGTGTGAAAAAATTTAAATTAACAATAGTAAAACAATAAAATTGCCAGTAAAATAATGTGCCAAAACAAATTGGAGTTTTATCAGTGTATAGCCAAAATAAATTAATAAATATTTGTGTTTTATTAATTTTGGAGGTAGTTAATAAAAATATTTTTATTGTTTTAATAGATCAAGAAGAGCTCAGTCAAACATGTAAAACATTAGTCATAACTATTTAAATATTTCGATTTTATTACTTTTAAAAAAGAAGTTAGTTAAATATACTATTTTTTTAGAATTCTTATGCACAGACTAAAATTGTAAACATTAAATAAGATAGATTCAATTTACAGAATGTTACTCATTTTTTCATATGTATTTAAGAAATCTTACATTATTTTTGTAATTAAAATCTTTTAAAACTACAGTACTTTTACATAATAAATTATTATTTCATATATCTCAGCATAATAATTATCAGATAAAGGCGTTACTACGAATCTTTTAGATTAGTTATATACTTAATTTTATTTTTATATTTTTAAATTTTCAAAATACGGCAGATAAGAATCGAAAATAGTGTTACTATATGATTGCTTATTATTAAGAAGGATTGTTAATATTTCGACATGCAAAATGGCGTTTTTTATTAAACATTAAAAAAATATGAACAATAAGATGTATTTAACTAATTATATATTCTTTGAAATTTTTTTATATGATTGGTGATAAATAATTTTTCAATTGGTTTCTTTTCTATATAGACATAATGATAAAAAAGTTTAAGAAATTATTTTACTAAAAATTCTTCATTAAAAATTTCATGTATTTTAAAAAATGGTCTTTCCGTTTTTTCAACAAGTAATTAAGATTTGTAATGACCATAATAGTTTAAAACTTCTCCTAAAATCAAGATTCGATAAAACTATTTTAAACTAAAAATTTTAATTTTAATAGTTACAAAAGTAAAATAATATCATATTTGGGTGTTAAAAAAATAAAGTTATTAATCCCTAGAAAATGGAAGATAATTCTAATTTTCATAATTACACATGTACTATGTAGAGTTAATGTAAAGTCAATTTTACTAAACAAAAAAATGTGTATAAATTATCCTTATCAATCAATTTTTCGTGGGACACCATTAGTTTTTATGACAATTATTGACAAAAGATATATTTCTTTCTCTTTGTCTAAAGGTACTGCCGAAAATCGAATTGTTTTTCAGTGTCAGAGCTGTGTGTGTAATATGTAATACAAGCTTCTTGAAACAATCTTCAAAACTAAATACATCAAAAAATTGTTTAGTGATATTTTAGCAGATATAAATAATTACTTAAAAAAATAATGGTAATGGAAATAGTCAAAAGAAACTTTTATTAAATAATAAAAAAATGGAATGTACTCTAAAATATCTACTTCTTCAACTAATAGTTCAGGATTTTCAACTTCCACTAATTCTGGAATAAACTACTACAATAATATTAAATTCGTAGTAAATCATGAAAAGAACATAGTGTATTAAATATGTATGTAACATTGTTAAACTTTAAACTTATTAATTATGATCAAATTAGTTATAATTTAATATTCTAAATATCAATTGTTACCATACAAATAAATTCTTAAAAGTTTCATGGAAATTCATTTTTAATTTATATTGATATGTTTTTCTAACATGGCATGCTCATAATTTATTAATAAAATATACTATTAGGCCCCTTAGCAAACATTTACTGATAAAATTATTTGTAAATATTTTTTCATGATGAAAAATTTAAAGATTCAATTGTGTCTTTATCATAAACTTTTTTTAAAATTAACTAATTTTTATAAAGTAATAATCAAAAGATGTGTTTTCTTATAATTTGAGTTAAAAAACTAACTCAATTTATTTTAGATTGATATCGACCAAGTTATTCTTATAAATGATTTTTTTACATTTTTTTTGCAAATCACTTTATACAAAATAAATTTTTATCTAAACCGATAGAAATAAATAATTTATGACTCATTTGAAAGGTCCAATACTAGAGCAGGAGGAAGAATAATATTAAATCTATCTATAATAAACTATTCAAGTTATGGAAAGAAAGATTACAACCTCTTTAAAAAGCATTCAAGGGTAAAATAACCATAAATTGAAGAAAGTTGGAGGAACTAATGTTACTGATAGATCTCAATTTAGCTAAAAAATTGAAATTACTACAGAAATTGTTGCTTAACAATTAGAAAACGTTATGAATTATTAAGTATATTTTTTTCTAAATAAATCAATTCTTTCCATAATTTTTTTGAATATAAACATAATAATCCAATATTTGTATGCAAATATCTTTTAAACTAAAAAAATTATAAACTAAAAATGTTTGAGTTAAAATGAAACCAGGCAAGGACACAACCTCCGGCTAATTAAGTAAATTTGAATAAACATAAAAATATATTCAAATATTCTAAATAGGAATTCTAATTTTATCATATGAAAATTTTCAAAAAAAAAATAATAAAATATAATTTAGTATTTTTTTTTATGGATCAAGATAATCAAAGTAAGAAAAAATCTACATCAAGTGAAAATTTATCTTTTGATGGGAAAATAGAAGACAACAACAACTCATATTTAACAGGTCGCCCCTCAATTTTTGATAATTCAACAATAAATCAGACATCGGTTACAGACTTATCTTTATTTGGAAGACAGTAAGTTTTGTTTTCTATATAATGAAATTTTATTTTTATAGTTCACTAATCAATGGAAATATTCAAGATATTTCTACGTGTAGTCGTACTGGATACAACCCTCTGTCAAAAGAAACTGATGAAAATATAGCAATTCTCAAGAATTTTTTACAAAAACAAAGTATTTTTCCCATCAATTATACAACTCAAAGGAAAAAATATAATTTTACTTCTACAGCAGATTTATTTGAATGCTTAAAAATAATTTTAGGAAATATAGACAAAGATTATAAGTGTACCAATCTCCAAGATGATTTAAATCTTTTCTTAACTATTTGTGATTCTCCACCACTCCAAAAATCAGCATTTATAATGAATGGAATTAACTGGAAATATATTGTAGATAGGTTTGTAAAAATCATTAAAGCTATAGATTGTTATAATGATATATTCAAAAGGGAACTTTACAATGATAGTGATTATTCAATATATTTTAACGATAAAACAATGCATGATATTTTGAATAAAACTATTCAAAGCATGGGTAATTCAAATGATTGTAAAAAAGGGGACTATGAAGAATTATTAAAATTGCATCTGGAGAACAATGGAATAGAACACTCAATTAGTGATAAAGATTTCGAGAATTTAAAAACAGAAGTTGAAAACTTGCGTAGAAATAAAAAGGAGTATGAAGATATAACTAAAGAATATGAAAAGGAATCTTCTAAACTGGAATCATTAAATAAAGAAACAGAAATTCTAAAAAATACTATAACTTCTAATCGGAACAAAAGAGATCGACTTGAGGAAGAATTAACGGAAAAGAAGCTCTTGATTAAGGATAAAGAAAAAAGAAATAGTAAAGCTAATAAGGAATGGCAAATCGTTAAAGATAAAATTCAAAACCAAGGATTAGGTGAAGAAGAAAAAAGTCATTTATATGAAAATATAGCTTATACAAGTAATCGCATAGATGTAGCGGAAAATGAAATAAAAAAACTTAAAAAAGAGTATGATGGAATGTATGATAACACATCAGAATTCCTTGAAAAAGTTGATCTTAAATCACAAAATTTCAAGAAACAATTAATGAAACTTAATAAAAAACTGGGTGGAAATACAATACCTGGAAAAGTTGATTTCAAATATTTGGGAATGTCAAAGAATTTAGACCAAATATTGCATTCATATAAAAATGATATTCCTTTAGAAGTGGAAAATCTCACTAAGGAAGCTCATAAGCAAATATTATTAAAAGAAAAAACTCTTTCTAGTCTTAAAACTGATATCAGAGAGATGTTTGAGAACTATAAAGACTTATTAACAATAAATACCAACTTTAACCAGTAACTCTTATAATGCATTATTTTTATATAAAATAGCAGAAAAAAAAGTTTTAATAGCAATTTAAATTTCTTTTGAACAGAATAATTCAAGTGAAAAAACTTAAAAAATACTTACGATTGAATTTTCCTTTAATTGCAATTAAAAATACAAAAAAACCCTGTTATTTCACCAAAAATCGGAATCTTATATCATGCTTTCTGATTATTCGATTTTTCTTTAACAATTCAAAGTTTTTGTTCATCATTGGTTTTAAGGCTTCAAAGTAAATGACCATTATTTTAACAAAGTTTTATAGTTATCATTTCTTTCTAATAACCTTGTACTTTTACAAGAATAATAGAAATATCATTTGAAATACATATAAATTAAAGCAATACAATTAATATCACGTTTATTTAAATCAACAACATTTATATGTAAATAAGTACAATATAAAAGAATAATTTAATAAAAACCTTTCTGAAATACATGCTTGTATTCACTCCATCGGGTTATATCATTTAGAAAAATATATGCTCCTCTTCCAAAGCGTAAACATTTTAAGAATCTTTCGGTGTGTCTTCTACATATTTCTTTGTCAGCATTCTCACATATATGAAGACCAGGATAATTTTGATCGATGAAAAAAAGTTAAATTTTTTGGGAATTTCAATAATGTGGTTTCGCATTATTATAAAAGTTTTAAGACTTTTAAACTCACTGAGACAGTCATCATCCTTGAATTCTCCATTATAAAATGTTAGCATTTTAATATTCGGCATATATTAATTTAATTTTTCGTTATCTTACTTGACAAATTAAAATTTCTAGATATTTTTAATTTCTCTATCGTATCAGGCATTAGAGATGCAGCAAATATTAAATTGTTTTCCAACATTTCTTTAGTATACTCAATATGTTTACCAAAATCTTTTAAAATTGTAATTCAGGCTTTTTAAATTTCCTCAATTTCTAAGAGAATACTTTTCAAGATTTGACAGACAAGTATCTTCGATGTCATAAACGATTTTCAAATCAACAAAATTGATCATTAATTCCTCTAAATTTTCATATAAACTAAAGATTTCTATGATTTTTAAGAAAGGCGTAGAATTATTTATGGATAACTTATGGCGTGTTATCAAATCAAGTTGTTTATTGAGAATCTCACATTTCACGACTTGTAGTGGTAATAAACCTTCTTATATTACCAAAAACCTCTGTTGCTGATGTCAGTTTAATTTTAACACAATGACAATCAATAAATCCATAAATTTTTTCAACATTTCTAATAAGATCATCATCCTTCGGGCGTACATCACTAAAAATTATCGTGCCATTTCTTTTTTTTTGCCAAACTTTTAATGATATATTTTATGGTACTTTCGTTTCCAACATATCCATGTTAGTATGGGTTCCTCTTGTCTGAATAATAAAAAACAACTTTATTGAGTTTAGGAAAACCATTAAAAATATCTCGAGCTAATATATTACGATTATACAAACACTGACAATTTTTTAAGATACTACCGAGAAGTACAATACACTCCACACTTTCATGACTCATATAAGTTAGGCATTCAACAAACAATGAATGCTGTTTTCTAATACATTTATTTGTAAAATCTAATGTCTCCACGTCACTTCTTTATTGGTGATTTAACATAAACTCCCCAGCAATTTTTTGAACTAACGGCACATGTTCCTCAGGAATATGCGTCCAACATCAAACCTGATATTGAAATTTATTTGATTATAGCGAATGATTGTTTCCCCTTCATATCGGCTCCCTTTTTTAAGTGTCTCGCAAGAACGTTTATCTTCAATAATATCAATTCTTTCCAACATTGGTATTTCACGGAGTTCTTTTAAATCTTGTTCACATTTAACAGTTAAAGAAGGAGAATCATCAATTCACATAATATACCTTTTAATTGAATCTCCACTTATTAAAAAACCATGACGTTCAGACGTTTTGGTCAAACTTTCAATATCACTAAATTTTACAATATATTTTAAAATATGTCTCCTACTATAATCAACTTCCATTAAATCTTCAAATGAGATTTCTTTTTAGGCATCTATATTTCACAACTAACGATAAAAATTAGAGCAGAAAACTTACTGGGATAACCGTTTACGTACCTACAAATAAAACAAAAATATAAATAAGAAATTACAGTAAAAAAAATTACAAAAATAAATTGCTAACTATACAGGGTAACGTATCACGGCAACGTAAAAATATAATTGTAACAAAAGATTATTAAAACATAATATAAGAAGCATTCTACATCGACTGACAAAAAAAACAAATTTCATTAGCTTATATATCTTTCAAAACATAGGCGAGAAAGTTTTTAAACACCTCTTTTTCTATTTCAAAATATCCACCGAAACTCTTACAAGGAAAATCATTTATTCTTAACTGAAAGTAAATAAGTTAAGAAATAAAAATTCGAAAATGTGGATATTTTTTCTTTTTCTTTGTTTTTGTAAATTACAAATGTTTAATAATAATGTGGGGTGTCTGTTTTACGTGTTGTGGAAAGAAAAACATATTTTGTTTTCTTACAAGAGGAATCCACAATATATTTCGAAATATCTTGGAGTATAAGAAGAACAAGTGAAATAACTAATTATTATTATCTATATCTTTATCTTCTTCTTTGTCTCTATCCTCCTGATTTTATTAAAGAAAGTACTTACCATTCTACATGTATACAATTTAAAACACGCCCGCTAGCGGCCCACAACGGAAATTAGAACCTATTTAATATAAAAAATTCGTCCTAAGTTTCAACTACATGAGTAACTCCAAAGAATTATTTTAATATAAAGAATACTGGTATAACGTTTAGAATGATTGTTAATTATTACTTTAATATTAACGTTTGCAAAAGCAGCTTTTTAAAAACGAAGAAAATCATATAACAAATGTTTGATAAAAAGTATAAGAACAATTATATCAAATTTGGTAAAATTATATATTTGATTTTTTTTAGACTAATTTTAAAAAATTTTTATTTGAAAAAAAGTTTTGTGTAAAGATTAAAATATTTTTACTCTTTGTACAGTATTTATTATTGTCAGAATTCATTAGTTAAATATAGGAGTCGGGATAATTGTAATCAACATTAAAATTGACGAAAAAAAAACTTTAATTGATAGTTAATGTAAAGTAAGTTGCACAGTAAAAAAATTATTCATAAAATCCAAAAATAATGTTTATTAAAAATTTAACAATTTGACATTATTTGATTATAATATTATAAGTTTTTAAAATTATTATCAAAGCTTTAGAATTACATTTGTTGTACTAATATTTGATTGCTTTGTTTGTCAAGTAAAATAATAAAGATAAAACTTTTTATTTATAAAAGTTATGTTTTTTATTTAGTTAAAACAAAATTATACTCTAATATTAAAATTGTGTAGCTGATTTAGTAAAATATCTGATTTTTTTTTTAATTTATGATATTTACGCTCTAAATATGAGATATTTTTTCTTTTGAACAAATATCCATATGTAAGTATAAATGGGGAAAATGTGATTTGAAAATGTATCAGCTAAATGCGTTTTATAAAGTATTTAACAATTTTTATACTTTTGGCTGTTCAATACAGTTTCCAAGAGTCTTCCTCTGAAAATGCTTTATCCACCGATACTTCATCTTCTGCCGAAAAATCTCTCTCATCTGAAGATGTTCTCTCACCTGAAGATGGATTAACGCAAAATGGTGGCGAAAGTGAACCAATCTCACAAGAGGCATCACCATTAGGAAACACAGAAGAAACAGGGGAGAATATGGAAAACGTTGATCAAAATTTAAACAGTGAAGTTAGTAATGATGAAGATAATAACTTGTCTGAAAGTTTACCACTTGTTGATTCTGATGTGTCAAATGTTGAGGAACATATAGAAGAATTTGATTCAAATTCTGATGGAGAAGCTGATATTAATAAAGGAGTGGAATTACCTGAGAAGTCAACATCAGATGAATCAGAAGCTAATGAAGTTGGTGAAGAACATATTTCAGATTCTAGCGATGATAATGATATTAATGAAGAAATTAAGTCATACGAATATGAACCAATAATTGATAGAGGATTTATAGTAGATCCAGCAGATTTACTTGATCCATCAGAGATTAAAACTAGTACAGAAGTGCCAGAAACCAAAAGTGTTAGTGATAAATCTGTTTCAGATTTTAAAAAGAAAGTTGATCATGATACAAACAATGATGTCAGCAAAAATAGTTTTATGAACGGATTGGTATGTAACTAAACTTTTTAATTTTATTCTTTTCTAGAGAAATCTCAAAAGTAAAACTAGTAGTTTCTTTGAATCTACTAAAAATAGAGTAAATAACCTATTCAAACATAGTAGAAATAGTTTCGGTAGTTTTTTCAAAAGTAGCAAAAGCACATTAAAAAATTCTCCAAAAAATCTTAAAAACAGATTTAGTGGCTTTTTTAAAAAAAAACAGTCTAAAAAATTAGTTTCAAATGGTGCCGACAAAAGAGAAAAAAGATCAGTTCTTGCACAGTCTGTAAGTTATAGTAAAACATTATTAATTCCTTCTTAGGCAAAGAAACTTGGAAAAGATATTACTAACGGATTAAAAAAAGCTGTAAATGCTACAAAAAAATTGTTTAAAAATTAATCGATATAAAATAGAGAATAAAAATACTTGAACTGGATTAGTTGAAGGTGAATATTAAAATTTTACATAAAAGAATAGGCATAAAAAAATCTTTAACCGATTGAACTATTTTTAAATATGTTAAAAATATTATCATATAAATTATAAGATAGATAACGATTTTATTATGTTCATATAAAATAATAATATTTAACCATTTTTATAATAAATTATAATAATTAAACTTATTTTTATTGATAAAGCAAAAGATTACATTTTAAAACAATTTGTAGTTGCTTAAATATTTTCAATTTTATATACAAAATAGTGTATTACTAAATTCACCCATTTCTAGTATAAAAGTGGTTAAGAAAGTTTTTCTTGTAGCAATATACGAACTTATTTGTTTTTGGAAAAAATTTCGATTAACATTTTTATAATAAAATGAGTGAATTTAGTCACACACTTTCATGTAAATAATATGTTCCATACTGTTATTTTTTAACTTATTAAATATAACAAATATTATATTTGGAGCGGATTAGAATTGGCAATTTTACTATC
This sequence comes from Strongyloides venezuelensis, assembly GCA_963280985.1. NCBI lineage: Eukaryota > Metazoa > Nematoda > Chromadorea > Rhabditida > Strongyloididae > Strongyloides > Strongyloides venezuelensis. The sequence goes on from CAUJLX010000001.1 coordinate 12,109,829, forward strand.
TGGTCCGATCCGTATGTGAATTTAGATATATTCGGGTCTGATCCACATTTATTCCAGTGTACCTCGTTAAAGTTTCTCTGAATACTGTATCAGTTTGTAGCATTCTAGATATTTTCGGTCAAAACCTCATGTATAAGTTTTGTATGGGTTAACATTGAAATTGACGGTATAAAAAGATTTAAATGATAGTCAATATAAAGTAAATAAAATATAAATATAAAAATTATACATAAAATTAAAAAATAATGTTTTCCGAGATGATACACTAAAAAGCAAAGCGTGATAAATGTCATGCTAAAAAATTTTTTCCTTTATTTTCTATAATTAATAAAATTTTATTAGCTTGACATTTTTTTCATTCTTTTTGTAAAAGAAAAATTAATAGTCAAATTTTAACACTAGTTTAATTTTTGAAAAAAATGATTATTATAATGCACTATTTGAAAATCTATAGGTAAAATAAATAATAGCAATCTCGAAAATAAATTAATTTATTTTAAATAAAAAATGTAGACATTAAAATATAATTTATTTTTAATATAAAAGAAAAATATAAAAACATTTTAAATTTTGTTAAAATTTTTACTATTTTTAAATTATAATATTTCTAAGACCCTTTTAAATTGCTTCTATAACGTATAAAATTGCTATTTTTAGAGCTGGTTAAGAATAATATTTTTTTAATGTAGTTTTAAATTATCTCATAAACATCTAATTTTTCAAATACAGTTAGAAGTATTAAAAGAAGTAATAAATGACTTACTGAATTACAAGTTATCTTGAGAAGACAGTAATCTTTATTATTCAAAGCTTTTAATATTTGAAAAAAGCCACAATTACTTTAAAGATTTTATTTTCAATGTTATATTTTTTAGCCTTTTTTAACTATTACAACACAAACCTTTACGATTATGATATTCCTGTTTCGTTTCTAGTTTTCAATGAAAAATAAAAAATATTGAAACTTTTATTGTCTAACAAGGATAGATATTCGTTTATAACCTGTTTAAGCTTCTTTGGAAAGTACATCTATAGTTACAACTATTTTTTATTAGATCTTCTGCTATTGATGTTTAACTTTTAATAATTTAAAGTGCATATATTTATATATTCAAAATAAATTTCTTCGAAAATTTAAATAAAAATAATTCTTAAAAATATATCATTAAAATTTTTATACATTTATCTAGAAAGAACAATGACGTTTTCATCTATAAAAGTTTGTAATGAAAACTTTAAGTTGCTTAATTAAAATTTTATCAAAAAAAGATATAAAAAACAGGCTTGAATTACTGGCAAAAAATGATAATGTTGTGAAAAATGCTTTAAAATATATAAAAATTTGTAATAATGATATTGAAATGTTTCAAAGAGAAGAAATTCACGTTAAAACAATAATTTTTTCTTTAATTTTTTTAAATAAACTGTTAATTTTAACTATAACAAGCATTGTTTAGTGAATACATTTGTTTCCATAATATTTACGAAAGAAATTGTTATATAAAATTTATTAAGTTTTTTGAGTTAAGTAGAAAGTTTTCAAAATCGATTAACTATTGTCCATTGAAATAATTTTTTGAAAGATAATTTTAAGTACTCGGCTTACATTTTCTCCAATTTCTTTTAAATCATTACAAACTAATTCATTGGAGGCTTATCTTTTCATATTTGGTAGAAAACAAAATGATATTGAAGAAAATAATTTTCATAAAATTACAAATTTTAGATTCAAATTTCTTAACGTGATTTTTTTTTCTATAACGTAACACTAAATTTACGTCACGTTAGAATTTTATAATTTGAATTATTTATGCTTAATATTCATTATGAATATCTAATTTTTTATAGCCACAAACGTTACGATTTCCTTTTTAATGTAACAAAATGACATTATTTAAATACGGTATATATCTGTTGTTTATTATAACATGACATTTTTTTAAATATTTACCAAACCTTTAAAATAATATTTTACTTTACTAATATTTGGCAGTAATATTTGCTAAGTAATATAAATTAATATGAATAAAACTTTTATATGATTAAAAGTTATGTTTTTTATTTAGGTAAAACAAAATTATAAACTAATATTAAAATTGTGTAATTGATTTAGTAAAATAATTGATTTTTTCTTTTAAATTATGGTATTTACATTCTAAATATGAGGTATTTTTTCTTTTGAACAAATATCCATACGTAAGTATAAATGGGGAAGATGTGATTCGAAGATGTATCATCAAAATGCATTTTATAAAATATTTTACTATCTTTGTACTTTTGGCCGTTCAATATAGTTTTCAAGATACTAATAATTCTACTCCTTCAAATGAAGCACAAACTCCTTGTAATGCTCCTGAATGTACTACTAAAACTAGAGTTTTTAACGCTACACAAAAGTCACCAACAGATTCTGTTGCTAGAAAGAAAAGAGGACTTCTTGGAAAAATGGTATGTTATATAAAATTACTTTTAATTGTTCTTTAGGGTGGAAAGATGGCAGTAAAGTTATTAAATCAAGCTGGAGGCAAAATGTTAAGTAAATTTTTCTAAAAGTGTTCTAACATATTTTACATTTAAAATATTTTCACGGAATTGGTTTCGTAATGAATATTATTATTTTACATCAAATCCCATGCATAATATAATCTTTTGTCAAGAAATTTGTTTTAAATTAATTAAAAATATTAAATATAAGATATATGATTATGTTGTGGTTATATAAAATATTAATATTTTATCGTTTTTTTAATAAACTATAATAATTAGATTAAATGTTTTTACTGTTAATATAATAATTTGAGTATCAACACGGTATTTATGTGTATTATTATATACATTTCTTCAAATTAAAAAAATATGAAAAGTTGAACAAATTAATTTTTACATGCACATCGAAATAACTATTACTTATATTTGATCATTAAATGTTACACCAATCAATATAACTTTGGAAAAATAAGTGAATTTTATTATTTAAATAAGAAAAATTATACGGTAACTGTAAATCTATGACTAAAATTATAAAGTTAGGAAATATTTAAAGAAATTAAAACCTTTTTAATATAAAAAATTTGTTTTAAGTTTCAATTACATGTGTAATCCATAGAATTATTTAATTATAAAGAACATAGGTAAAAATTTTATGATAAATTTTAATTTTTATATTAATAATAACTTTTGTAAATTTAACTTTTTTAAGAACTAAGGAAATCACATATAAAATATTTTACAAAAGGTATAAGAAAGTTATATAAAATTTAGTAAAATAATAATTTTTGGTTTTTCATAAAGACTGGTATTGAAGAATTTCTAGTTGAAAAAATTTTTACTCTATATACATTACTTACCATTTTCAGGATTCATTGATTATTATAGGATCCGATATAGTTATAGTCAACATTAAAATTGACGAAAAAAAGTCTTAATTCATTGTTAATGTAGGTAGATAAAACATAACATTAAAAAAATATCCTTAAAATTAAAAAATAATGTTTATCAAAAATCTAACACAATTACATTATTTGATTATAATATTTCTAGAGTTGTTTATTATAATATTATATTTTTTTTAATATTATTGTCAAAGCTTTATAATTATATTTTGCTGTAATAATATTTGATTGCTTTGTTTGTCAAGTAAAATAATATAGATAAATCTTTTTTATGGATAAAAATTATGTTTTTTTTATGTAAAACAAAATAATACTCTAATATCAAAATTGTGTAGTTGATTTAGTAAAATAATTGATTTTTTCTTTTAAATTATAGTATTTACATTCTAAATATGAGACATTTTTTCTTTTAAACAAATATCCATATGTAAGTATAAATGGGGAAAATGTGATTTGAAAATGTATCAGCTAAATGCGTTTTATAAAGTATTTAACAATTTTTATACTTTTGGCTGTTCAATACAGTTTCCAAGAGTCTTCCTCTGAAAATGCTTTATCCACCGATACTTCATCTTCTGCCGAAAAATCTCTCTCATCTGAAGATGTTCTCTCACCTGAAGATGGATTAACGCAAAATGGTGGCGAAAGTGAACCAATCTCACAAGAGGCATCACCATTAGGAAATACAGAAGAAACAGGGGAGAATATGGAAAACGTTGATCAAAATTTAAACAGTGAAGTTAGTAATGATGAAGATAATAACACGTCTAAAAGTTTACCACTTGTTCATTGTGATGTACCAAATGTTGAGGAACATATGGAAGAAATTGATTCAAATTCTGATAAAGAGGATGATAATAATGAAGAAGTAGAATTACCTGAGAAGTCAACATCAGATGAATCAGAAGTTAATGAAGTCGGTGAAGAACCTAGTTTAGATTCTAGTAATGTTAATGATATTGACGAAAAAACTATGTCATACGGATTTGAACCAGTAATTGATAGAGGATTTATAGTAGGTCCAGAAAATTTATATGATCCATCACAGATACAAACTAGTACAGAAGTACCAAAAATTGGAAGTGTTAGTGATAAACCTGTTTCAGATTTTAAAAAGAAAGTTGATCATGGTACAAACAATGATGTCAGCAAAAATAGTTTTATGAACGGATTGGTATGTAACTAAACCTTTTTAATTTTATTTTTTTTAGAAAAATTTTAAAAGTAAAGCTAGTGGTTTCTTTGGATCTACTAAAAATAGAGTAAAAAGCTTTTTTAAAAGTAGTAGCGATAGATTCAATAGTTTATTGAAAAGAAGCAAAAGCAAATCAAATAATTCTCCAAATAATCTTAAAAATAAATTTAGTCTCTTTTCTGGAAAAAAACACTCTAAAAAATTAGTTTCAAATGGTGCCGGAAAAAGAGAAAAAAGATCAGTTCTTACAAAGTCTGTAAGTTATAGTAAACATTTTTAATTTCTTTTTAGATGAAAGGACTTGGAAAAGATATTACTAACGGATTAAAAAAAGTTGTAAATGGTACAAAAAAATTTTTTCAAAACTAAATCGAAATAAAATAGAGAATAAAAATACTTGAACTGGATTAGTTGAAGGTGAATATTAAAGTTTTACATAAAATACTATGCATAATATAATCTTTAACCGATTGAACTATTTTTAAATATGTTAAAAAGATTATCATATAAATTATAAGATAGATATACGATTTTATTATGTTCATATAAAATAAAAATATTTAATCATTTTTATAATAAATTATAATAATTAAATTTAAACTTATTTTTATTAATAAAGTAAATGATTACATTTTAAAATAATTTGTGATTTTAAAAATATTTTCTATTTTATATACAAAATAGCGTATTACTGAATTCACCCATTACTAGTATAAAAATGGCCAAGCAAGTTTTTCTTATAACAATATACGAATTAATTTGTTGTTGGAAAAAATTTCGATGAGCACTTTTATAATAAATTGAGTGAATTTTGTCATACACTTCTAGTGCAATAATATATTCCATACTGTTATTTTTTAACTTATTAAAGATAACAAGTATTATATTTGGAGCGGATTAGAATTGGTAATTTTACTATATGCTCCGATCCGTATATGACATTAGATATATTCGGGTCTGATCTACATCCATTCTAGTGTATCTCGTAAAAGTTTCTATGAATGCTGTATCAGTTTGTAGCATTCTAGATATTTTCGGTCGAAACCTCATGTATAAGTTTTGTATGGGTTAACATTGAAATTGACGGTATAAAAAGATTTAAATGATAGTTAATATGAAGTAAATAAAATATAAATATAAAAATTATACATAAAATTAAAAAATAATGTTTTCCGAGATGATACACTAAAAAGCAAAGCGTGATGAATGTCATGCTAAAAAATTTTTTCCTTTATTTTCTATAATTAATAAAATTTTTTTAGCTTGACATTTTTTTCATTCTTTTTGTAAAAGAAAAATTAATAGTCAAATTTTAACACTAGTTTAATTTTTGAAAAAAATGATTATTTCAATGCACTATTTAAAAATTATAAGTAAAATAAATAACAGCGATCTCGAAAATAAATTAATTTATTTCAAATAAAAAATGTAGATATTAAAATATAATTTATTTTTAATATAAAAGAAAAATATAAAAACATTTTAAATTTTGTTAAAATTTTTACTATTTTTAAAGTAGAATATTTCTAAGACCCTTTAAAATTGCTTCTATAATGTATAAGATTGCTATTTTTAGAGATGGTTGTGAACAATATTTTTTAATGTAGTTTTAAATTATCTCATAAACATCTAATTTTTCAAATACAATTAGAAGTATTCAAAGAAGTAAGAAAATTTTTTACTGAATTACAAGTTATCTTGAGAGACAGTAATCTTTATTATTCAAAGCTTTTAATATTTAAAAAAAGTCACAATTACTTTAAAGATTATATTTTCAATGTTATATTTTTTAGACTTTTTAATTACTACAACACAAACCTTTACGATTATGATATTCCTGTTTCGTTACTAGTTTTCAATGAAAAATAAAAAATATGAAACTTCTATTGTCTAACAAGGATGGATATTTGTTTATAATCTGCTAAGGCTTCTTTTGAAAGTACATCTATAGTTACAACTATTTTTTATAAAATTTTCTGCTATTACTGTTTAACTTTTAATAATTTAAAATGCGTATATTTATGTATTCAAATTAAATTTCTTCGATAATTTTAATAAAAATAATTCTTAAAAATATATTATTTAAATTTTAATACATTTATATAGGAAGAACAATGACGTTTTCATCTATAAAAGTTTGTGATGAAAACTATAAGTTGCTTAATTAAAATTTTACCAAAGAAAGATATAAAAAACGGGCTTGAATTACTAGCAAAAAATGATAATGGTATGAAAAATACTTTAAAAAATATAAAAATTTGTAATAATGACATTAAAATAATTCATAGAGAAGAAATTCACTTTAAAACAATAACTTTTTCTTTAATATTTTTTGATCAACTGTTAGTTTTAACTATAACAAGCATTGTTTAGTGAATACATTTGTTTCCATAATATTTACGAAAGAAATTGTTATATAAAATTTATTACGTTTTTTGAGTTAAGTAGAAAGTTTTTAAAATCGATTAATTGTTGTTCATTGAAATTATTTTTTGAAAGATATTTTTAAGTACTCGGTTTACATTTTCTCCAATTTCTTTTAAATCATTATAAACTAGTTCATTGGGAACAAATATATTCATATTTGATAGAAAGCAAAATGATATTGAAGAAAATAATTTTCATAAACTTACAAATTTTTATTCAAATTTCTTAACGTGATTTTTTTTCCATAACGTAACACTAAATTTACGTCACGTTAGAATTTTATAATTTGAATTATTTTTTGCTTTATATTCATTATGAATATCTAATTTTTTATAGCCAAAAACGTTACGATTTCCTTTTTAGTGTAACAAAATGACATTATTTAAATACGGTATATATCTGTTGTTTTTTAGAACATGACATTTTTTTTAAATATTTACCAAACCTTTAAAATAATATTTTACTTTACTAATATTTGGTAGTAATATTTGTTAAATAATATAAATTAATATAAATAAAACTTTTATATGATTAAAAGTTATGTTTTTTATTTTGGTAAAACAAAATTATACTTTAACGTTAAAATGATGTAATTAATTTAGAAAAATCAAATTGTTTTTTTGTTAAATTGTAATATTTACATTACAAATATGAAAAATTTCTCTTTCAAAAAAATACCCTTACATAGGTATAAATTAAGAAGATGTGATTTGGAAATGTATCGACAAAATGCATTTTATAAAATATTTTACTGTCTTTGTACTTTTGGCTGTTCAATATAGTTTTCAAGATACTACTACTCTTACTCTTTCAAATGTAGCACCAACCCCTTGTAATACCTCTGAATGTACTACTAAAACTGGAGTTTTTAATGCTACACAACTGTCACCAACAGATTCTGTTACTAGAAAGAAAAAGAGGACTTTTTGGAAAAATGGTATGTTATATAAAATTACTTTCAATTGTTCTTTAGGGTGGAAGTATGGCAAGAAAGATATTAGGTAAAGCTGGAGGCAAAATGTTAAGTAAATTTTTATAAAAGTGTTCTAACATATTTTACATTTAAAATATTTTCACGGAATTGGTTTCGTAATGAATATTATTATTTTACATCAAATCCAACGCATAATATAATCTTTTGTCAAGAAATTTGTTTTAAATTAATTAAAAATATTAAATATAAGATATATTATTCTATTATGGTTATGTAAAATATTAATATTTTATTGTTTTTTAATAAACTATAATCATTAGATTAAATGTTTTTACTGTTAATTTAAAAATTTTAGTATTCAACACGATATTTATGTATAGTATTATATACATTTCTTCAAATTAAAAAAATATGTAAAGTTGAACAAATTAATTTTTCATGCACATCAAAATAACTATTTTTTATATTTGATCATTAAGTTTTACATCAATTAATATAAATTTAGAAAAATAAGTGAATTTTATTATTTAAATAAGAAAAATTATACAATCATTGTAAATCTATGACTAAAATTATAAAGTTAGGAAATATTTAAAGAAATTAAAACCTTTTAAATATAAAAAATTTGTTTTAAGTTTCAATTACATTTGTAATCCATAGAATTATTAAATTATAAAGAACATAGATAAAAATTTTATAATAGTTTTTAATTTTTATTTTAATAATAACCTTTGTAAATGTAACTTATTTTAGAACTAAAGAAATCACATATATAAAGTGATTGGTATAAATATAAGCAATAAACGAGACACCAAAAGGAGTTATAATTAAGTAATCAAAATATAAATAACATTATTTTTTGTATAAGAAATTAACTAATATTTAATTATTGTAAATTGCAGGGTTTTTTTGTATAATTTGTTTTATTTGGTATTCTAAATAAAGTTTAAGTAAGCTATCCACTTGCCACCAAAATCTAAAAATTTACTATAATATTTTATAAAGGTACAAGAAAGTTATATCAAATTTAGTAAAATAATAATTTTTGGTTTTTCATAAAGACTGGTATTGAAGAATTTCTAGTTGAAAAAATTTTTACTCTATATACATTGCTTATCATTTTCAGGATTCATTGATTATTATAGGATTCGATATAGTTGTAGTCAACATTAAAATTGACGAAAAAGGACTTAATTTTTTGTTAATGTAAGTAGATAAAACATAACATAAAAAAATTATCCTTAAAATTAAAAAATAATGTTTATAAAAAATCTAACAAAATTACATTATTTGATTATAATATTTCTAGAGTTATTTATTATAATATTATATTTTTTTTAAAATTATTATCAAAGCTTTATAAATATTTTTTGCTGTACTAATATTTGATTGCTTTGTTTGTCAATTAAAATAATACAGATAAAACTTTTTTATGGATAAAAGTTATGTTTTTATTTAGGTAAAACAAAATTCTTCTCTAATATTTAAATCGAGTAGTTGATTTAAGTAAAATAATTGATTTTTTTTTAAATTATGATATTTACACTCTAAATATTAAATATTTTTTCTTTTGAACAAATATCCATACGTAAGTATAATGGGGAAGACATATTTCGAAAATGTATCAGCTAAATGCGTTTTATAAAGTATTTAACAATTTTCATACTTTTGGCTGTTCAATACAGTTTCCAAGAGTTTTCCTCTGAAAATCTTTTACCCACTGAAACTTTATCTTCTGCCGAAAAATCTCTCTCATCTGAAGGTGTACCCTCATCTGAAAATGGATTGATGCAAAGTGATGACGAAAGTAAAACAGACTTACAAGAGGCATCATCATTAGAAAACGCAGAAGAAACAGGGGAGAATATGGAAAACGTTGAACAAAATTTAAACAGTGAAATTAGTAATGATGAAGAGAATAACTCGTCTGAAAGTTTACAATTTGTTAATTCTGTAGTGCCAAGTGTTGAAGAACATACAGAAGTATTTGATTCAAATTCTGATGGAGAAGGTGATATTAGAGAAGAAGTAGAATTACCTGAGAAGTCAACATCAGATGAATCAGAAGTTAATGAAGTCGGTGAAGAACCTAGTTTAGATTCTAGTAATGTTAATGATATTGACGAAGAAACTATGTCATACGGATATGTACCAGTAATTGATTCAGGATTTATAGTAGATGACAATTCTATTGTACAACCCATTTTTGATGTTGATGAAGGATTTATAGTAGATAGAGAAAATTTAATTGATCCATCACAGATACAAACTAGTACAGAAGTGCCAGAAACCAGCAGAGCTATAAAAAAACCTGTTTCAAATTCAATAAAGACAGTTGATCTTAGTAAAAACAATGATGTCAGCAAAAATAGAGTCACAAACGGATTGGTATGTATTTAAACTTTTTGTTTTTATTTTTTTTTAGAAAACATTTGGAAGTAAAGTTGGTAGTTTCTTTAAATCTGCCAAAAATAAAGCAAAAAATATTTTCAAAAGTAGTAGCAATGGTTTTAATAGTTTATTCAAAAGTAGCAAAAGCAAATTAAAAAAATTCTCCAAAAAATCTTAAAAATAGATTTAGTCTCTTTTCTGGAAAAAAACACTCTAAAAATTTAGTTTCAAATGGTGCCAACAAAAGAGAAAAAAGATCAGTTCTTACACAGTCTGTAAGTTATAGTAAATCATTTTTAATTTTTTCTTAGGTGAAGGAACTTGGAAAAGATATTACTAAAGGATTAAAAAAAGCTGCAAATGCTACAAAAAAATTGTTTAAAACTAAATCGAAATAAAATAGAGACTAAAAATACTTGAACTGGATTAGTTGAAGGTGAAATTAAAGTTTAACATAAAAAATTAGGCATAATATAATCTTTAACCGATTGAACTATTTTTAAATATGTTGAAAATATTAGCATATAAATTATAATAATTAAATTTAAATTTATTTTTATTAATAAAGCAAAAGATTACATTTTAAAACAATTTGTAGTTTCTTAAATATTTTCAATTTTATATACAAAATAGTGTATTACTAAATTCACCCATTACTAGTATAAAAATGGCCAAGCAAGTTTTTCTTATAACAATATACGAATTAATTTGTTGTTGGAAAAAATTTCGATAAGCACTTTTATAATAAAATGGGTGAATTTAGTCATACACTTCCAGTGCAATAATATATCCCATACTGTTATTTTTAAACTTATTAAATATAACAAGTACTATATTTGGAGCGGATTAGAATTGGCAATTTTACTATCTGCTCCGATCCGTATGTGACATTAGATATATTTGGGTCTGATTCACATACATTCCAGTATACCTCGTAAAGGTTCCTATGAATGCTATATTAATTTTTAGTATTCCTGGCATTTTCGGTCAAAAACATCGTGTTTAGGTTTTGTATGTAATGATCATTGAAATTGACTGTATAAAAAAATTTAAATGATAGTTAATATAAAATACATAAAACATAAATATAAAAATTATTCGTAAAATTCAAAAATAATGTTTTCCAAGATGCTAACATAATGACATTGTTTAAATACGGTATATATGTGTTGTTTATTATAACATGACATTTTTTTAAATATTTACCAAACCTTTAAGGTAATACTTTTAATTACTAATATTTAGTAGTAATATTTGTTAAATAATATAAATTAATATAAATAAAACTTTTATATGATTAAAAGTTATGTTTTTTATTTTGGTAAAACAAAATTATACTTTAACGTTAAAATGATGTAATTAATTTAGAAAAATCAAATTGTTTTTTTGTTAAATTGTAATATTTACATTATAAATATGAAATATTTTTCTTTCAAAAAAATACCTTTTACGTAGGTATAAATGAAGAAGATGTGATTCGAAGATGTATCATCAAAATGCATTTTATAAAATATTTTACTATCTTTGTACTTTTGGCCGTTCAATATAGTTTTCAAGATACTAATACTTATACTTCTTCAAATGTAGCACCAACTCCTTGTAATGCCTCTGGATGTACTACTAAAACTAGAGTTTTTAACGCTACACAACAGTCACCAACAGATTCTGTTGCAAGAAAGAAAAGAGGACTTTTTGGAAAAATGGTATGTTATATAAAATAACTTTCAATTGTTCTTTAGGGTGGAAAGATGGCAATAAAATTACTTAATAAAGCTGGAGGCAAAATGTTAAGTAATTTTTTATAAAAGTGTTCTAACATATTTTACATTTAAAATATTTTCACGGAATTGGTTTCGTAATGAATATTATTATTTTATATCAAATACCACACATAATATAATCTTTTGTCAGGAAATTTGTTTTAAATTAATTAAAAATATTAAATATAAGATATATGATTCTATTATGGTTATGTAAAATATTAATATTTTATCGTTTTTTTAATAAACTATAATTATTAGATTAAATGTTTTTACTGTTAATATAATAATTTCAGTATTCAACACGATATTTATGTATAGTATTATATACATTTCTTCAAATTAAAAAAATTTTAAAAGTTGAACAAATTAATTTTCCATACACATCAAAATAACTATTATTTATATTTAATTATTAAGTTTTACACCAATCAATATAATTTTGGAAAAATAAGTGAATTTTATTATTTAAATAAGAAAAATTATACGGTAACAGTAAGTCTATGATTAAAATTATAAAATTAGGAAATATTTAAAGAAATTAAAACCTTTTTAATATAAAAAATTTGTTTTAAGTTTCAATTACATGCGTAAATCCATATAATTATTTAATTATTAAGTACACAGGTAAAAATTTTATAATAGATTTTAATTTTTATTTTAATAATAACCTTTGTAAATGTAACTTATTTAAGAACTAAGGAAATCACGTATATAATATTTTCTAAAAGGTATACAAAAGTTATATCAAATTTAGTAAAATAATAATTTTTGGTTTTTCATAAAGACTGGTATTGAAGAATTTCTAGTTGAAAAAATTTTTACTCTATATACATTGCTTATCATTTTCAGGATTCATTGATTATTATAGGATTCGATATAGTTATAGTCAACATTAAAATTGACGAAAAAAAGACTTAATTATTTATTAATGTAGGTAGATAAAACATAACATAAAAAAATTATCCTTAAAATTAAAAAATAATGTTTATAAAAAATCTAACAAAATTACATTATTTGATTATAATATTTCTAGAGTTATTTATTATAATATTATATTTTTTTAAAATTATTATCAAAGCTTTATAAATATTTTTTGCTGTACTAATATTTGATTGCTTTGTTTGTCAATTAAAATAATACAGATAAATCTTTTTTATGGATAAAAAATATGTTTTTATCTAGGTAAAACAAAATTATACTCTAATATTAAAATTGTGTAGCTGATTTAATAAAATAATTGATTTTTTCTTTTAAATTATGGTATTTACATTCTAAATATGAGGTATTTTTTCTTTTGAACAAATATCCATACATGAGTATAAATGGGGAAGATGTAATTCGAAAATGTATCAGCTAAATGCGTTTTATAAAGTATTTAACAATTTTCATACTTTTGGCTGTTCAATACAGTTTCCAAGAGTCTTCCTCTGAAAATCTTTTACCCACTGAAACTTTATCTTCTGCCGAAAAATCTCTCTCATCTGAAGGTGTACCCTCATCTGAAAATGGATTAACGCAGAATGATGGCGAAAATGAAACAGAATCACAAGAGGAATCACCATTAGAAAACGCAGAAGAAACAGGGGAGAATATGGAAAACGTTGAACAAAATTTTAACAGTGTAGTTAGTAATGATGAAGAGAATAACGTGTCTGAAGGTTTACCACTTGTTGATTCTGATGTGGAAAATGTTGGAGAATCAATGAATGAAAATGGTTCAAATTCTGATGGAGAGGATAGTAATAATGATGAAGAAAAATTACCTGTGGAGTTAAAATCAGAAATTCCAAATGTACCAGAAGTTAATGAATTTAGTGAAGAACCTAGTTTAGATTCTAGTAATGCTAATGAAATAAATCAAGAATCTGAGTCGTACGAATTTGAACCAATAATTGATAGAGGATTTATAGTAGATCCAGAAAATTTAATTGATTCATCACAGATACAAACTAGTACAGGAGTACCAGAAACCAGAAGAGTAAGTGATAAACTTGTTTCAGATTCTAAAGAGAAACTTGATGTTAGTACAAACAATGATGTCAGCAAAAATAAATTTACTACTGGATTGGTATGTATCTAAACTTTTTAATTTTTTTTTTTTAGAAAACATTAGGAAGTAAATTTGTTAATTTCTTTGGATCTACTAAAAATAAAGCAAAAAACTTTTTTAAAAGTAGTAGCAATAGATTAAATAGTTTTTTCAAAAGTAGCAAAAGCAAATTAAAAAATTCTCCAAAAAATCTTAAAAATAGATTTAGTGGCTTTTTTCAAAAAAAACATTCTAAAAAATTAGTTTCAAAGGGTGCCGACAAAAGAGAAAAAAGATCAGTTCTTACAAAGTCTGTAAGTTATAGTTAATCATTTCTAATTTCTTCTTAGGCAAAGGGTCTTGGAAAAGATATTGCTAAATTATTTAAAACTAAATCGAAATAAAATAGGGAATAAACATACTTGAACTGGATTAGTTGAAGGTGAATATTAAAATTTTACATAAAATACTATGTATAATATGATCTTTAACCGATTGAACTATTTTTAAATATGTTAAAAATATTATCATATAAATTATAAGATAGATATACGATTTTATTATGTTCATATAAAATAATAATATTTCACCATTTTTATAATAAATTATAATAATTAAATTTAAACTTATTTTTATTGATAAAGCAAAAGATAACATTTTAAAACAATTTGTAGTTTCTTAAATATTTTCAATTTTATATACAAAATAGTGTATTACTAATTTCACCTATTTCTAGTATAAAAATGGCCAAGCAAGTTTTTCTTATAACAATATACGAATTAATTTGTTGTTGGAAAAAATTTCGATGAACACTTTTATAATAAAATGAGTGAATTTAGTCATACACACTGCGAGATATTGATGATTTATCCGGTCTGTTGTTGAAGCTACAAAAGTCTCTTCTTTCGTCGTAATCATGTAAGATACAAAACTACTTTTAACAATTTCAAAATGCTGTATAATTTTGTCCAAATAAGTTTCATTGATTTTGAAGGATTTTTCATCTGTCTCCAAAACTTTTATGTTTTTAAAAAAATTTTTAAACTCCTGTGTTTAACCGTTGTGAGTATTAACAAGTAAAATTTTATGAGATCTGGTGTCAAGGTATGCCAGAGAATACAAGACTAACAAAAACTATCAATTATATAAAGACTTTATTATTTTAAATTGTGGCCACCTAAAGAACATACAATAAACATATACAATAAAACATAGGTACTTACAATTTAAAGGAAGGATATTACTTAATAAGCTTAAGTAGAAATGATAAGAAATAATGAGATAATTAAATTTTTAAAATGGGGAATGATTTTGGAATGGCTTTTGGCATGCTGTTTCAAAATATAAAAGTATAAAAGTCCAGGGCTTCCTCATAAGATGTAAACTCATCTTATTAACACTAGGTTTACGGGACGCGTCAATTTGGCGCACTTTGAATTTTTTTAGAGTTATTAATATCTTTATAAATTTATATTTTTTTTCTTTGTATGACTTTTTTTTATTGATCGAGGGAAATATAAATTGATGTCTATTTTTTTAAAAATGTCGAATTACTGAACTTGTCTATATGATATACCTATCTTTACGTAATGCGTCAAATTGACAAAAGCACAATATAGACTAAATTATAAATAAACATGTATAACAACACCTATAATATATTGCAATGTATATAATACTTTTAATCGTTTTTTCATCTGGTATCGTAGTTCCAAATGAAACTAGCAATAAACAATTTTTGTCAAAAAGCGACCTCTAGAAGAAACACAAAGTGTCAATCAAGCGCTAAGAGATTTTGCAGATGCCTGTTGCAAGTTCTGTTTTGAAATATATTTCGAGAACCTTTTTTTATACTTTTTTGACAAAAAGTCCTTTTTATTATCTTGATATGTCAAGAATAATAAGCAAAATTTTACAAAAAATTAGTTAATATAAGTGAGGAATGCTCCGGTTCTGAAGAAGATACTGTTAGAATGATTCAAACCGATGATGAAAGCGAGATTTTTGAGTCCGATGAAACTATGCAATGAATTGAATTATCAGACAGTGAAAAAGAAAATTGTCAAAAGTTATGTCCTCGCAGAAAAAAGATGCGTGCCTTTTCCGATTCTGAATCCGAGAATGAAACAATTATTTCTGGTTCTTTCCAAAGTTTAGAAGCATTTTGCCATACAGAGATAGCGGTAAATGGAACAACCTGGTCAAAATTGGAAGTAGGTGGTTCAAGTGGTCGCTATCCTATTCACCAAATTTTCAAAGGCATCGCTGGGCCTAGTGGGTATGAAAAACGAAATGTAATAGAAGGAAGTGTAAGCAGTGCTTTTTTTATCATAACACAAAAAATGATAGATCACATCAAAACTTGCACTGAAGAGGAAACAAATCGCGTTTTGAAAGAATATTGGAAAAATTTCTACTAAAAAATTGCTTGCGTTTATTGGGATCTTGTACGCTAGGGGTGCGTATGAAGCAAACTCTCTAAATGCTTTTTATTTTTGGTCTAAGGAGTGGGGACTACCTTTTTTTGTAATACGATGCCTAGAAATGAATTTATCCAAATTCTCTGTTTTGTTCGCTTTGACAAAAAAAACAGATCGATTTGAACGATTATGCACAGACAAGTTTGCAATGATATCTGAAATTTGGAATCAATTTATAAATAATAGCCAATGTTGTTATAAACCACACGAGAATATTTCAACAAACGAGCAACTTTTCCCTACAAAAGCCCGCTGCAAGTTTACTCAATACATGGCAAATAAATCTCACAAATTTGACATAAAGTTTTGGTTGGCAGTAGATGTTTAGTCTAAATACATTATAAATGAGTTCCCGTATTTAAGTAAGGATGAAACACGATCTTCAACACCCTTAGGCGAAGTTGTGGTCATGAAATTAGCTAAACCATATCTTCACCAAGGCAGAAATATAACCACGGATAATTTTTTCACCAGTATTTCTTTAGCCGAAAATTTAGTTTAAAAAAAAACCAGTTTAGTTGGAACTATTCAATCCAATAAGAGAGAACTTCCAAAGTCAGCAAAAATTAAGAAAGATAAAATGACTTTGTATTCACCAGAGCATTATAAATCAGGAAATTGCATACTGACAATCTATAAAAGTAAGGTAAACCTAAAGGTGCTATTACTAAATACAAAGCATACTTTTGTAACAGTAAAAGATAATAAGAAACATAAACCAGAAACAATAATATTTTATAGTGAGACAAAGTTTGGTGTCGACGTAGTAGATCAGATGGCTTGCAAATATACTACTAAAGCAGCATCTTTTAGATGGCCTCTTCAGGTGTTTTTTAACATTTTAGACTTGGCGGCAATAAACGCTTGGATCTTATATAAAGAATGTACTGGATCGAAAATATTCAGAAAAGATTTTCTATTTCAGTTGACCAAAGAACTAGCAGAAGGAGAAACAGAAGAATACAAAAACACAGATCATAATTTCTCAATACCTACTACTTCAAAAAAACGCAGGACTTGCCAAATCGGTTTTTGTAAACGAAATAAGAGCAAAATACCTGCAAAAAATGTGAAAACGTTGTTTGCGGAAAGTACATGAATAAAATTGAATATTTGTGCAAAAAATGTGCGAAATAAAAGGCAAATTAATTTTTTTTTTTTTAAATTTTTGAAGAATTAAAAAGTTTTATAGTTAAAATAACATATGTTTTTATTTAAATAAAAGCTTAAATTACATTCTTTCCTTATGTTTTTATATGTATTTTTCATGCGTCAAATTGACGCGTTTCGTAGAAGTAGATATATCAAAAAACTTCCGCAAACCTAGTGATAATAATGTTTTTTTTAAAAATTTAAAAATCTTAATCTTTACTTTTTTTTGTATTTTTAGAGCTTTTTATATCATTACAAGTTAAATAATTTTTATATTTAATAATAAAAAAATTAAATATATAATAATTGCAATTTGTATAGTTTTGAATCTTTTTAAAAATGTTTAATAGTAAGTCAAATTTCAAACATTATGTCTTTTTTATTAACAAATAAATTCAAATTCTAGAAAGATGCCGTCTCTATAATATTATTCTTACAAAGTTAAAAAAATTTCTTTTTCTACAAAAATGTTAGTTATTAAAATCAACAAATATACTAAAAAAATTTTTTGGATAAAAAGAATCATTTCATTTAATATTTTTCTCATAAAAAACCACATTTTTTTATCTAAATGTAGCATTAACAACAAAATTTCAGATAGTAAGCAAGACATGGGTAAAAAAATTTATATTTTTACAAATTTATATATATATGATAACCCATAATATCTTAGTTATTTTTTTTAAGAAAATAATAATTATTTGTTCTTGTTAAAGATTTTGGTAGAAAATTATTTATGCATTTCTTTAAAATTTAATATTTGATAGTTTCTAGTTGTTCTAAGATACCAGGTACTTGATAAGAATCTTTTGCTAACGATCTTTTTGTCTTCTAAGCACTAACAATGTAATATTATTCTTTAGATGATTATTAAAAAATACATATATGGTAGAAATGTGTCCAAATATGTAATAATAATTGAAAATAAAAACTAATTTTCAAGTAAAATAATATTAATTATATGGGAAAATTTCATTTTCTTTTGAAACAAGGAGTTGTATCTGATTGGCTACCATATATTTTTGTTCGGTGGCAAATCATGAAAATTTTCCTTGTATATGTCATTATTGACCACCATATAAATAATATATAGTTGTAAGTCATGAAATTAAAAGATAAAATTATTCTAAACTTTTTTTTGTTTATCAATTTGTTTGTTATTATCAAATACGACTTTTTTATTATCATTAATATGCGTTGAAGTAGTGATTTTTTTTTCCTCGTTATGAGAGTACTCTCAAATTTGAGAGTGCTTTTTCAATTTTCTTATACCATTCTTAAATTAATATTGTATTATTCCAATTTCTCATATATTATATATCATAATTGTCCACCGTATATTACTTCCAAAAAATGTTAAATCCCATAATTCCTTAATTTAATTATTAGTTGATAATGTGTATACAATAATGCAAAATTATTTTATGATATTTTTGCAATACTTTTATAACATTTTATTTTTTTATATTTTTATCATTTAAATTTGACATTAATTTTAGTTTTATTTTATAATTTTAAGATTGCTTTATTTTTTTAAACTTTAAGGCTTATTCTCAAACTGTTTGGGCTACGTTATGCAGAATTATTTAGTGTTTTTAAAATCTCGGAGCTCTATTTTTAAACTGATTTAACTATACTGTGTTTTTTATACCTTTATATCTAAAGGTGAGTTTTTATGCAGTAATTTTTTTATGATATACGGATATAAATTTAAAAAAAATCATAAATTCCTTCTTATTAGTTCTACCTCCTCTTTTTTTATTTCCCAGTCTTCCATCTTTATATCCATTATTATGTTTTTGGTAAATAAGCAAACAAAAATACCACAATCATATCTATTATCTTGTTGCGGAATATTTCTACGTACTGAGTAACTTAATATTACATAGTAGTTATTTCTCATTCTAGATACTACTCTCTCCGCGACATTTTCACTAGTTGAAATTAGGGAGTCATAAATAAAAAAACAGTTTTTAGATCCATTTAGATACCCTAGTACCCAATGCGATCCTTTTTTATGAACTCCTGCAGTATTCATAGGCATAAATACATTTTCGTATTTACATAATTCCATTTTCAAATATTAACTTAAGTCCATCATCTATAAGTTTCTTATTCTCAATTTTATAAAGACTTTCATATCCTAAGATTGTAGATATATGGACATTTAAGATATAATTTTTCCCCTGAAAATTTATTCCTATTTCATTTAAAATAATATTTTCTTTATCCATATCTGTGAACCACTGTTTGTGGATATTTTTTTTTATCGTTATCACCATCATCACAACTTCCATATTCTATTTTAACTTTCTTCACAGCTTTTATTTTTGTGATAGCACTCAAGAATTTATTTGAATCTCCACTTTTGATATAATTATCAAATGCCTCATTTTTATCGTTCATTTTTGTTCTTTGTAGTAATTTTGGAGCATATTTCAAGTCATCACTTCTGTAATTTCCCATTTCTTTACTAATGATCTTGAATCTTTCTATTCTTAATTGTTTTATTCCTATTTCTGTATCTAATTGTAGGTGTAGTAAAGCTTCTGTATACCTTTCTTAATCCTAAAGATGGTCCCATTTTTACATAACGTGATAAAGAAGCATGATATATTTCTATGTCATTGGTTGTGATTGTATTTTGTTAATATTTTGATAACATTTTTGTCGTTTCTATGTTTGACCAATTATTCAAAAAATAGTTTTTGAATTCTAACCATTTAATTCTAATATCAACATTATCTTCAAAACTAATAATTTTATCAATTATAGGTCCAGCTTTTTCATGAATTCTACTATATGGAAGAACATAAATGGAGAAAATATTTCCTATGTTGAGCGAGTATTCAGATTCAGCCCTTTTTTCTTTTATAAACGTCTCCATGATTCCTGTGTTTCTAAATACTTTAAAAATGGTTTTCATAAAATGAAATGTACAAAGGCCTATTTTCTCAGCTCCAAATCTTGATTTCAAAATATTTACAACAGTTATCTCTTTATCAAGTAACCAACGATCAAAAGAGTAAGAAATGTTATATTTTTCAAATTTTAATTCAATGAAATTGAGAAGTTCATCATAGGAGTCTTTTTTTTATTCTTCATCAAACAGTATATCAGTGGAACAAAAATATTTTGGCCGTTTATGTTGATCCTTCCCATTACTGTATAGAGCTGTACATAATCTTTTTCTACATAACGGAATATTCCATCAGAAACTACAACATCAGCTCTTGGCAATCTTATCAAATTTTTTTCTGTAGCAAATATCATTATGTTTTTGGATTTGTATGCATAAAGGTTCTCTGGATCTGCAGTTGTCGAATATAATGTTGGTATAAATTTTGCTTCTATTTTGGATGCAAATAATTTCTCTTTATCTGAATCACAAACTACATTGTAAATTCTTTTTTTAATACCATAATATGTCTAAAAGATAATGTCAAAATTGTCGATTTAAGAACCTACTTTAAAATTTAATGTAAATTCAGAAGCAGGGATGTTATTTTTTAAGCAATAATTTATCATATTCTCTTTAAACTCTTGATGTATAACATTTGGACACAGTATAGAATTCAAACATTTTAGTATAAATAAGTACTCATAATGGATTGCAATAAATTCAATCAACAAAATTGGCTTCAGTTATTATTATGAATGGATTTTAGTATAACTGGTGTACCATTTTCAATCTTTGCTGTTGAAGCACAAGTCTCTACAAATGAAAAAATATGTGAACTTATAATTATCAGAATTTGTATGACTAACCTTGTAAAGAATTTTCTGCTTTTTTACACTCTTTACAACTGAAATTTTCTGTTTGAGAAGAAAAATCAAATTTAGTTGTTTTTTCTTTTCTTGTTTTATTATAAACTTTTTTTAAAATGTAAGTGTTATCCACAATTTTTAATAAATCTTTCTCTTTAGAGTTATTTTTAATAAAACAGAGATTGCTGTTCTTTCGTTCTGATAATACATTATGGACAAATAGACCTGAATCAATTAAATCAAATGTCTGTAAGTTATGAATAACAAAATTCGGTTGAAAATTTTGTGTATCCATGCTTTTATTAATCTCAAGATCAACTACCATTTCTTCTGGAACATAAACATTGAGAATTTGTGATTGCGTAGTTAAGATTGTTGACTGATTTTGGTAGATAATATTATTTGCAGCAAATATCATAAAATTGTAGTGGAGGAGATGGAAGAAGAGATGATGGGGCAAAAAACATTTCTGATGAAATGTAGACTTGATTTTTGTGTGCTTCGTTAATGCATTTTATCTCAAGATTCTAGAAGAAAAGTGTTATATAAAAGATCAGATTTTATTTATAAAAATTTAAAATATTTTATCATTTTGTCAAATTTATGTGCATAGTTTAATCTTATCATTTTTCAAAAACGCCAGAAGCAGACTTACTCTTAATTCCTTCAAATATGTTCTAAAAGTATTGTAACTGCAATAGTTTTTCTTTTTTACTCATAAATAATTTATAATATTTATTATAATTTAGAATTTCTCCATTTTTGATACATTCTTGGATTTCTCTTAGTATTTCTACTGGAAGAATTATTTTTCTTTTATTTTACCATCTTTGTTATAGTTTGACTATAATTATTAAATAAAAGTTAATACTACTAAAATAGGATTAAATAATTTCATTATATAAGAAGAAATTAATATAATATAATGTAAGCGATTTATTTTATGTGAGCAGAACAAAAGAATTCTTTCAATTAGTAAATTTTATTTACCTATATAAAAATTAGCATAATCCTTTTTGTATGTGTCAAAGTTGAAGTCATTGTCTTGTGATTCTCATGTGTATACCATTATTTTAATTTATTTAATAAACAACCAATATGTTATATTATAAACTATGCAATCTTCTTTTGAATATATACTTTTTGTAATCTTAATTAATTGTAATCTTTTAAAAATAATGTTTCAATTTGTTATATATAGTAAAAGATATTTCAATAGATACTTTTTTTGTTATTATTTGTTATTCTCGCAATCACTAAATTATCGTAGTTCCATACTTCTTTGAATTTTTTTATATATTTTATATGTATTCTTTATATATATAGATAATAATAAATTTCGTTTTAAATTCCTTTGTTTTATTCATTAATTATAATTTTATTGAAATAGAGCTTCTTTTTCACTATAAATGTACTGCTAAAATTGAGACTACTTTCCCATGGCACTCTCAAATTTGAGACAAATTGGTGGCCAGTCAGGTGTACCTCGAAACAAGTTCTTCTAGTGTAGTTGACTGTGAGATATCTTTCCATGTAGTGTAGATGAATCCGAAGCCTCCTTTTTGACAGTTATTTGTAAATTAGATTTCTAAGATCCCCGGGTTGTAGGTAGTAGTTGAGAATAAGGGAGGTAAGGAAGGTCGAGCAGGAGAGCTATTGAAGATTAGAAAATGTGGGAAGTCTTTTTTTCTATGTTTTTCTAATATTTTTTACAATCATGACAAAAAAATTTTCCGTTTTCAGCGCCGACATCGGCAGAAGCCTTTCCGCTGGAAACATTAACATTTTTGTACTTTGCAGGAATTTTATTCCTTCAAATTGCAAGATTTTTATTGGCATATTTCCTTTAAAATTTCAGGAAAATATTTCCTTCACTCTATAGGATTTATTTTACGACAGTGTAGGAAAATTTTTCCGCCAATTGAACATTCCACCAACTTTCCTGCAAATTGCAGGAAAGATTTTCCGTCAATTTATTTTTTGTGTTAAAATTTGCTTTTACACACTAAATTATCATCAAATTGGTTAACATTTGTAAAGTCGTTAAATATTGTTTTTTCTTCAAAAGTGTTAATATATATACAAAATTTTGTTAAAAGTTATCTTTTTTTTAAAAGTTGATAGTGTCTTTTGCCCATCATTGCTATTAAGAGTACATAGTAAATGATCCAAAATTGATTCCCAAGAAAAAACAATTATTCTATGTTGAGGATTACTTGTTAAATCAAAATATGTCGTTATTAAGAATAAATAGTTATCAGTTATTCGTAAAACAAATAATATTCCATGCCACATAAAATCTCAAGAATAAGCTTGAAAAGGAATTTAAAAAACCGATGAAAAGTATATTTTATTTATTAGTTTTATTATAATTTTAAATAAAGTTTTAAATTTTATCAACTACTTAATTTTAACACTTATTTAAAGAACTTGAGAATATGAATGGTATTGATATATGTCTTGCTTATATCCTAATTTTTATAAACATATTTTTTATATTCAATCTTTTAGAACAGTGGTATGAAAGAGATTAAGATAGTATTCAAAAAAGTTCATTCAAAAAATACATATAAACATATAAAAGAATGAAAAAACAATTGTGGGTAGGGAATATTTTTCTCATGATATGTTTTTATATGCTGATGTCACTTCAAAAGAAACAATTATTAAACTTTATTAAAGTGGAAAATTTTGTGTTTTTAACCTTCATACATCATCCTTTGATAAAAAAACAAATAATCCTATTGAACTATGTTAAAATACTAGAAAGAAGTTTTTTTCATATCTTTTTTAATATCGTATTTTAAAATGAACAAATTGAAAATCTTCTTTACCAATAATTACATTATACCAATAGTATAAAGTATTATTAATTATCTGGATGTACTATTTTACTTTGTCAAATACAACTTTGTAAAAGATACCTCATGATAAGATTTATCGTACAGAAAATAAAATATTTAGTATTTAAATTTTAAGAAGTAAAGATTAATTCTATATATCTTTTCGTGTTAAGAAAAATATTTTTAACTATTATTTTTTTCTAATTTTTGAAATGTTTATCAGTTCATTGACTAACTTTATTGAAAGATACCTTCAGAAGGATCTATTGTGTGTCATTTCAAAGGACTTGTTAAATGAAGACATAATTGACGAGGCAGATCGTGAAGGTATCATTGAAAAGGTTGTTGAATTTATTGAAAGAAAGGACAATGATGATAATTATAAAAGAGGAGTTGGAGATTTATTTAATAATTATGATCATAATATTCCTATAACTATTGGTGTTGTAATTTTAATAAGTATAAGTTGTTATTTTAATAATCTTTTTGGATTAATTCTTTTATTTATACTTACTATTACTTTATTCGGGATTCCTTTGTTTATAAATATCTATTTAAAAAGAAATATCAGAAGATTACTTAGTTGTATAAAGGATATGAAATTTCTAATGAGAAATAAATATTTAACACTACTTAAAAGGAGAGAAATTCTTTCATTTGCCTTCAAAAATTCAGAATTGAATAATTTACCAAATAAAAAACTAAGAAGTTCTTGTTTAATTTCTTTAAGAAAATTGGTATGGACGTTAATCTTAAAAAACAAGATTGAATTCACTTATCAAGATAAGAATAAAATAATGATGATTGATCTGATAAATGAAAATATGATAGAATTATGTGGTAAACAAAATAATATACATGATATAAATGATGAACATCTTGATACAATGTCATTGTCCACTCTACTTCAATTTTTATCACTTTGTGAAAGTGAATTTCTAAGTTTTATGTTTTTTGAAATTGATGAAATACTAAATATAAAAGGTAAAAAAAGTACGATTTGGATGTGTTGGTTAAATATATGGAAAATTGCGTTAAATGTTAAAGAAGTAATATCAAAGTACAAGAAAGAACATTCGACATTAAGTAATCTGTATGATGAGGCAAATAAATTTAATTTCAATAAAAATGACACTAAAGAAAAAGTTTCAAATTTCACAGATGAAATAAGAAGCAACAAAACAATTGTCAATGATTTGGTTGGATTATTAGTAGAGGAAATTAATCACTTAAGTGAAGATAAAATTATTGGTAATAAAACTTTATTAGAAATGACAAGAAATTTGTATAATTTCCTCGATAATACCAATGAAAAGAAGACAGAAGCTAAGAAGATTGAAAAAGAAGTTGGATGTCAAATGGTCAACGATGAACGTCTAATTATAAATGAGAGCAATAGAGAACCAACGTATGAAGTTTATGAAAATGATTCAACAATGAATGATGATGAATCTACGGCATTTAACGATATTCCTGAAGTAGATGAAGAAGTTATAAAGCACCACAAAATGTTACTTAATGAACTTGAGAGACCCCTTCGAAAGCAAAGAGAGATACATGAAGAAATTGAATGTAACATACTTGCTAAAAAAAGAGGTATAACAGTTGAAGAATTAAAAGAAATATTTAAAAATGACGAATCTGAAGAGGAAAAGAATAAAAAAGCAAAGGTAGAAGAAGTAAATAGACCAGTTAATCAAGTATCTCGAGAACTTAATATGTCACTAATGGAAGAATTAAAAAATCAGTACTTCTTTAATAAAACTTTTGTTAATGATGAAATTATTTTTGGTAATGATGATGACGATGATTAGAATTTCTTGGATATAATTATCATTTGGTTTTTAATATATATTGTATTATATTTTTAATAATTAATTAAAGTCATATTTGGAAGAATAAACGAATAGCAAACGCAAAATTGGTTTGTGATATAAATACGAAAAAATGTAATTTAATTGTGAAAGGATTACTATTCGTATTAAACTAAATTTCTGCTATTTTGCTTTTATTTTTTGACAAGACTAGTCAAAGACATACTTTCGACAGGTTCAGCTGAGTTAAGAACATATATATTAAAAAGAAAATTATTGTGAAAATATAATTTTAAATTAAACATATCAAATGTAATGAAAGATTATTTATATTATTTCACATAATTTAAAAATATTTTTACATCGAACTTCCGCTTCATATTGACATAACATTGACAAATGTTATTATAAGAACAAAATTAATTTCCTTAACTCTTTTTATTAAATATAAAGAATTAATATAAATCTTTAAATTGATATGGTTTATATAAATTAAAATTAACTTGAAAGATTCTTATACTTATCTAATTCAAGCCAAAAGTCCGAAGTATTATCAAAGAAAGTTTCAGACATTTCAGGTTCTAATTTAATTCTCAAACATCTGTTAGGATTATCTGTTGTTGCTGGTTCCCATTTTACTGGTACATTACTATCATTAATACCATTGGGATTACCATATTTTGCAAAATTAGCCCAAAATGTCGTCATGTAATCAACAATAATTAAATCTTCTTTTGAAAATTCCCAATTTACAACAATACCAACTTTTACTACATATGAAATATCCCAACAATGGGTTGCTGCTTTATATGGAATCTTTAAACTTAATATACCAAATTGTTTAGGATTGAAATGCTCAAATATATACACATATGGTTCCACTCCACTTTCAATACATTTAAGTATACTTAACTTAGTTCCTATTCCAATAAATAAATCTGAGAAAAATCTTCCTACTTGTCTGTTAAAAAATTCCTTTGATTTATTGTCAAAATCTTCAGACATATATAGTTTTAAAGCTTTTGATCGTAATTCTTTAAAATTTGGAAAATCTGTCTCAGTAATTATTGTTGCAATTATATCTTCTAACTTTCCTACATGTTGAGGTTTTCGAGAATAATTGAAGAATTAAACCTTCAGCTTCGCAAAGACCAATTATTTTAGGTTTTGGTAAAGATTTTTTCTGTAATTTTTCTAATGATTCAGGAAGAAAATCGCCATCTATTCGAGGACCAATCTCTGTTGTTGGTTTAGCTACAACTGTTATATCACTAGCTGTTAACTGTAAGCTTGTACCAAATTTATTTGCCGGTAAATTTCGTAATTCATTTAGTAAATCTTCACTATCTCTAGTAAAAATACCATGTTTCGCTGCAAAATTATAACATGTCTCCACGACTTTTTTGTTTAATGACCAATTACATTGTGAATTTCCACCCATTGGAATTATTTTATGAAATAAATTTTGTGAATGCGGTGATAAAGCCAATAATTCTACAGCACACCCTCCAGCACTTTGACCGAAAATTGTTACATTATCTTTATCACCACCAAAATTAGGAATATTATTTTGAATCCATTTTAATGCAAGTGTCATGTCCCAAAGTCCATTATTACCAGGGCATACATCATCACCAGTACTGAAAAATCCTAAATATCCAACTCTATATTGTATAGTAACAACTATTACACCTTTATCAGAGACTAGATGTTTTGATATTCCAATATCACCGTATTTAACAGAGGAATCACATACAAAACCACCACCATGTATAAATACCATTACTGGATAACCATTTGGAAAATCAGATGAAGGCTTATTTACCGGAGCAAAAACGTTAAGATATAAACAATCTTCACTTGTATCCATTAAACTATACCTTTGCCAAAAGAACATATCTTTTTGTATACTTCTGGAGGCAAATTTAAAGCATCTTCGTGGTTCTGTCCAAGTATCTGGTGGGACGGGTTTCTAAAAAACATTTATATCAAATTTTTAAACAACTTACTTGAAATCTTAATTCACCAATTGGGGGTTTAGCAAAAGGTATACCTAAAAATGCATCAACTTCTTTATCTTTATCATTAATTATTCTTTTCCCTATTACTGGACCATATTTTGTTTCAATTCTCCTTCCTTCAACTTCTTTTCCTTTAAATAAATGATCTAAAGAATTTCCCATATTAATCTGAAACTAATAATAATGGTATATACATGAAATTTATATAGTTTCAAATATTGATCTCAATTTCATAAATATGTAACTAATATTCTACATATTATATATATGGTTATAAATAAACTACGTTAAGATAAATGTGAAAAGTTTTCAAAAGAAAATAATTATATAAACAATTTTTTATGTTAAAACAATTCTTTGGTAGAAATGTATAAAAGCATATAAATATAAATGACCAAATTATAAAGCATGATTCATTTCACAATACATAAAATGTAAAATTTATTCTTTTAAAAATAATTAATCTGTGTATTGAACGTCTTATCGCATAATACCATTTCTAAATATATATAGTACTAAATGTTATAAATTATTTGTCTGTTTTGTAAATACAACCAAATGAATGTGGCCAAAATAAAAATATTCTAATTATATTCTAATGGTAGGCATTAATAGATGAAAACAATTTTTACTATTCCACATATATATACCCAAAACAACGTCTATTATTGATATTTAGTTAAACCTACACCATATTAAAGGTATTAATAATGTAGGAAAGAATTGATGTGATATAAAAATGCTGTTGTTGTCAAGACAGACAAATTATTTAAGAAAAGATAAGATAATAATAAAGAAATCAATTATATTTCTTAAAGACGACAATTTTAACACAACGTTCATATATATTTAACAGTATAATGGTTGTAATAAACTGAAATATAATTTTAAACAAGACATTAAATTACATAAAACTGTGATGAATGTGTGCACAATTGTGTAAAATATATTTTATTTTAATCATATCATTTTTATATTGTGTAACATTAATCTGTAGTGCACAACAAAAAAATTCAAAAAAATAATGTAACTATTTTCCAAATAATAAAATTTAACAATTAAGAAAAAATATATTAATCACTTAATCGCTTGTAAACTTCTGGAACATAATCATCCCATTCAGCTTCATAGAAATTTCCAGCAATTGGACCTTCAAGACCATGCTTTTTAGCAAATTGTTCAATCTTGAATCCACCACGTTTTTTAGCAGAGGTATTTGATAAATGACCATGTTCAGGGTCAGAAATTCTTCCATGTTGTTTAAAAAGAAGATAGACATAACGATGGAAACCTGATCCTGATGGTGGGGCACTTCCAATGTATTCAGCGAGAACATCACCTTTAGATACTTCTTTTCCAGGGATATTAACTACCAACCAATGTTCCCATTCACGATATGTTGGTTCCTTACGACTTGGAGCATCAGGATCTAAATAAATTCATCAATGTATTTTTTTTATTATAAATTGTTAATGTTTACCAGTCATAGCTAGAGTGTACAATGAATTTGCATCTGCATCATAATCAATGGTAGGCTGATCTTTAACTTGTCTTGGCGTAAGTTTATTTCCCAGATTAGCAGAAACACCACTGTTAAAAGATACCTTAATTAGGTGTTGTGGTTGTCTACTGACAACATCAGGTACAATTTCATTCTTTGTAAAGGCATCCAATGTCATACCGCTACAGAAAGTTCTGGAAAAATACAATAGAAAATATAAGAAATTGATTTTAATCAAAAACATTTGATAAAAAAGAAAATTAGTATACTTAATATTAACACAACCATCTATTTATATATACCTATCAAAACAATAATATGAAAAAAGATGCACTTAATTTTTGGTATGTTTTTAATTTTTGAAGATATAAAATATAATAAACATTACCGATGTTGGATGGACTTTGCAAAAACGCAGCCTCTTGAAATGACTGATGAACGATAAAAAAGTGACAGAACAGAAGACATTATGGTACACTACTTATTAAGTTGTTATGGAAACATTGACTGGAAAATCTATAGAAAGTTTGGTAAAATAACTACCTTTAAAATTATCTTTTGTTTTTTTTTTGTTGATAACAAAAGTCATACTCCAAAAAAATTTTGCACTTTAAACAGCGAGTATTTGTAAAATCGTAAAAAAAAATTTAAATAACATTTCGCAAGAATTTTCATTTCTCTTACAATTATTTCAAAATGATGGTATTTTCTTTTATTTTATATTTAATATCTCTTAGTGACTCAATATTTTAATACTTTCAGCTATTGTTATTTAAAATTTTTTCTACTACTTAGTAAATTTCTGAAAGTCAATAAAAAAGTTGTTGGGTATTTTTATTTCTAAAAAGTTTTTTAAACATAGTCATAAATATGGCAAATCCTAGTAATCAAAATAGAGGCGTAAAGGTATGTTTTTTTTTAAATATTATACAAATAAAATATGGAAAATTTGTAGAAACAATCACCGACATTTCATATATTAAGAATACTTATTCCTTCGAAGTATATTGGAACTCTTATTGGAAAGAATGGTAATCATCCAATAAAGGAGATTCACACTGCATCAAATGCTAAATGCTTGGTTGATAGAAATGGAACATTTAAAATTTTTCCCAATTTAACTGTCAAAACTGTTACCTTTGTTGGAGATATTGAAGGTATATGCAAAGCCTGTCAATTGGTATCAGATTTTATTAGAAATGAAGAGGAAGGACATGGTGTTGTCCATAAAAACTATGAAATTTTCGTAAGATTTCCAAATCAATTTGTTGGAAAACTTATTGGTAAAAAAGGTAGCAAGATTAAGAAGATAATTGAAGAAACAAATAGTCAAATTAATGTCTCATCAGATTCTATTATTGTTTCAATTCCATCTCCTTTGTGCCGTTATATTCCGGAATCTCTTTCTAATGAAAGAACTATTGTCGTCTCTTCAGATGATGTATCCAAAGTTATGGAAGCAATTAGAGTAATTTCTAAAATAAGACATGAAATGAACGTAAATTATAAGGAAAAAAATATCCCTCCATATACATATGGATATCAACTTCCTTACCAAACAAATAATCCCCCAAATTTCGAAAACGATGTTTTACGATATCAAGGAAATGTTTACCAACATCAATTTCTTAATACTCTTCCTACCGGAGGACAGATATTCCAGCAAAACAATTTTATGAATCAAATGAAATTTCCTGTTTTTAATACTTTAAAAATTTTTATCCCGGAAAATTCTGTTGGTGCCGTTATTGGTACAAAAGGTTCTTATATTAAGTTTATTATAAGCCAATCAGGAGCTCAAATTAAAGTTGAATCATCATCAGAGCATAATCGTCATATCAGTGAGAAGTCTAAAGATGATAAAAAACTTTCAAATGATGTAAATGTTAACAATGAGAATCTCAGCAATAAAAAGGAAGATGCTTTAATTAATAATAATACTCGTGAAGTATTAATAACAGGATATGATCCAAATATTCAATATGCTCAGCAATTAATTTTTTTAAAAGTTACTGATGCTACATCTTCGCATATTGATAAATTGAAGTTAACAATTGAAATACAGATTCCTCATGGAATAACAGGAAAAGTTATTGGAAAGAAAGGGAAAAATGTATGTGTAAATTTTATTTTATTATTATTAAGTATATTTTTGTTATTTTAGGTAAATTATTTACAAAGAATAACGGGTACAAAGGTTTGTGTTTTGGAAGAAACCATTCTTAATAATAATATAAAAAGTACTTTGGCTAAAGTTCGCGTTAATGGTACATTGGCTGCAATTTCAAATATCCAATTTCGACTTCAAAAAATTATTGTCGATAACATGAATGAGAGAGTCAAATACAGACAAAGGAACAATGAAACTTTTATACAATTTCAATAGTAAAACGAACTTTCTAAGTATTAAATAAATGAATTATTTATATCAAAATATTGTGTGAGTATGGATTTCAAATATTTATCTTATTTGTTTTTCTTAATAACTTTGAATATACGTTAATTATAAAGAAATTTATTTATTATCGCTATTGTTATCCATCTATATTATTCTATTTTTTTATTGTGTGTTTGTTAAACTCCCCTTGTAAATATAGATTTTCAAAAGACCGATTTTTTTACAAACAGAAAATATTATTTGTGCAAATATTAATATTAATAATTGTCAGTATTTATATACATATCTATTTGTACTTTATATTGTATGTAAAAAAAATATAATTTATCAAACTTTTTTAAGTTAAGCAATATTTAATTAGATAATACATTATCTTTGAAACAATAAATTATCATACTGTAATTTTTTATAGAATTACATCGTCAATTATGAAAATCAATTCATTTATCCTAGAACGAAAATATTTAAAAATTTAATCTTTGTTTTTATACTTTCTAGTTAGTTGTCGTCATCGTAAGGACAAAACGTTTCTATTGATTATCTGTTACCATTTAAAATATATTTATATAAATAAAAGTATTTTATTATTTTTCTAGAATGGAGTCAAACACTATTTCGGAAAATGAACCAAATAAAGATGAATCAATTACGACTGATTCAAATGGTGATAAACAAAATAATGAGGAAAAAAAGATGAGAGTGGAAAGTAAATTTAATTTATTAATTAATATTTATTTTAAGATTTGAATGTAATATTTGCCTGGATACAGCTAATGATGCAGTTGTAACTATGTGCGGACATTTATATTGTTGGGTATGCCTTAGTTATTGGATGGAATCAAGGCCAACAAAAAAATGTTGCCCAGTATGTAAAGCAGCGATATCAGAAGATAAAATTATTCCAATCTATGGTAGAGGAGGAAGTAAAGTAGATCCACGTAGTAAAAAAGTTCCACCCCGTCCACGAGGACAAAGGACAGAAGAACCGACCAATCAATTTGGTAATTTTAATTGGATGAATGATAATGGAGGTTTCCATTTCTCATTAGGTATTGGATTTTACCCTATTTCATTTGTAGCATCATTATTTAATACTGCTAATAATAGTAATGATAATCGAAATAATAGAGAAGATACACGAGAATATCAACAAGAACAAATGTTATCAAATGGTTCATTTTATATAGCAGTTCTTTTCTTACTATGGCTATTTTTCTTCTAGATATATTTAATATTAATTGTTTATGATGATACCATGGGTTTTGTAAAAAAAAATGTAGTATAATTATGTAATTAAATATTTTTATTGAAGAATCATTTACAGTACATATTTTAATATTGGATAAATCAAAACTGCAAGAAATAGAATGAATATTGACAAATAAATAAAATTATTATTCGTTTTATTGTTTAATGGTAAATTCTTACTCCTGAAACCAGTAATAATATCAATTTCTTCGCTCTCACAGAATCTTTCTTTAGTTGAATCAATAATATTCTTATCAATAGCATAGTCTCCAATCAATATTTTTATTTCATTTACTATTTCATCTATACCGTCGTCAGTTTCTGCATAATCAATCAGATATTCACCATCTTTATTTGATAAGGTAATAATTTTTGGCATTTGATGACATTGGACATTGTGTTCTCGGACGGAAGTTACCAATTCAATTGATAATGAATACAATTCAATTCTTGCATACAATGATCTTAATAATGCTAACTTCAAGCATGATATTGCTGATTTAAATGTATCAAGATGATTAATTTGACATTGTAATGCCATGTCCACATTTAACGTGATATGTTGAGAAAAAGTTTCATTTTCCATAATATTTTCATTACTATCCCAACCATTCATAAGTAAATCAATGTTCGTATCACGATGTACCTTCTCATCGACGTTTCCAATTTCACCATTTTTAATAAATACATCATTATTAGTTAAACTCTTTGTTAAACTATCAAATCCTTTTGAACATTTTTCAAAAAATGTATTACCGACAGATGTATAAAAATCCCATGTAAAGGTAATTGTTGAGGTAATACTATTAAGTAAAAGTTTTTCAAATTTTATTTGATCATTCATTTTCATTCCATCATTCCCTGAAACTATTTTACCCGAAAATTTCTCATTCTCATAAATAACAACAACAAAATCACTATTAATAAATAATTTTTCATAATTTGGCAATTTTTTATAATAACGTTGAATGGCTTTTGTTATAACATTTTCTTTATCAGATGTGATGCTATCAGTCGCTAGTCCAAATCCTAAAATAGTAAGACCTCCTGGGAGTCTAAGATTTAGTTGGTAGGCAAATTCACTTATCCAATGTGAATCCATTTTTTCATTACTCTCAGTGTCAGGTTCTTTAATTATTGCTACATTAACAATTATGTGTTTTTTTGTTTCCGATACTAGTCCAGTAAAAACGAGATATTTGTCATCAGACACATCCACACTTCGGATTTTACTAGAAATTTTTTCATTTAATATCATTTTTCTATAAATAGAATGTATTTAGAATTTTAAGAGAAAACATTTTTTTAAAATTGTAATATACTTTCTACACTTTAATTAAAATTAGTAAAAATAGGCCATATTTAAAAGAAGCATCAATCGCAAACATTTTGTTTTAGTTATAATATTAATTAATATAAAAAAACAAGCCATCAGAATAATTAAAAGCAAACTTCTTAACAAACATCTTGTAACATTTATTAAAAAATTTACTATATAAAAGTACACACTACACATTAGAAAGAACACGCAACAACACTTAATTTTTTTAAAACACTTCATAACGAATTAGTTTGGAAGAACGATATCAGTTTTTGTTGTTATTTATTTTAAGATAATTAAAATTATCTTTTTTACTAATCACTAATTTTATTAATTTTTTACTTTTAAAATTCTTCTTATAAATATGGAACTTCCTGATCCCTACTTACCAGGTGCCGTTTCATTACTGGATTCATTGGGAAAAAAAGTAATTGTACAACTTCGAGATGGCAGAACATTGATAGGAATATTATCTTCAATAGATCAATTTGCCAATCTTGTTTTAGATGAAACAACAGAAAGAATCTATGTAGATAAATGTTATGGAGATATCCCAAGAGGTGTCTTCCTGATCCGCGGTGAAAATGTCGTACTAACTGGAGAGATTGATGAAAGTAGAAAAGTAGAGTTAAAAGAAGTAGATGTTACAGAAATTCTATGCATGCAACAGGAGAAGATTGAGGAAAAAAAAGCTGAATTTGAGAGACGTGCAAAGATACTCGCAGAAAAGGGCCATTTGATTGGAGAACAACAAATAAGAGGAAGTGAATTAATGTTAGAAGATACATATTAACTAATTAACATTTATTTTTTCTTTTGTTTTTTTTTAATAATGTATAAAGACTTATAAAGTTACTACATAATAGACTTATTATTTATAAATTGGGATGATTGAAACTGAAAGCTTCTCGGTATGCGGCACGGTATGGTGGTGTATTGAAAGCATATCTACTAAACAATGTTATATTTTTTTTATCAATATCCAAAGTAATAACATTGAATCTTTGTAGTATTATGTCAGTTAAAGCGATTTGTGGTATGTAATTATTGTCATATCCATCTATTATAGGTTCAAATCTTTCATTTCCATTTATTCTGTTAAAATTGTCTCTTAGTATAATAAATTGGAGATTTGGAGCCCGTTTAATAAAGCGTTCTATTAGTTTCGAATGGAGATTATTTCCGAATCCGATTAATCTTAGTTGTAGAACAGTTGAAGGTAGGTATCTACTCACTATGACTGCAAGTGTCCTTTTATACTCGTCAATTTTCATATCATTGTCATGTATCACGTTAACGGTAATATCCACAAGTTTACCATCTTTAAAGAATCTTTCAATAAAAGGTCGAGATTTTTCTTTCAAAATATTAATATCGTAATCAGTAAAAGGTCCATCTAGACGGTAACAAATTTCGAGTGATTTCAATTCAGTATATTTATGCTTCGATAATTTCTCCATCAGATCAACGAATTTTGTAGGATAACCATGAAATCTAATCTCTATTCTTTCCAGAGATTGACGAAGCCTATTATATGGTACATCAAGAATTATGGCTTGTAAATCTTTGATTTCAGTATCTTCAACTTTAAAAGCTTCCCGGAATTTTTTAGAATTAATACCATAAACAACTCCTTGTTTTTGATCACCTGTAGCAAATTCAATATCAGCATTGTTGAGATGTTCCGTAAAAATATTAGGAATTGGATCACCTAAATTTTTCATAAAAGCGTCATCTAAGTAATAATAACATGATGCATCAGGCCACTTTGTGAATTCTTTCATCAATCCAACTGCAATTTTGTGATGGGAAGAACTTACTCTTATATTTAATTTGTGTATTCCTTCTAATCCTTGATCTATTATTAAACATATTTTATATCTTCCTTTATTTTCACTTTTACAAAACATATCCCACCCTTCAATTTTTAAACAGCACGGTTTATTAGCTTTTATAAATTCCTCAACAAAACTTCGGAATTTAGGCATATTTTCTTCTTTCGATAACAGTAGTGTTTTATCATATAAAATAAATTGATAAATAGTAATGTTTTTCAAAGTTAAAACCTCTCCAGGTCTATTCATTATACGCCATGGTTCATATTTTTCTCTTATACATTGGAAAGATTTTTCTAGATCACCATGTCCATGATCAAAAATTAAATTTCCCCTAAATACTTTTTTATGAAAGTTCACTTTCCTTGACTCGAAATACTTAAATTTACAAATACAAATATTAAAAAATTTATTCACTTGAGAAAGGGTATAAGCATCATTTACTCCATCAAAATATGAAATTATTTTTGACAGTAACTTTTTGTTTAAAAATGCAGCTTCTAAAATATTTCCAGCCATACCCTCCATTTCCATTTTGAAGATGAACCAAACTTTTAAATTTACAATTATATAAATAAATGTTCAAATATAATAATAATAATCAAAAATTTTATGATTTATAGAAACACTTGTCAAAGGTATTACTAGAATAAGTTTATCTTAACACGATTATTTTTTTGAAATTGTGTTATTGTGTATACAAAAGGGTGTTTGTAATTTTATATTATTTTTATCTACATCAGTAATGGAAGACTTAGATATTGATGAAATTATAAATAAACTACCTCTTAAGGTAAGAGAGTCAGCTCGCAAAATACTAGAACAAAAAAAAGAAGAAAAATTGCTACGTGATAGGGTTCATAAGCATGTGTGCAACCTTATTGAACCTGTAAATATGGATGATGTTGAAAAAGTTGTATGTTTTACTTTTATGATAACGTATTACCATTTTTTATTTAGTTAAATGATTTAGATAAAATAACATGGACAAATATCATTGAAGAACGATCGATTTCTCTTTTGTGTGGGCTTCCAACATGTTGTAATGAGATTGAGAAACCTAAGAAACAGAAGTATATTATTGATTTTAAAGAATCCGTAATTTATGAAAATAATGCGGAAAAGTTAAAGTTTTGTAGTGATGGTTGTTGGAAATCTTCTAATGTTATAAAATCTCAATTATTCGATCAACCATTGTGGTTGAGGAGTCAAAAAATTGTTAAGAATTATGATTTATCGGGTCTGTCAAAATAAAATTTTGAAATTATATATTATTGTTTATTAAAAATAAAAATGTTCACTAAGGTTGATTTTTTCAAAGTAATTTTATATTTATTAAATTTCTTTTTAAATATCTTTTACAAAAAACAATATTGAAGAAATGGTCTTATACGAGTATCATTATGAATCGATTATTTTTCGACATTTTATGCTGCATTTAAATGACAATAACTTAAAATGATAATGTATACATGGTAAAATTTCTAGATGAATGGTTTCTAATTAACATATTTTCAGTAATTTACGACACACTTTTTACCATTACTTTCTTATGTAACAGGCACTTCATGCTTTTACTAACTTTAAATATTTTCATTTCAATCTATTATTAATATAACATAAAGAATTTTAATAATATGGTCAATTATTTTCCGATAAGTCACCAAATTTCCAATAATCGGTTGAATAGTTATTATCTTTTCATAATAATGTTTTTATATACGTATTTCATAATAAATAAGCAAGTAATTAAAATATATATTTTAATTTAAAAGTAACATACAAGTGAATGTAATTTCAAATTAAAAGTATCGCTGGATTAATTGTTATTTTCCAGCAAAAACTTTTTACTTATTGGTTATTATATTTTACAGTATACAATATTTCTACTATATTAAGTTAAAATATTGTTACCTAATATAATATATGTGAATTTCAAAGGAGGTAATTATTTATTTAATGTTAATTTTTAGAAATTAAAATAATAATTTAATGTTTTAATAATTGCACACAATTTGGGTTGTAATTTTTATGTCAAAATAACATAAGCATCTGTTAAATTGCCATAGCAACCTGTTCCATATAAAATTTTTTAACATCTTATAATAAATTTATTTGTTTTAAATTTTTAAGTTTTAAGGAATTTTACTTTAGAATATCTTTTTTTTTAATTTCTAAAAGTATGACATCTAAATCTAAAGTGTATTGCTATAAATCCAGTTTTGACCCACCAAAACAAAGAAATTTGCAAAGTGAAATTATTCAAAAAAATATTAGAAATGGTTTGAATGGTGATAGATGTTTAATGAGATCTAAAAGTTTTAACAAACTAAAAAATGTTGATATAGAATGGCATTTTCAGATGAAACATTATATAGAACATAGGATGAAAGTTTTAAATGCCAAACCTACTATTAATTCAAAACCAAAGACTAGAAGTACTTCTGTGAGCGGAAATTCATCAAAAACATCTTCAAAAATATCAACTAGACCATCAACTTGTAGTAGAAGTGAAAACAAGCAAACTTATAGTATAAACAGTGATAAAGTAAGAATAAATGATAATGAATTTATATTTATTTTATAGGAAAAAAAAGAAAGGACTAATATGGCACAGAAACATATGCGTGAAGCAATGCTACAATCCTTAGCAAGGATGAATTTAAAAAATCTAAATAAATAATTATATGTATAAAAAAATTTCCAAAAAAACGGGTCAAAAGATCAAAAAATTTATTAACATTAAAAACTAGCTCTAACTATTGTAATATTTCCATTTGTAAAAGTAATTTAATAAAACGTCTTATCATACAATGTATTTAATCCTGTATTTTTCTAAAGCTGTTGCTCATATGGTTACAATTATCTTCCCTTACTTTAATAATCCTAGAGATCTAAATACTCAAAGGCAACAGTTATTTAAAAGCAACATCTCTAATTATAAATTGGACATGTTTGTTAAATTTGTTGCTTGATTTGTTGATTGTTGCTGTAGAAACATAGATGAATGAACGTAACTATTTTGAGGTAAGGGACTTGTTACAATATAACAAGTTTGTCCATCCGTTATTGGGGGCATAATTGTATTTTGTGTTGTTGCTAGAACCTCTTGACTTATTAATGGATTATTATTCTCACTTGGTAAGATTACCATAACTTGTGGTGGGATCTGTTGAATTTGTCCTATTGTTTGTGTATGATGTCGTGGGATATTATTATTTATCGTTACCATTGTTTGATGATTTTCTGGAATTTCATTAAATTCTTTTTTTATACTTACGGGACTCGTAGATGTAATTGATATTGGTGCTGAAGAACTTTCATTAGAATTTTCATATATCGGCGTATTTGTTCCAGTAGAGTCTACTGAAGGTCTACATTTCCTCGAGTTTCGTTTTGCTTGCTCCAAACTTTTCCTTCTTTGTCGTGTATTTGGACTTTCTTCAGCTCGTCTTTTCCTTTGATATGCTGCATTAGCATCAAGTCGTTTTCTTCTTGTCTCCGGTGATTCATTTGCACGTCGTTCCCTTTGTCGCTGGGCGTTTAAAGCTCTTCTTCTTTCTTTTGTATTAGGCGATTCATCGCGTCGTTTATTTCGTTGTCTTTCAGCATTAATAGATCTTCTACGTTGTTTAATTTCTTCTAATGTCATTTCTTTGCTTATTTTTGTTGATCTTTGGTTATTATTTTTTATCACACCGTTACTTGAAGCAACAGAATTTGGAGGAGAATCTTCAACTCCAGAGAATGGTGTGATATTATTAACAACAGATGATGGTTGAACCTCCAGCTTGCTATATTCAGAATAATCGGAATATTTTTCTTTTAAAACAATTTGCATAGTATAGTGCCAAACACTAAGACTAATTTTTTAAAATAAAATCTTACTTTATTTGTTTAATTTCTTTTTAAAACATATAAATTTTAATTTTAAAGAAAAAAATAGAAATAAAAATAAATCAACTTAAAAAGTTTCTTTTAAAATAATAGAAGATCAAAAGACAAATATGAGACACATACACATTTATCTTGCAAACCAAAATACTTAAAAAGTGTTTGTATATGTACCAAATATTTTTTGGCAAATCTCCTTCTGAAATTGAACAAAAATTAAAATATAATAAAAAAAAGTTTGAGAATAAAATCATCTGTGTGTAAGAAGATAATTGCAATTTCTTTTTAATCATATAAACCCAAAGGCTTAGAATTTTTATATACAAGTAATATTATAAGAAGCGTACATACTGACTAACACAGAAGAAACGTTGCAATAAAGCTTTTCTATCAAATGATAAAGACAAGCAGAAGGGGTGCGAAAGATAACGTTAAAAATGAAGCCTACAACTGTTAGAGAAAGTTGTTGTCAGCGAGACTTTGAGGATTGGCCAATAAGTGCGATCACGACAAACATTATTTAGTTAAAAAAGGGTGGTTGTTAACAGTAAATTTATCGCACCGCGTCATAACGGAACAGGAGAGTTAAAAAGGCTGCGATGCGAAATAGATAAGAAAATGGACTATCAATTATATATTTTTTTAAACTTTTACTAAAAATAAAAAAAATTTAATTTAAATATCTTGATTTTGTAATTTTTTATGGAACTTAAATCTAAAAAGAATGAATATATAACTACTTTTTGGGTGTGATAAAATAAAGAATAATGGTTAGTGGTAAAATTAAGTTTAATATTTTTATAATTATTCGTTAAAATTTATATAACTTTGTAAAGATAACAAAAGAAATGCTTAATACAGAAAAAAAAGAAATCAAATATTTTTTCAGTAGTTTTTTATGGGATTTTAAATAAAATAGAAAATTTTCTACATACATATGATAAATAATATAGGATCAAAATTTACTAAAATATTAGCGTTCATATGAATTATAAAAGTACTACGTACTACTCGAAAGATAAGAAAAACTAAAATTTATACTTGATCTTTCTCATTTCCAAAATTTTTATCACTAAAATTTGTCGACATACATACAAAAAAATCATTTCAGGAGACGTGTATTGGAGACATGTGTATGCAAACATTTCATATGTTTTCAGTACATCATGGGAAGAGACAATTCTAAATGTAAGTTTAAGAATTTTTATATAATAGGATTTTTTTTAAATATTGATTTTTTATTACTACTTCAATTTTATTATATTTTACAGATGTTTCAAAGAGGAAATATGACTCGTCACGGAAATATTCAAGAAACAGTGATTCAGGTGAGTTTAAAATAATATTATATTTTGTTTATTTATTTTTAGATTACGAACATAAAAGACATCGGAGACATAGAAGTGATAGTGACGATTCAAGAATTAAAGTAGATTACAAAAGGCGATCTAGAAGTCCGAAAATGTCAGGTTACGAAAGGAAAAGGAATTATGATAAGATTAATGAGTCAGGAGAAAAATGGGGTAAACCTGAACATTATAAAGAAGAGAGTGAATCAAAGACAGCAGTCGATAAAGACAAACCAAATTTTGCAACATCTGGGAAATTATGTGAAGATACTAACACATTTAAAGGTGTAGTCGTTAAGTATTCAGAGCCTCATGATGCAGCCATGCCAACTGTGAAATGGCGTCTATATCCATTCAAAGGTGATGAAGCCTTGCCCCAAATTTACATTCATCGCCAATCAGCATACTTAATTGGTAAAGACAGGAAAGTGGCAGATTTTCCTGTTGATCATCCTAGTTGTTCCAAACAACATGCTGCATTTCAATATCGTAATGTTAAAACATCAACAGGGAGTCGTAAAGTTTTGTTATACGTTATAGATTTAGGTTCCACCAATGGAACCTTTTTAAATGGGGAAAAAATTGAATCTTCTAGATATTATGAACTGAAAGAAAAAGATGTCTTAAAGTTTGGTTTTTCTTCACGTGAATATGTTGTTTTAAGTGAGGACATGTGTCAGAAGGAAGTCTCTAATGATAAAGAAGATTCTGATGATGATTTAGATGTTGACTTGACCGGAGTTGATGATAAAATTAAACAAGAAAATAGCTTCAATGATTATGGACTGTGAATAATGAAAATTAGTGAGTCACATCACATATGATTTTGTTTATTTTTGCTAGTTATTCTTAATGTTTTTTGTATTATATTGTTATTTAATAA
This sequence comes from Strongyloides venezuelensis, assembly GCA_963280985.1. Classification (NCBI taxonomy): domain Eukaryota; kingdom Metazoa; phylum Nematoda; class Chromadorea; order Rhabditida; family Strongyloididae; genus Strongyloides; species Strongyloides venezuelensis. The sequence continues at coordinate 12,152,467 of CAUJLX010000001.1, forward strand.
TTACTTAACGATTTGTAAATTTATTGGGAGGTATGCATTGCTTTGAATGTGATTTTCCCTTCTTCATTGTAAATAATAATGTTGAAATGATTCATTTGTATGTATATATTTATATATTTGTTTATTTTTTTTAAATAACAACTTCTTATATTACAACACAATGACTTTTTGAACGTCTAAATAACTAAAAATTAAATTTTATTCTACTCAAAAACCCTAAGTGTTAATGTAAATAAAATTTTGTTTGATTAATTGTGTAAAACTTATATAAAATTAGGTAGATATGTATATAATTTCCATACTCTTAACCCATACTTATGTCAACAGTTAGTTAAGTTTTTAATAATGTAACAAACTTTCGCATTTTAATTTTAAACTTGACATTTTCTATGAATTTTTTTACGCATATCTTATAGATATTATTTCTTATTGATAAGTTTATTTTTTAGTTTACATATTAGATAATTATCTTCATATAAATAGTATGATTTTAGTTTGCGTATTTCATCTTCAAATTATACGTATTAAAAGATTATGGGAGGAATAGTACGTCAAAATGAATATATTTTTAGAAATTATAATAAAACTGTTATTATTCTATATATATTATATTAATTTTATTTAAATGTTTACATTATTTTTCTTACAAAATGTAATCAGGCGGTTAAATGTTTTTCTTTCCTATTTTTTAAAAGTGGAACATATAATAAAAATATAATATTTGCTTCACATGTTTTCCTCATTTTAACTCACTATCTATGATATAACACAGATATTTTTATATTGTCACTCAGTGTATATCTATTGTTTACTATAATGTTGCAGCATGAAATTCACGTGCTTTCAATTTTTAAAGATTATCGTGCATTTTTTATCTTAGAAATATAGTACACTATCTAGAGTTTCCATCTAAATATGTCATATTAAATATTTTCTTTTATAATTTTCACGTGTATTTCCTAAATGTCTGTAATATAATATTTTTTATGTAACGTAAACAATAATAATTAACAAAAAATTATACAAGCAATTATAATAAAATAATTTTTAAAGCTAAAAATTGTTTGGTATATTTGCACATATAATAAAACATTTTTTACTACATTATTATTTTTGGATTTATATTGTATAGATTATTTTATTAGTCGAAATTTTTGCATTATAAAATGATCCCATAATTTTATTTTATCCTTCTTCCACTAATTTATTTGTTCTTGTTAAAAATGTATGTTTTTTAATAAAGAAAAGATATTTTGTTAATTTTTAGTCTATAAAATATTCATTATTTTAAAGATAGATTTTTGATGTTTAAACTAGGAAACTTTAATACATTACAATAAATAATTTATTTAAAAAGTGCACATATTCAGTTGTTAAAGTATTATTTTTAACTATTAATATAAAATCATACTTAATTTAAAGAGTTATTTTTAATAAAATTTCTTGTTAACTGTTCTAGATTAATTATTAAAGTACTTTTAATATGCTAAAGTTTTATTATTTTTGTTTTACATTACAACTATTAATTATCATTTGATATTTATATATATTTTATATTATACAGCTATATGTTATTATAAATTTTTGTTAGCATAATATAAGTGCCAATAAAAAATTTAGTAGAGATATTTATTCTATTTCTTTTCAAATAATTGAATGATTAATGAAGACTTTGAATAAGAATGCGTCCGTTTTAGTGTAAGAATTATTTTTGCCATTTTATAAAAGATGTATGATCTATAAGACATTGTTTACATTTTTTGTATTAATTGAGAATATATTTCCTATGTCTAAATTTTTAAACTAACTTAAATGTAATTTATCTACAATATTTATCTCTATAAATTAATCATACCCATAGATGTATCAATGTGTTTTTAAATATATTTTATTATTGTATTGTACCCTCAGTAATAAATAAATTTTTTTCCCAATGAATTTAGTTATTTTGGTGATGTTTAGTTTAATTCATGATTTTTATCTCTTGAATATTTATAACTACCGTTTTATAAAGATTTATTTATAACTTTTAGTTACTTTTTAAGTAAAAAATACATAGTTATTTTTAATAAAAAAATCTTTTTATAATTATATACAAATAATATTGTTTTCTTAACATTTTATGATTACATTATACTTTTATTTTTGAATAGTGTTAAGGTATAATTGTTATGGAGGATGATGTTAATACGGAAGATAATAAATCATTGTTATATAACTTGTTTAGTTTTGCTTTTAATATGGTTAAGTATTTTTTTTAATATATTCAATATTCAATATATTTATAATTTTATTTTACTTATTATTATTATCATATTTAATAAAATTTTTCATACATTTTTTGTTAGCTTAGAGTTAAAATAACAATACTTTAAATTTGATATTTTGTTTAAAAGAGCACGTGAAATTATTATGAGAATATTATGAGTTATATAATAACCTCACATTACTTGTGACGATATTTATTGTTCTTAACTGTGGTCTCTTTAAGTACACTAGTTGTTATTTTCATATTATGATTATATTATGACTATTTTTTCTTATGGCATAAAAACATCTGTATTTCTTGAAGATAAGATAATAGAAGGTGTGGCACAGACAAATAATAAATTTATTTACTATTGATCACTCATCAGATTGCTGTATATAAGAAATTATTTCATAGATATGATACATTTAATATTTGGTTCTTAAAAGAGAAAAATTGTTATATGACCTTGTATTTTCAATATTTCTTGCACATTTTCAATGCAATTTTTTTATTAATAGGTGTATTTCCATATTCAATATAATTATTAATACTTTTTCTGCGAAAAATTTAAAGCTTTATTGAAGTTATAAATTAAAACACTTTTTTATATCAAAATTTTATGATATTTGCAACTATTTTTAAAATTTTAGACATATTTTTTATAAATTAAAATTTATATGAATTATGTAGGGTTGAAGGTAACTCATCAGTAAAAATTAAAATTGCTTTATTATATGTCTGTACACTCATGTACACAATGCATTTATTATCATTTACATACATTATTTTGTGATAATAGAGTAATAATGATTATTTATCACTGTTTTTTAACCTCAAAAGTTTATAAATACCGCCTTAATAACTTTAAATGAAAAAAATGATTGATTATAATATGACTTGGTAACATTTGAATTATATTTAAAAGACCATTTTATCTATAAGTATATATTTTATGTATAACCATTAAATAATTTTTAATGATAAAAACTTTATTTTAACAAGTATCTCTATTAACTATAAAAATTTTAATTTATCCATCTATTATAGACTAAAATGCCTATCTCATTTCAAGTTAATCCTGAATATGCTCAGCTTACTGAGTTAATTCCAGGTTTATTTATTTGTGGCGTCTCTGCTTTAACACCTGAGAATATGAGAAAAAATAGAATTGGTTTAATTGTAAATGCCACTGAAGAGGTACCAAATCTCAAGTCATTAGGTGATATTGCTCGCTCAAAATTATGGATAAAAGATTTATCAAGTGAAAATATTTTTTCACACTTGGAACCATTGGCTGACCAAATCCATTTAATTTTAGCAGATGGTGGAAAAGTTTTGGTTCATTGTGTTGCTGGCGTTTCAAGATCTGCAACTATTTGCTTGGCATATTTAACAAAATATTACTGTAAAAGCTTAAGAGAAGCATATCATTTAATGTGTTCTAAAAGACCAATGGTAAGACCTAATTTAGGATTTTGGAGACAATTAATTACTTTTGAGCAATTAATAAAAAGAACAGCTGGAAGTGTAAGATTAGTAAGAGATGATGCACAAAGTGACAATCTCTTACCAGATGTTTATCTTCCTCAAGTCGTTCCCGAAAGACCTGTTGTATGTATAGAAATTTTAATTATTTTTTACAACTTTTATTTTTAGAGTCCTGAAAACATTGATGTTAGAAATGAGGCTAGAGCAAGAAGAAATTCTGGAAGCAGTAAGAAGTTTAGCCCAGTATTAGAGCCTGTGCCTGAGATTTGTGAAGCTGCAGCTTAGAAATTTTTATATTTATAACAAATTAATAAACAAGTAATCAGACGTTATTCTTCTTTAAGAATTTTAAATTTGATACAAACCAATACATGTACAACCAATCATCCGAGAATTAACATTTATATAATTGAAACCAAACAAAATATTTTCTTCTTTAAATTAATACATTATTAATGCTTTTATATTTTAGTAATTTTTATTAAAAAAAGGCAGTAATACTATTATAACGGGTATTATTTTTTTTAATAAATATTTTTCAAATTGTCAATGTATAATATAATTTTACAATTAATTTTAATGTCATTTAAAAATACTGGAGGAAGTAATTTATTTTCTTATTATAGTACAATTTTTTAACCAACATTAAAAACTAATTTTTAATGGTATATCATTAATACATTTAAAATTTTATAATATGTCTAAACACGTTATGAATTATATATTTTATTATTCAGTGGTAATAAAAATGTTCTTATTAAAGAGACAACAAAAATCAACGTGATATATGTTGTTGTTTTGCTCTTTGAACAAAAGTGTAATCTATGTTATGTGACGTTGTTATAAAATAAATGTCAATATTTACAAAATAAATTAATGAAAAATCTTATCAATTATTAATCAAAATTAAGCAGTATTAAATTTTTCTATTGTTCATTTTATATTTTAATAGCTATTCAGATTATATTATATTGATAATTGATAATATGAAATGTCAATGTGATTAAACTTTGCATTATGATTATATCGCTAATAATTTAAATCAATTTTTATCTACGTGCAAATTTGGTAATTTTTATTTTAACATTGTTGCATCTACTCGACTGTTAGACTTAAAATATTTAATATTTATTTATTTGATATTTGGAGGAAGAAGTTATCAGGTTAAATTACGAAATGTAAACTCTAAAAATGTATAGTATATTTTAAATTTCTTATATAAAAGTATATTGATAGTATTTTAAATATAACAAGGTAAAAATAAGAAACGCTAATTAGTTTTTCCTTTTTAACATAAAAAAGTTGCAAATTACATATCATTAAAATAATGTACCAGCATATCACTAAAAAATTCAATTTTCCTTCTATCTCGACTGGATAATTTTATAGTAGTGTTTATTTCCCCATAGATATTTCTTTTTTCAAAATTTTCATATTATTTATTTTAAAATGGTTCCTAATATGTTATCAAAGGAGGAATTAGAGAATCTTGATCCATCATTATTGAGTGATGAACCAACAAAAAAGTTTGGTTGTGTTATAGTTGCAGATAATTTCAGTAAAACTTTCACACCCCCTTTAGTTGATGATCCATGGGTTAGTTATAATATAAAATAATACTTTTAAACGGAAAAAAATTTAATTTAGGTTGGTCAAAAGTTGTGTGGTCTTCCATTGATAGATTTTATTCTTGTAAGTCTTGCTCGAACTCCGGTTACCAATGTTGTTGTGATGTCAAGTAACTTTCCACCTGAATGGAAAAATCATTACTCAAAAAAATATTACAATCATTTTTGGAAAATACATTTCGTGGAACAAAAAACTGCAAACTGTATTGGAGATGTTTTGAGAGAAGTTAGGCAAAGAAATCTATTGAATATGGATTTTATTTTAATACCCAATATTTTAACATTAATTTCCGGTGATTTTAAGAAAGAAATTAGAGAATTTGAAGAAGGTAGAGTAAAGAATAATAATCATTTAATAACATGTTTATATGTTCAAAGTCATGATTCACAAAATTTATTTGTAATAAACTCGGAAACTGCCAGAATTGTTAATTTCAACAATGATATGAAATCAAAGAAAACAAAAATAACAAAAAATGCTTTCACTGAGAATCTCCAATATTGTTCAAACTTAAAACCATTACCCTTATGGATATGTGGAAAGGAGATATTTGATGTATTTGGAGAAAATTTTGATCTAACAGACATTGAAGATGTTATGAGGCACATTTTAGCAAATGAAGAAGTAATGTGTGGGTATACTTGTATGCGTCCAGTTTCTGGAAATTCTTATGCTGCCGAGGCAAATGATTTCATTGAATGGATAGGTCTACAATCAAAATTTCTTCGAAGTTGTTTTTATCCTTTGAAACCAATACAAGTTGCAGTAGATAATAATCCTGATGTTAATTTATTACAATTGTATCATTCTGTTTACATTGGACACAACAGAAAAGACTTGAATTTTAGATCTAAAGGAGTTACAACAAGTAACTCGAGAAGAAGTTATATTGGATGGGTACCTAGTAAATCTGCTGATCTTCAGTTAGAAATGATTGATTCTAGTATCGCTGGAGCTGTGAATCTAGTCCAAGGATCATCCTTTAAGCATTGTATGATTGGTAAAAATTTTTCCTCAGAATCACTATTGAATTTAGAGAAATGTATTTTTGGTGATAACGTTAAAATAGGAAAAAATTGTAAAATTGGAAAAGAGGTATTTATTGGTAATAATGTAGTTATACCTGATAATCAAAAAATTGATGATAAAGCTATGATATTCTCTAAACCCGTAGAGGCTGATGATAATCGTTTTACTTCAAAACAAAATGGTAATTATTACATCTGGAAACCAATGAAAAATGTATATTTATGGGAGAAAAATAAGACAATTAATTATAAATGTATTGTTAAAGATATATTTTGTTATATTGATGGAAACATAAGTAGTGATGAAGATATAAACACAGATCATATTGCAGATTCATCAATCAAAACAGAACAAAATTGTCTTGAAATGTTTGCAATTGAAGTGAAAGACTCAATGTTAGCAACTTTACAATCAAGTAACCCTTATGATCAAGGAAATATAAGTAGTTTGATACTTGAAATAAATAGTTCAAAAATGGTACATAATATTCATATGGATGGAGTTTGTTTGATTGTCATGACTACACTTTTACAAGTTGATGAAAACCCTACATGGAAAAAGTTAAATGAATTACTTGTTGGATGGAAACCAATTATAAAAAATTATTTTAGTGATAACCATTCAATCAAATTAATATTAGTTGCTATTGAAGATATCGTGAAAAATAATAATACATTGTCTAAGTTAATGGTGAAAGTTATACATATGTTATATAATGAAGATATTTTATCAGAAATATTTATTATTGAATGGTATGAAAAATTGTCAGGAGATCACAAATTAAAAGTTGATGCTAAAGTTTTGTATGATTGGTTGTGTGAGGAAAGTGAAGATGAATCTGATTAATAAACTTTATTTTAATTTTATGAATTGTGATTGTAATATTATATTGAAGAATATATGACAGGTTATATTATATAAAATATAATGATTTTTAAACTCAATGATTTTTTTATTAATTACATTTTTATACAAATGTCTAAACAATAGCCTGATAATCTTTAATGTATGTGGTTTTATATTATTTATATCTCCAGAAATAAAGCTATTAAACAAGTATAAAATTAATTTAATATGTAAAATATGATAAGAGTTATTAAAGTTTTAAATCAAAATATTTTTTTCAATATGGATTGTATAATATAAAATTTATAATACAAAAGTTCTTGAAAATATTTACTTCAATGAATAATCAATAACAAAAGTGTAATTAAACAAAAATTAAAATATGTTTTTATGAGTAATAAATAAAACAAATAAGCCTAAATTAATGGCAATAATAATTAATAAAAATATAATAATAAATAAATTTTTATAATTGTTTTACATTAATAAAATAAAATCTAAAAAGCGATAATACAAAAATAAATTTTAAGACAAGTTTCATATCTAACACCCTACTTTGAGTATTTGCATAGATCTCATCCAAATATATTGTAAGATCTTGAATCAATATGATCTTTAAGTTACCATATTTTATATTAATATTTATTTCAATTATAAAGTTGATTTCTTAAGAAAAAATCATTTTTCTTAATTAGATTTATATATATGAAACACGTGATTCATCGGAGTATGCTTAAAGGTGTTGAAATATTTTTTACCTCTTTCCTACTTTCTATTTATATATCGTATTACAATTTTTTGATATACCAGCTTTTTTTCAATAATATATATCAAGATTACTTTTACAAATAAACTTTGACCATGCTATCAATTACTAGAAATTATTATATTTATGTTCATATTACAAAAACAAAAATACATTTATTCTCACACTCATAAATCATTGTATTGTTTTCTCTCTCGTTTGATTTTTTTTGACTTGTTTTACATTTCTTTCAATACATCCTTTAAAATATAGTTTTTTTCTTAAATTATTCTGCAGCTTAGAGTTATAAAGTCATTAAATTACCGCATATACAAATAATATAAATATGTCAATAAATAAAATGATTTTAATTATTTGCTACATGAATTTACTTTTTGATAAATATATTTAATTAATATTTTGTAAATGTAACAAGTTTTTATCATCTTTTAAAAATGAAATTTATTACTTTAAAAAATCTTTTAAATTTGGTAGAGTTGAATTTTTATTATGTAAAATAAAAGCTGACGTCTAGACCCCTAAAATTACATACAATTAGTAAATGATTAATTAAATAATTAAAATTTTAAAGCATGAATGTTTCATGAAATACGCAAGACTGAGAAATTCCGGGTATAAAAAGTCTTTATTTATCACTTGGGGGTAAACTATAAGTAACATCGTTTGTATAATATGTACATGGTATCAATGTAGTAAAAAAATATCCTTTGCAGTACCACTACTAAATTAAATAACAATTATTTATGAATCATTTTAAGCACAATAAAACATATAATTCATATTTTTCTCTCTTCATGTAAATTAAAATCAATATTGAAAACCTTTAATTTCCTTTAATCAATCGACTTTCTATAACTTTAATATTTATAATACATTTTGCCAATGATGTGAATAATTTCCAAATTTTTTAAGTTAATTTCATTTACTTAAAATGGGTGAATGTTTTTTAAGTTATTTCATTTTCTAAACATGAAAAAAATCAGGTGAGGATAAAGCCATAAAGAATCAAATTTTTTTCATAGATTAAATTTAAAAATTACAATATCGCAAAAAATAATTTTATGATGTTAATGTAGGCACATACATAAAAATATATGTAAAAACAATTAATTTCTGTACTTCTCATTTTAAAGAATAGTTCGTTATTTCGATACAAAAATTTTATGTACAATTGTAATTTTATAATAAAATTATAAAAATAGCTGAATGTTTTGATTTATTATATAAAGGCATATTTTTTATCAATAAAGGTAACATAATTTCTATTAATGCTTTTATTATATCTAAACTTTTTCCAAAGAAATTTTTTCTCAAGTATTTTAGTAGTTTATATTTAAGATAGATTATCATCTTCAGACTATGAATATATATTTCAATTTAAATGATTAATATATATTTGACAAATTTTTTAGTTTCAGTTGTGACTAGAGAAACGTCAATGTATATTACGATATACTATTTTGAATCTTGACTTGTTATTGAATAACAAAATAAATTGATGATAAGGAAATATTATTAACAATTTTAGTAATTTTTATAGAAAAATGTAACTTTTTTTAAATTAATGGTGGGCAATTTGATAAAAAAGTGTTTTTATCATATAAAAACAATAAAAAACTGTTAAATTTATAATTATGGTGAATCAAAGATATCCATCTGTATAAACATTTATATTTCTATTGGTAATATCCAAATAAATTTTACTGAAATAAATAAATTTTCTGACATAATATCAACTTTTTTGTAATAAAATTTTATTTGTTTTAAAAAATATTACTTAAAAATTATCCGCCACCTGTTTTTTAGGACTTATTATTTTTAAAAATAAAATGGTATAAAAAGAAATTGAATTTTTAAAGAATAACATTTATTAAACTCTAAAAAATGTATTCTACAGATTTCAAGAAAGTTGCTCAAGTCATTATTTTGATGTGTTTAATTTCTTTTGCGGTTGTTAACTGTGAAAAATATTCCCAATTTTCAAATCACTTCAAAAATGTGCAAATAAGAGCCAAACGTAATTTATCAATTCAAGCACCATTAGATCTTGCACAAAAACTTTACAAAGAACGTGAACATCAGGCAAAAGAATATGTAACAGACAATTACAAAGCTCCTGAAGATCCATTGAGTTACGGATAAAAATAAAATTTTTGAAAGATGAATCAATTAACAAACTTGTGGAAACAGAATTTAATAAATTTATTGAATAAATAATTATAACACCATCATAAATTTAATAAATATTGCTGTTATTACGTAGGTCTAAGAATAAAATTTTCATATATATATATTTTTTATGTGATTTTTAATAAGAAAAATAATTTTAGCTTTTTTATTATAAACTGTTTGTTTTGAATTTATTTTTAAGAATATTTAATAATTCTTTAACCTCTTCGGACCCTGTGCAATTTGTAAGGTACATAATACTTTTCGTGAAGTATTTTATTACGTACAAGTTTAAACTTAGTTTCAACTCCTAATGTTACCTATCAGTAAGGTCTGCAATACCATCTGTTTTTTCTGTGTTGAACTGCATTGCTTCTCATGTCAGTGGTTTGAAATATGAATGATCGTGATAGCGTAAAAAAATTATTTTTCCTTAAACGAAAAAAAATTCGGGTCAAAAGAGGTTTAAATAATTTTAACCCATCTATTTCGATTTAAACTTATCTAGTAGCTGAATCTTTTTTTTATGTATTGCTTCGAGATAAACTTTTTAAATCAACTTTTAAGCAGATTTATTAAATATTATTTCATTTTTTTGGTAAAAAAAGAACAACATCCGTTTATCATTTCGCACAGAGACAAATTTTGTCAAATTGACAAATGGCATACAAAAAATGTCTTTTTTGTCTATCTGTAAAGATTTTGAAATTGACATACAATTTACAATTTTAATTATACAATATTTATATACCTTTATAAATAGCAAATATTCTTTAAATTTAATATTTTTTTCCGCATAGTATTAACGATAAAAAATTTAGTGTGTTATATTCAATTATACATGAATATTTCATTGTTTAACATAATAATTGAGTTAAAATTTATTTTTTATGGGCGTTTCCCCCTAAAGATTTAAAATACAAACAATAAAATATTATAATTATCTTATAAAGATTCTTATTTACCAATACAATAAAGTCCTATGAGGTCCTATGAGTTTTAGAAGTTAAGTTATCCCCTATAATTAGAAATAAATTAATATAACTATATATATTATGTTTTTGATGACATATCGTTGTCAGTTAAATTTGTAAATGAAATACAATTTTTAAAATTGACACTTTTTATAGATTTTTCATTGTAATCAAATTTTTATTTTGGGGACGGCCGCGTCGCCAATTCCTTCCTCTTTTGGAAATTGATAGAAGCCATGGAGAATTCATATCTAATATGAAATTTTCAATGTGATGCAGGTCTTATTTTTAAACTTCTTAAATTTCTCCGCTTATCTTGTACTAGTATAGTGTGGCCATTTTTTGATATTCCTTTAACTGGTTCACCTTTTTCAAAGGTGGGCTCTAACTTTCTTTTTGTTTTTCTCCTGCAATAGGCTATGAGGTTATCGTCAGTAGGGACGAATTTTTTTCCATCTATTATTTTTTGTAGTTTTTGTCGAATTGGCAAGCTTTCCTGAAGAAGAATATCTATTTTTGTGTTCGAATTCCTGTAAAAGTGCTTTTTAAATAGTGACAGGCTCTTTTTTGCAGTATAGTTGTATGAGAATATTGCTTCTTGTAAGTTTTGGTCCCAAGTATCATTTTCATCTAGATTGAATTTAGTGAGAACATTAGAAATGGTCCTAATCATTCGTTTACAATGTGGATTTCCTTCTGAATGTAAAGGTGTACTGGTTTGCATTACAACATTGTGTTTTTAAAGAAGTTGTTGTACTACTCGAGAAATATTTGATTTGTGATTATCACATCTTACAGAATATGGTGGACCATGATTTGTGAAAACTTCTTCTAGGCATTTTGCTATTGTGATGTCCTTGAGATCTTGTATTGAAAAGCCTATTGTGAACTTGGTGACAATATCCACAATTAATAAAATGTGATTATTATTGTTTTTGGTAAGGGTCCTAGAACATCAAATGCTAGACACTTCCATAGATTATTGAATTCAATATTTGATGAATTATTCTTCCTGTGCGGTGATGCATTAACTCTTTGACATGGGCTGCAGGATTCAATGTATGATGACACTCTACTATGTAAATTCTTCATGACTAATTTTTTATTTAGGAAGTTTGTTGTTCTTTCTTTATCATAATGTCCATTGTACGTATGAGCTGACATTAACAACTTATTTATGGTTTCTTCATCTTCAGGTATTACTGGGATTAAATCATTATTATTATTTTTTACACAGATTATGTCATCTGGATTTTTGATGAGATGATATCCCTCATACTTTTCGGAGTTTAAGAAATCATGTTGTAGTTCATGATCCTTTTCTTGTAATGACTTGAGTGGTAGTGGTTTTAAAATATATGGATTATTTTGTATAGGGGTAGAAAGGAGAGGGTGCTTTCGTGGTCTTCCTCTCTTGCATTTCTCATTGACATTACAATCGGGTTTGTTTTTAAAAAGACGACTGAGCATATCTGCAAGTGTATTATAATTTCCATTTACATAGGATATTTGCACTGGTAAACTTTAGGTAGATTCAATTAAATCAATATATCGTTCTCGGAAGTTTGTTTCAATTAGGTTTTGTAGTGGTCGATGATCTGATTCAATTCGTATTGGTTGGTTGTAAATTATTGGTTTGTAAAATTATAGTGATTTTTTGATAGATAATAACTCAAGATATGTTGGGATCGATTTCGTTTTGCCTTTGGAATTAGAGCGCTGTAATAGCTCAAAACTTGTAATGAATTATCTTCAATTCATTGAAATAATGAGGCTCCTATATCAGTTTGTGAAGCGTCGTCTTTCATCACCAACGGTAGTTTAGGGTTACGTAAGAACAGTGAAGGTTGATTGAAAATTTCATTAGCTATTGATATGAATAAGTTTTTTATTTCATTCGACTATTCTAAAATTTTAATTTTTGGTTTTTGTGATGCCATTTCATAAAGTAGTTTGGTTTTGGATTAGTAGTCTTTTATTGATATGCGGAAGTAGTTGAATGCTTGTAATCGTTAATATAATTTTTATGGTGTTTTTGGGAGTTGTGTAATTAGGTTGCTGACACATTTATTAAAAGTAAAATCTTTGTTGTTTTCGAAACACCACCCAAGGAAACTCAAGGATTTTCTAAAAAATTGGCATTTTTTTATATTTAGGCGGGCATCTTTTTCTGTCAACAGTTCAATAATGTCATTTAGTGTATTTTTATATGCTTTAAAGGTGTCGTTAGTAAGAATTAAAAATTAATCTTGGTATATTATCAATGTGGACATTTTATGATTTGTCATTTTAAGTTGTAGTAGTAATTCAAGTCGTTGTTGGAAAATGGCTGAACTATTTCGTGCACCCGTGACCAGTCTTTAGAAAGAAAAAGTGTGTTAGTTTGATCAAAACGAGAATCGGCTTGAATTTTCAGGTGGTAGACGTATTTGATAATATTCCTTATAAAAAATCTAATTTGCTTGACCAAAAAAATTCTTTGATACGTGAAAATATTGAGTGAACAGGTTGACCTTCAAATAGGATTGTTATATTGAAATTTAATAAAATTTTATTTTTAATGTTCAGTTATGCAAATTATATATGTGTTTTAATATAATTAATATTTGGTTTTCTGAAAAAAAAGGACTTGATTTAAAAGTGTCGATTTTTCTATAACAAGGATACTTCTTATTCGTAAGTTAATAAGGCGACAATCAAGAATGAACCTTTTCTGAGAGATTTTTTCATTATTACTTTTAGTAGTATATTTAATTTTCCTATCATTATCACATTTTTTTGAGAAAGAATTTTGGCATGATCTTAATTGGATTTAACCTAGATATAATATTGAATTTTTCCATCTCGACGATTTCTTTTTCCTCTGACGTATATGGGACATGGAAAAACTTAAATTTCGGAATTGTGTTGGTCACGAAAAAACTCTTGTTTTTCACAAGTGGCTATTCCATGTTTAACATCAAATTAATGTTTGGCGTCAATGTGAGGGTATAACGATTTTATTTGTTGTTTAAATGTCTCTATATGGTTGTTTTTTGTCGATTGTCCCAAGGTATAGTTAGAGTACAGTTGAAGTTTATTTTTGGATTTTATATCTCATGTTTGAGTATTTATAGTGATGTTAAGTTGAATAAGGGCTGGCATCCCTAAAATAATATCGTAATTTTCAAAATCAATGTCACTGATATATACCCTATTGTGAAATGTGTGAGTGTTACCAGATAGAGTAATTTTTATTGATTGCATGATTTCACTCATTTGTCTATTTTTCCCAGTACAGAAAATTTCTCGTTTATTTTCAGAACCAGCAAGAGATCCAAATGTAAAGTAAGTGACTTTGACAATATAATAATATTGGCTCCATTGTCAATCAGTCCTAAGACTTTCATGTTTTCAATAAATGTTAGTTTAATTATAAGTCCAGTATTTTTCTTCGTAAATGAAGAGAAAGACATATTTAGTTCCTTCTTAGTTGTCGTTATTTTATCTCTCTTTTCTTGATTACGTTGTGCTTGACAACCTGCATTTGTATGTTTGCTATGTGAATGAATTTTGTATCTGTCTGGAAGTCTGTTTAATGACTTTAGAAGACTCATTCTTAATTATTTGAAGATAATCGTAGTAGGATTTCTGTAATTCCTTCTAAAAATGTAGTGAACTTATTACAGTCTTCTAATGATCTCCATATAGTATCATTCCTAGAACAAAGGAGTTGCAAGTGTTTCAGAGCCTCAACTTCTGTTCTATTTGAATATGCTGTTTTAAAGTGTGTGTAGAAGGTTTGGACATCTTCTATTAAGTGTTTCAGATCTGTGCGAACCGAGAAGTTTCGTAATGAATTTTTTGCACTGGTGACAGACATAGCTTTAGAGAATTGTTGTTTTAAGGCGTTGGTTAAATTTTGCCATGTGTTTTTCTGTTCATCAGGAAGTTGTATGACGAAAAAAGAGACTGATTAATCACTTTTTAGGTTGAGTATAAGAATCTTTTGCTCTATCTAGCTCATTAGTATCATCAAGCGTCATAGCCCACTCTAATTGTTGAAGAAAATTTGAGATAGGAAGTCCACTGGAACTTTCATAACGTGGGATTTCTTTCCATGACATGTTATGAAATGTATCAATTGTGGTTGTAGAGGTAATACTTGTTCGCGGACTCGTGACATTGGATTTAGGTAAACAAGTGTGTATAAAGGGTAGTCGATTCTTCTTTACAGTTTTTACTAATTTAGACGTCCTCCCTTGGAGATAATCAATTTGATTCCTGACGTGTTTGGCTATCAGATCTACAGTGAGGAAAGCAGGGTCTTGTTTTAATGTTTCAGCAATTTCTTCTATTGATGCAGAATGTGATTCGAAGATGTCTTGATGTTTCTCTGGTAAGAGTTCAATAACAGTCGCTATAACATCTGCCAGTGTACCACGATTATTTAACTTTTCACTGAGCGTTACTAGTTAAAATTGCATTGATGAAAACTTAAAATTTCTTTATTATGGGCGTTTCCCCTTTAAAGATTCAAAATACAAACAATAAAATATTATAATTATCTTATAAAAATTCTTGTTTATTTATACAATAAATTTCTATAAGGTCTTATAAATTTTAGAAGTTAAGTTATCCCCTATAATTAGAAATATATTATAATAACTATATATCTTATGTTTTTAATAACATATCGTTGTCATATTAAATATGTGAATGAAATACAATTTTTAAAATTGACACCCTTTATAGATTTTTCATTGTAATCAAATTTTTATTTTGGACAGTCGCGTCGCCAATTATTGCATTTAATATCTTTTCTAAATGAAATCACATTTTATTCGCAATTTAAATTTAATAAAGTCTTTTTTTATAAAAACTAGTTTTATTTTTTTACTTTTATATTAATTTAGGAGCTAGGTTTTTATGATTTTGTGTTGATATTCCTCTGCTGTTTTATTAGATAAGTTTGTTAGCTATCACATTTTATTAATACTTTATTTTCAGATTATAATTTTTCGTTGTACTGAAAGTGATAATATTATTCACACAAAAAATAAAAAGAACAAATTTTGATAAATCTATCTAAAATGCATTAAAATGTCACACTATTTTAAAAAATTCAATTTTATTCAAATTTTAGAAATATCAAGAGACAACAAAAAAGATTTTAAAGACGCAAAATATCAGGTTGTCGCAAACATTTTGTCGTTATTTACAAAAATATATGTTTTGAATTTAAAATTAATGTAACTTCTATTTTATTCTGATACTTTTATGGCTTGTACTTATCTTGGATCCTAACTTATTTTTTATTTTATAAAATGCACTATTAAAAGTTAATTCCGGGTAAAATTATTGATGCTTTAATAAAAATATTATACTAAACAATCTACTAAAAACAATAAGTTTAAAAGTTTTATAACAATTTTAATGAAAAGCAATATTTGTTTACTCATATAAAGTATACACACAGCTCTGACACTGAAAACCAATTCGATTTTCTGGCAGTACCTTTAGACAAAGAGAAATAAATTTATTTTTTTCTACAGTTGTCATGGAAAACTATTGATGTTTTACAAATACTATCCTTGTAAGTTTAAAGTTATATTCATTTTTTCTGTTAAAAAAATGTAAATTATTAATTGTAAAATTATAAAATAGACAGTAACACATAGTGACATAAAAGAAATTAGAGTTTTATCAGTGTATAGCCAAGATAAATGATTAAATACTTATAATTTTGCAATTTTTGAGATAATTAATAAGAATACTTATATTGTTTTAATATATTAAAAAAAGCTCAATCAAACATGTGTAACATTAATAAATAATTTTAAAAATTGTTCTCATTATTTGAATACTTCAATTTTATTCATATAAATAAATAACAGTACAAAAAATCTTAGTTTTTGGTAAAAACATTCTTTTATATTGAGATTCATTTGTGCACTCAAGGGTATGAAAATGAATTTTGCACATTCAAAAGAATAAAAATAAATTTTGATTTTTGTATTATCACATTACCTGGTAATATAAAAGTATTGTTCTACCAGGCATTTGAATGCTTTATTGTTTGTAATTGAACAATAGTTGCAACAAATATTTCTTTTAAAATTTTTATATTATGTTCTTTATTTGTTAGAAGTTAAAACAATTATTTTTGCAGATATTTTTTTATAAAAGTAATATTAAATATATCTCTATTTTTTATTATTTTGATAAGAAAAGCTGTTATAATTTTTTATGTAGTGATATTTTTTTGTAGTCTTCGATAAATATTTAAATACCTGGGAGGGCGATACTATTATATTGCTATGTAAAGTGATAATACATAAATCAAAATTTATTTTCATACTTTTGAGTGTGCAAAATAATCTTAAAGTAAGAGTCCCTCTCTCAGAACGAAAAAAGAAAAGAATCGTTTGGAATTTAAATTAATTATATCATCTAAATTAACATTAAATTACCATTTTATAAGCTCCCTACCCTTTCTATACGCTATCCTCTATCCCCCAATTTATCTTAATGTCCAATATATTTTATATGTTTTGTTTTATAGGATATAGTCCAGAACTTTTAATAAAAATTTACTTTAATATAAAAGTATATTTTTACCAAAAACTTAGATTTTTGGTACTGTTATTTATTTTCATAATTTTTCGTGACAGCAAATTAATTATATATAAGCTTTAAGATGAAAAAATGTTTTTTTATAAATGACCAAATTAATAGTTTACAGGTACATTTTTTCAATTATAGAATTTAATAATTTTTATATTACTTAAAATCTGTTTCGTATGTATATAATGATTACAAGCCATTCGCTTGTCATCTCTTTATGTAATGTATAAATACCATGCTTTTTATAAAACAATGACACCTCTACCTTAAACTTGTTTTAATTTTATAAACTAATGAAAACTAACTATTTAACATTTAACCAAATTATAATATTTGGTTATTAAAATTAAAAATTTAAATATTATCATATGAATTTAAATATAGTTGTCATATATATTTGTCCGTTGAATGATGGGTAACACCACTTAATAAATTTTTATTACTCTTCTTGACGAAGTCCTATTACTGGAGAACGAGTCAACAAGAAGAGCGAATTTAGATCTGACAGGTTTTGTATGTCAGATTGGTCAAGTGCTGTTACAAAGACAGGAGATTAAAGGAGTTGTAGAAGCTATACTTGAGGAGCTTAAGACAACTATAGGATACGAGGATCTTGGAAAAGAAGTTTTGGAAGAACTTACTCTATTTGCTAGTTTGAGCGAGAAGAAGAGAACCGCTGCTATCAAAGATAGACTAGTGGAAAAGCTGGGACTTGGAAGACCAGTGACTGGAAAGAACTTGGATGACGACGAAAAGAAATTAGTTGACGCGGAAGTTGTGTTGAGGAAGAAAGAAACCGCATCTGTGATAGTGAAAGTAATTGAAGAGATGCCAGACTACATTGGAAAAATTAAAATGTTTAAAGATGTCAGTGAAGACATCGGGCCATGATTGAATCGGTTGGGGAGAGTACTGACTCTTTAAAAGACAGTTGAAGAAGAGAAAGTCTTGATATTTATGACTTTAGTATGTGATGAAATCGTTATGTGCATTGAAAGGGAAACGGAGAGGAAGCCTGAGTCCACGTATAAGGACATTTGTGACTTCCTTAAGGATCGCTATGATGGACAATTAGCAAGGTCAACGATAATGTCAAAGTTGAAGAATTTCAAGGTAGATCCAATGGACCTAAATTTGAGGAGCAGTTAAGGAAACCTGCTGAATTGGTTAGAAAGTCCCAACCAAATGCATCTGAAGAAGCGATCGTAGAAGAACAGTGTAACCGCATTGAGAGAGAAATTGAAGAATGGGACACACTATAGAACAAGGCTACTAGTCAAGAGTGGAGATCGTCTTCAGAGTTGGTTTCTGCACTTGTATCAACAAATGATCACTTCAAGAGAAAGAATGAACGAGGCCTTCTGAGGAAGAAGGTTAGTGGAATCCATAGCCGCCATGATAATTATTTTGGAAAGCAACATGATGAGAAAGGTAAGGTCAAAAATGTTCTAACGTGCTTTGGATATGGTGAACAAGGACACAAGAGATATGATTGTCCGAAGAAAGGGAAGGTAGAACCTTTCATTCAATCCAAGCTATGTGAGATTAAGAAGGTCAAAGAGAAGCCAAAGTTGGAGTACGTGAAACCAATGAATATTGATGAGAGATTAAAGCTGATTCTGTTGAATAGAAGTGAAATAAAAGATCTTGGTGAAGATGTTACATTACCGGTGCTCGTCAAATACACAAATGATTCGCAATGTGAATACAAATCGAGTTTAGCTTTGATTGACGGAGAAGCCAATAAGACTTCAATCACGTATAATTTGGCAGAAGCTATGGGATGGAAAGTAAATGAACTTGATAAAGTTAAGGCAGGATTGACAGGAAACGTAGAAGGAACACTCAAGAAGGGTCATCAGATAAAGCTGATGCCAATTCAAGGGAGATTTGATGTTGAATTATGGGTGTGTGTTGAAACCACAAGGAGAAAAGATGAACGCTACGGGATAACATTAGGTAGTGATTTTCTAGACATGAAAAAAGTAACGGTGCATCATGGTCAGAATAAGATGACAATTGGTATAAGTTATATCATGCAGTGAGTCATAAAGATTGGGAAAGATGGAAAACGATAGATGAAAGAAAGAAATTGAAAGAAATCTTGATCTCAACGCATCCAACGGTATTTGGTGAAGATAATGAGCCATGTGTAATTGAAGTACCGAAATTTCAATTTAGTAAAAAGAAGGTGCTTAAACATTCTTTATTTTCAGTTAAACCCGAGATGAGAGAAGCTGTTCAAGAGCAGATTGAAAGTTTGAGAAATCAAGGAATTGTTACACCTTGCTTATGGCCGCATTCTGTGTTGAATTTAATTGCTGTACCAAAGCCTTCACCTGTTAACAAACACGGTATAAGGGTATGCTTTGATACACGTCCGATAAATCAAATTACGTGTAGATTTGAATATCCAATTCCAGCAATAGATGAGATCTTACAAAAACACAAGGATCACAAATGGTACACGGTTATAGATTGCGCTCAGTATTTCTTACAACTTAAAATCCACGATGAGGACATGCCTAATTTATCTTTTAAGGATATGAAGGGAAGAGTGATGATGTTTCAACGTCTCCCATTTGATACGAAGAATGCATCATCTTATGCTCAGAGAGTCACAGATTTTCTGATAGAAAATACTTGTGCATCTGGCTACATAGATGATCTATTGATATAAATTGATTCTACTTTAGAACATCATGCTATGAAGTCGCGAAACTGTTATCTAATATGGAAGCTATGAGAGTTAAAGCGAATCATGAAAAATTTAAATTCGCAGAAAAAGAGGTATTAATGTTAGGTCATCACCTTGATGAAATAGGTTCTAGACCAAATGAAGATGCCATCAAAGCTTGGAGAGAATATGACACGCCACGTTCTTGGAAAGCCGTAAGACGTTTCACTGGAGGTGTGACATATTTCAAGTCACACATACCAGGGTTGTCAATCCATTTAAAAGATCTTCATGCTGTGGAAAACTGCCGTGAGAAATTTGCATGGACAAAAGAGTTAGATGAGAGTTTTATGAAAGCGAAAGAAGCTGTATGTAAAGCTATGAGAACGTATAGAATAGATAATTCGAAGTCACTAATGTTATTCACAGACGCATCACAGGAAAAGGTTGCTGCTGCTTTGATGCAAAAGGCCGGCGATGAGGAAGATTCATATGTGCCTATTGCTTTCTTCAGTAAACTTTTGCCAAAGCGAGTTAAGCCGTTACCAGCAATTGTTATTGAAACTAGAGCAATTCAACAGGCCATATTGCATTTATCAAAAGTTATTGATGGAAGGGAGGTTATCATCTACAGTGATCACAAACCGCTGACCACATGTAAGAAACCAAGTGAAAACATCGAGGTAGAGATGTTGATGGAAGAGATGGCAAGAAGAGGTATGAGGATTTGTTATAGAAAAGAAAGTAAAAATGAGTTGGCAGATGCATTATCTCGTGCTACGTGTAAAAGTTTGAAAGTATCGGAAGAAGATAGGATTGTTCAAACTATAAAGTTGTGGAGAACGCTATACGACAAAGAAAATAATCAGGACAATTCAATTGATGAAACAATTGGTGTGGTTAATGAGGGAGTGGTATCTAAGAAGATAAAAAAAATTCCAGAAGAGGTAAAGAAAGTATTTCAAAAGTATCATGATCAATTGGGTCATCCTAGCTATGAGAGAAGTTTCATAATGATTGACAGAGAATTGGTAAAAGTTGGAAAATCTATATCTCGAAAGAAAGTAAGAAAGATGTACAGAGAATTTTTAACGCAATGTGAAATATGTGCTAGACTAAGAGAAAGACGTAAAGATAGAGAGAGAAACTTAGGTAGACAAAATGAAATTGAGAAAGCTCGCCGTGTGTCTTATGAAATATTGAAAGCATTGTAAAAATCTTCTACAACTATGGAAGAAAAATTTCGAATTAGACAAAACGTTAGAATGATAGAGGCAGCTAGAAATCAAACTAAGTTTGAACCACCACAAATCTATGCGATTACCGAAGTAAAACCACCATATGTTTATTTAAAAGTTAAAGGAACTAAAAGTAGACATCTAAAACGCCATATGAAGAATGTGGTACTTGTTTATTAATAGGGGAGATGTAACCAAATTATAATATTTGGTTATTAAAATTAAAAATTTAAATATTATCATATGAATTTGAATAAAATTGTCATATATATTTGTCCGTTTAATGGTGGATAACACCACTTAATAAATTTTTATTACTAACAAAACTAATATTAAATTTTTAAAAAAAGCAAAACAAATTTAAAAGTTGTAAATTTACAACAATAAAAAAAGCTAATTTACAAAAATCTTTTCTTAAACAGGTATAAGTTTTTAAAGATATAGCAAGATAATGTATTTTACGATGAAAAACAAAATATCAAAAATTAAAAAAAACAAAGTGTAATCAAATTTAAATATTTTAAGTAATCTTAAATTGTTAGGTGTTATATGTTAATATAATTATAATTATCATAATGTTTACATATTTATATTGTAGGCATACAATCAAAAAAATAAATTTTAATATATACATTAAAAACGTTACAAGTTAATGTCTGAAAATTTTAAACCTAAAAACTTTTAATTTTTTCTAAAATCCAACTTTATTTTAATATTATTGTCACGAAAAACCTTCTGGTGATGCAAAAAACCACGATTTTTCATCTATATTGTAAACAGATTTATTTAACACATAATACAGACACGGATACATATTAAATTCGTATGTATGTGTGTGTTAAATTTATTGTTAAATTGCGGTCTGGCCATTAATTCGAAAAAATTGTTATTTTTAGCATTTGGCCTCAATTATCTCCACTTTAAAAAAACGTTTTTGATATTTTTTCTTTAAATTATAGTAGTTCATGTTGAAATCTACCTTCATGCAAAATTTCAGAATTTCATTCTAAAATCTAGAGGGTCAGAAATGCTAACGTTACATTTTTCGTTGCATAAATACATCTTCGAGTCAATATAAATGTATATAAAAAGAATGTTTTTCCCTTGTCGATGTTTTGCATGTTTTTAAAAAAACCATTTTGCTTACCCTATAAGATATAGCATCAAAATATTATTTTGATTGGATGATCAAATAACAAGTAGAAAAGATATTAACACGATTTTTTTTATTAATTAATTATAGTACAAAGTATCGTGGCCACCTATAGAAATAATAGAAAGTTATAAAATTAAAACAGAAATTACTAATAATATACTATAAACTTTTCTCAGGAAGTATTTCCGAGAATTTCAATAAATTACCCCTATGGTAGTCTAAAAATTATAAATTAGTAAATACAAAATTATCTAATATAATATTAAAATAGATACATAAAATTTATGTTTTTAAATAATTAAATGTGTTGATAGTAAAATTGTAAAATGATGACATTATTTTTTTGTCATCATGTGTAAGAATTTTTAGAGCTTTCCTTTTTTTCAAGGCAATTACAATCCTTCTTAGTCATATCTTAAGTAAAAGTTCTGATTTTTGTAACTTTGGGATAAGGTTTAGCGAACTAATTCCAAGGTTTCTTTTCCTTTTTTTCATACATTTTAAAATATTAGTTATCTAAGTTATATATTTGGAGATCTTATATTTATATTGTTAAAAATTTAACTAATTGTATTGTGTAATTATAATATTGTTTTATGTTTTATACTGCTTTCGGTATCTGTAAAGGTAGCTACATAAATACTTTACTTATAGTTAAAAAAGTAAATTTTGTACAGATCTCAGGGAGTATCTTTAGAATACGGGCCCCCTATTGATTTGAATATTAAAGATAATTTAATAGCTTTTTATGCATTTTTGTGATATAATAATGATAATTTAGATTGTTTTTTATAAAAATAAACTTTTTTTAAAAACTTTTTTGAACATATGAAATTGAATTTTTTGATCGAAAAACAATAAAAACGCATGGTAAAAATGAGGTATTTGAAAAAAGTCATTAAATAAAAACAGTCACAAAAAGCTTGGGAAAAAAAGAATTTGAATAATAAAACAATGAATAAGTAAAATAATCAAATTCTGTCATCAAAAAAAAGGTATATAAGAAATAAAAAACATCAAAATCTTTACAACCATATATATTCGTCATTTGCACCCTTATTAAATTTATTCTGCTATTATGGACTCTACCACAAGATTCAGTGATATTCCTTCTATGTTTGAAGCATTTAATATGTTTGGAACACCGGAACTCGCTGAGAAATTTTTATTTGACAATGAAATCTTCCCCAGCTTCAAGAATTGCCCAAAATGTGGGAACTCAATGTCATTAAACGGCCAATCGTTTAGATGTGGCAAGAAAACTTGTAGAGCAAAGATAACCGTACGCGATGGTACGTTCTTCAGTAAAATGAAGGCACCATTAAATGTGGTCCTTTTCTATCTTTATTATTTCATTTCTGGTACACGTCAGAACCAGATTGAAATGTATTTAAAGATAAGCAGTGCAACCAATGCTGCTCTTCACAAGTATTCTCGTCAACTTATAGCTGATGCCGTCAATGAATGTGACGTTAAAATCGGAGGTCCAGGTATAATCGTCGAAATCGACGAATCCAAATTCGGAAAACGAAAGCACCACCGAGGTCACAGAGTGGAAGGAGCTTGGGTCCTAGGCGGCGTGGAATTAACAAGCGAAAGGAAATTATTTGTACGGGTCGTTGAAAGCAGGGATGCCGAGACCTTATTACCAATAATCCAGCAGCATGTTCTTCCAGGTTCCATTATCCGCACCGATTGTTGGCGTGGATACGCAAGACTAGGGCGATTAGGTTACATCCACGAGAAGGTGAACCATTCTTTGCACTTCCGTGATCCGGTAACTGGTGTTCACACGAATACCATTGAAGGAACATGGTTAGGAATAAAATTGGGGATCCCATTGAGGTGTAGAAATCGTGAAGTCATTGATGACTACTTGTGGGGGTTTATATGGCATCGTATAAACAAGGAGAGACGATTTGAAGCGCTAATATGGGCTCTCAAAAACATACAATGGCGAGACCTAGATCCTAACGCAGAGCCAATGGATGAAACATTCGGCCTGTTAGCTATCGAAGATGGTCCTGGACCCATTGTTGAGGATCTAGAGGCTGATGGTCAACATCATCTAGATAATATAGAGCAGTCGAGTAGTCCATTAGCTTCACCGGTTACAAAAAAAACTAGAAAAGAATAAGGTCTCTCTATTCTGCTGCCTTAATTCTCTAGTAACTAACAATTTTAACCCAACGGCCCTCTTTAGGGCCACCCATTATTAAAAATAAATTATTTGTGTAAATATTTGTGTTATCTATTTTTTATATATGAGGTGACTAATGATTACGCCGTTTCTCTTTGTGAATGCAATGCTCTAGATTTTTCAATATATATACCAGTCTAATTAAGGCTAAATTACATGCTTTCAATAAAATAAATAAAAATAATGTCATTTATTAAAAAAAACCATTCAAAAATACACAAAAACACAAATGCTGCAAAAAAAAAAAATTGCTGCAAATAATTCTAAATGCTGCTAAATGTTGTTATTTATGCACATGTACTATAAAAATATATTTTACCGCCAAAAAAACTAACATTTTTAGCGTTATATGAAATGGGGGCCCGTATTCTAAAGATTAACCGATCTCAGTTTTTGTTCTAATAGAAATTGACGCCAGCAACAACTTATTTAAATTTTTACTACCCAATGAACAAACAAATGCCTACTATCTAAAAAAAGATGCCGTAAATTGTGTAAAGATGTAGCAGATTTAATGTAGTTTACTGTCAAATTTTATTTTCTATGGTTTATTTTTCGTTTTGTTTCAAAATTAATTAATGTCAACGGACTTAAATTTATAAAATATTGTAGATTATAGTACAAAAGAAATCGAGCTATCAATGCGTGAAGAAATCATACAAAATATTTAGCTATACACAAAAGTTACATGCACCTTAAAGACAAAAAAACACACTTTATAAATAGTCTATAATGTTAAATGGAACTAGAATTTTTTGATAAAACAAAAAATTTAAAATTTTGTCACTTAGATTTACTAAATATTATAATTTTACGTTTTTATATCAAAAAAGAGAAATGTTATTAATGCTCAAATGTTAAGCTACTTATTTGACCTTCTGTAAACAGAAAAGAAATGAAGATCAGTAAATTGTTTTGGTATTAGAATTTTTCTGCCTTAATTTGTGTAACTTTACATGCTGATTCTAAACAATGCGGAATTAGTTCAATTTGAAGTACTATTCTTGAGGTTAAACTACTTAAATGTGTTTAGTGTGTTGATTTTTACCTTTTTAAATTTACTTTTTTTATTTGAAATTTTACAAACATATATAGTTTTGCATGCTAGTAAAAAAATTTTAAATTTAATGTCTCATTCTTGAAATTTTTAACCGTTCTAAAAATGACAAACAAGTGACTGAATTTTGATATTTCAAAATGATATACTTCGATTCATTGAAGAAACTTGGAAATTGGAAAAAAAGTTAATCTAAGTTTCTCTTTAACTTACATTTTAAGTGTGATCTCAGAAAAGTTGATAAACTTAAAACGTCATAAATTTTAAAAGAAATTTTTTTAAGAAAAATTTCGAAAAATAAATTTCTAATTTTATCAAAAAAGTCTGTCAAAATGAAACTTTTAAATATAGTGTTATCACAACGCTCATATAAAATAAATTTCTTTATCGAATGTTATGTACATTAGCCACTTTTTAATTTCAATACGATCTATTTTAGATTTGAGTTTCAATTATAAAAAAAGATTATATGTAAAAGTATTTAATAGTTATACTATACTACTTTCATATCAATAATGTGAAGGAAATTAAAATTTAATTAATTTTGAAGCATAAATAAATGACAACCCATCTTCATCATTTTGGTAGTGTATACTTCATTTGATCGTTATAAATTTTGATTTTTCACACGGAAAAAATTATTATATGACAAATTTAGGTGCTTTTATATGATAATATTATATTTTTTCAGTGGTAATAAAAAAAATACTAAAAAGAATAACTTTAGTTAAATTTTGTTAATTTTAATACAATGGATGATGTGCAGGTGATCCTGATCAAGCTAAGAGGAAAGACACGATCAAATTTGTAGAAGAAAGTGGAAAATATAATTAATAAATTTATTAGATAATATTTTTCATTAATTGACTCTTTCTATATAATCATTTGATCTTTTTTTAATTTTATTGTTGCAGGGGTTTTTGTTTGGTATAAACACTAGTAATAATATTTTATAATAGAAATTATTTTCTTACTTAAAATTAACCATATCTATAATGCATATAATGAGGAGTGTCATAGAGATGACGAACTATTTATTAACACAATGCCAAATAGAGATTTCAAAATTCTAAAAGCTATTATTGAGATACTTATTGAAGAGAAATCGAAAATGCACTAAGATAGCTAGAGGTTTTATGTGTCTATCAATCTTGAGACTCAGAGTTTTAGCTATTTAAAAAATTGTAGCAAATATAATATTCTGGACATTAAAATTGGAGTCTATACTGAGATAATTTAAAAAATGTAGGGTTTACCACAAAAGAAATAAAAAATACGAAAAACAGCGAAAACATGCTATCAAGATGATTTTTATAAAAATTGAATATAGATTTTTGTAATTTTGAATAACTACTATCCGATATTGTAGCATTTTTGCCTTCAGTAACAAAAATTTACAAAATCAATTGGCAATAAAAATATAAACATCTTTTTTTAAAGTGTCTTTTATCAAAAATATAAAAAAAGATAATTTAATAACCAATAACAACCTTATTCGAATGATCCTATCAAAGTAAAAAAGTACCGTATATTAGGTTAATCTATTTATTGGTTCTTAAGATAAAATGAAAGAAGTAGTATTTTTAATTTTTATAAAAGTTTCATTATTTGATTTTAAAAAAACGTTTCAGTGCATCAATTTTTTTAATTTCTCAAAAATTATTAATAAAGAAATTTTTTACAGATATTTAAACGTATTAACCATTAATTTACTTCTTTCCATTGTAGATTTTGTTAAAACATAACTATGCCAATTTTAAAATAAGATTTTATTTTTTAATTGCGTAGCATTAATTAAATTACGCCAAAATTTTATGATTTTAATAACACGTGTTATATTTTTTAATATATAAATGTTTTAAAAAAAAATCCAATGTTTTTGCGATATTGTAGTTGTATGTTTAATATATGAAAAAAATTTCTTTATTCAATAATCATTTTTTTATTTTTATTTTTGGTATATGTTATTTAATTACATAGTAACTGACTTTTTTGTAGTTGCAAATGTAATTTTTAACTACTTGTATTTACAAAAAAAGATTATTTTTAAATTAAATAATGGTATGCCAATTTATTTTCAATGTGTTCTAATATACTTCGAATAAAAAACATAAATATTTGCATTTTCGATGTAAAAACAGTTTCTTGGTAATCTGTAATGCTTTTAGATAATGAAATAAAAGTATTTTGTTGTTATTTTTAAAATAAAAGTCAAACTTTTTAATTAAACATTGATCATTTTATGAATTTTTTTTACTTTAAATTTAAAAACATATTTAACATAACTTACAATATATGCTAAAACAATTTTTAAGATCTAATAGTATAAAAAATTAGCTTTGAAGATAAAAAAAAGTATATCAAAGTCATGATTAATAGACTTTAAATCTAATTATCACAAAACCATTGAAAAACTTTGATAGATCCTTACAGAGGAAATTATGATCTTTCAAATAATATAGGCTTCGTAAATTGTTTTATTTTAAATTTTATGTAAATGGTTTAAAAAAATTTCTTCTTTTGTAAGTTCAAAATTTTTTAAATAATATATGTTAATGCAAGCATTGGACTGTAAAAGTTCCATGAATTTTATTAACTATACATTAATTTTTTATTAAATAAAAAATCGCCGCTACGACAAAGAGTCAAAGTATACGATTTAGAAATTAATGTTAAACACCATAGTGTGATTTCTATTGGTAATATGTAAATAAGTTTTATTGAAACAAAAGAATTGTATAACAAATTTTTGATTTTTATTTAATTAAATATTATTTGTTTTAATTAACTTTACTTAAAATTTATCCACCCCTTGTTTTTTGGAAGTTATTAATTGTTCAAAAAAGTAGTATAAAAAGGAACTGAATTTTTAAAAGAATAACATTTATTAAACTCTAAAAAATGTATTCTACTAGCTTCAACAAAGTTGCTCAAATCATTATTTTGATGTGCTTCATTTCTTTTATAGTTATTAACTGTAAAGAAAATTCCATACTTTCAAATCAATTCAAAAATGATTTAACAAGAGCCAAGCGTTTTGCAGTAATTCAGCTGACTGATCAACTTTCAAAAGGAGGCAAAAGAGATGATTTAAAACGTGTAACAGAGAATTACAAACTTCCTCAAGATCCATATAGTTTCGGAAAATAATAAATTTTCTGAAACATGAATTAATTGACATATCTATGAAAACAGGATTATATTTCTTGAAGAAATAATCATAATATTATTATAACTTTAATAAGTATTGTTGTAATTTTTCTAATTACATAAGCATAAAAATAAAATTTTCATATATATATTTTATATAATTTTTTTCATAAGAAAAAATAATTTTTGCTATTTTTAAATAATTTGGTAATTTTAATTACATTTTTAACAATCTAAGATAATTTTTTACACGATTAAGCTAATTTTAACACTTTTATGTCAAATTTAAAAATTATGCGATAGCAAAACCTTGTTTTTTATGTCTTCCTTCAATATTATCCTTTTAAATATTCTTTTGAACGAATTTATCAATTTTTAAATGTTACCTCATTTTTTTTGATATCATTGAAGAATACAATTATTATTTAATGTTTTCTTTGAATAAAATTATATTAAACTGAAGAATATTTTAGTCATGTAATATAAAGAGTAAATTTGATATATCTATTAAAAAGATCTTTTATTTTTTCTTAATGTTTCTGGTATATTTTAACTTTTTTAAAATAATTTTTTACAAGTGCCTTGATAGTTAAAAATTGAAATAGATTATTATCCTTAGATTATGAATATCTATTTTAATCAAAATATTCATATATATTTGAAGATTACTTTAGTTTTATTTGTAACGATTGCTTAGCTTCATTGTATTAGGTTGTCCTACACGAAGTATCTTGATAGGCAATGTTTGTTGTCCGTTTTTTCAAATTAATTGCTATGTTTTGCTATAATTAAACAAGCGGTTAGATTCTCTTAAATCTCCTCTACACAATAGTAATTTATATCATCATGAATATCTATTTATCATTAATTTATGTAAAAACAAACGATACTATCAAAATGTGATATTCGTGTCATTATAATTTATAAGTTCAAACGTTGTTCTAATGTTGAAAAAAGAACTCAGGAAAATTAATGAAACTTTTAGATAAAATCTTCTCAGTGTTTCCATTGTACAAAATTATCTAAATAAATTTAAAAAAAAGCAATGAGAACCTCGAGAACAAGAAGCGTGGAAAATCTGACTCTGTTCTTGATAACTATGAGTAACGAAAAGTTGTTGAAGCTGATCCATGGGCAAGATGTTAAAAAACTTGCAAAACAGCTAAATGTATCTAAATATACGATTTTGCTTTATCTAAAAGTTATAGAAAAAGACGAAAAAGCTTGACAAAATGGAAATCTTACGAATTAAACGATAATCAAAATATATGTCGTTCTAAGTTTTGTTATCCTCTTATTTTAAGAAACAAAATGACTCATTTATTAGACATCTTGCTACTTGTGTTAAAAGGTTGACTCTTTATGACAATTTCAAACAAACTGGACAATGGTTGAACAAAGATTAAGCTGCGAAACACTTTTCAAAACCAAAATATTTTAAAAAATGTTCTAGTGACTAATTGGCTGCTTGTTACAAGTATTATCAATTATAAATATATGAAACTTGTTGAAAGCATAAGTTCAGGTCCTACTGTAAAAAATATATTAAAAAAAGACAAAAATTGTTATGACAAATACCTACTGTAGATAATGAAAACGGAGCAAGCTTTCTTTATTATAGCGCAAGACCGCATGGCTAATAAAACGGCTCTCCAGAAATTAAATTAATTAATGTATGGAATTCAGCTTCACGCTGAATATACACCCAATCCTGATCTAACAGATTACTACTTTTTCAAACATCTCAATTACTTCTTAATGGAAAAAATCTTCAATAACCATAAGACATGAAAACTGCTTTTTACACTTTTATTGAATCTGAAAGCCCATGATTTTTTATAAATGAAATCAGTAAGCTCGTATCTTACAAACAACAATGATTAGATTTTAACGTTTATTTTTTTAATAAAGGTATTTATTTTTTAAAAAGTTATGCGTATTTATAAATTAGGATGAAAAATAGTCATATTGAAGAGAAAACAACCTAATATACATTGATTTTTTATACAATATATTATATTATATAATATTGAAAAATGTTATATAATTTGGTTTTTTTTATCATAGACTCCAAAAAATTATGTTGTAGAAAATTTATAAATAAAACAAGTTTAATTTTCTTGTTTATGAGAAAAACGAAACGCCCCTCAGATATTATTGAAAAATGATCTACAGAAAACTATAGAAGAATACATTCAAATTTTAGAAATCTAGACAAAAATGACGTATAAATGTTAATGCACAAACCAGTACGTACAAATCATTAAGTATCAAAGATATTGGTGGTAATAAGTCAAGTAGAGATGATTCAATTCCCAAAGTGTTCAATAAGCTTTCGACGATCTTAAAGATGATATGGTAAAAGAATTTTGAATCTTGACAGAACAAATTACTTTGTTTCCAAGGTCGAAAGATAGGTAAAACAATAAAATACAATCCCCAAAAAAACCTCGAATTATGATTGTGTCAACGCCATTATCTTAATTGATGTTCAAATGCAGGTACTCTAAGCATTAACTAGTAATAATTTGATCAATTGTTCAATGTATTGAATGAGAACGCTAATGATAGAAATTGGTTCAGTAAATTAGAAAGATATTTCAAAATATATGTTACAGACTTTAGTGAATACTTTGATTACCTTTTACTTAAACTTGAAGATGAACCTCTAGAAAAGCGTTACAGTATGAAAGAAATTATTTCTAAGTTTAAAAGCAGTTAATTCTCTTGTTTTATTCTAATAAAACATGCATTTGAGCTGAAGAAGAGTTGAGTAATTTGACTAAACAAATTGATAAAATACAAGACTTGGATTGTAATGCTTCAAAATCAAAGAATTATGTCATATTATTTATCAAGGTAAACCAGCTGAGGAAAGACTAAAGCCTAATCTAAGAAGTTATGGAGCTTGTTACATCCTTTTATTAAAAAGGTTACAAAATTGTTGATAAGATATGATAGTTTTGATTGAGATTTGTTCATTCTTGATATAAAACAAAGTTTTGAGATCGATAATACTGAATATAGAGAAAAACATTTTTAGATAGAAACTCGAAACGACCATCTGATGATCATAAGAAAGAAAAAAGATATGT
This sequence comes from Strongyloides venezuelensis, assembly GCA_963280985.1. Taxonomy (NCBI): domain Eukaryota; kingdom Metazoa; phylum Nematoda; class Chromadorea; order Rhabditida; family Strongyloididae; genus Strongyloides; species Strongyloides venezuelensis. The sequence goes on from CAUJLX010000001.1 coordinate 12,184,798, forward strand.
TACTCTTGGATGTAAATTTTTGTATAATAACGACATGGCAGATTAAAAAATGCATAAATTCTTGAAAGATCAAAATAACCTCACAAAGAACAATCTACATGTAAGTGATTTATTTAAACACACGAATAAATTGTTGACATCATTTAATAAGAAATGTGGTAATTAATTTGATAAAAGCAGAAGTTTAAAATCCCTTCTTGATAACAGTGGTTCAGATATTGACTTAAGTGATACTACAAGTCTAATATTAACAAATGGGAAGATTCCTAATATTTCTTTTATCATTGTTATAGATTCAGGATTAATCTTTTCTTCGATCAATAATAATATCTAATATCTGCTAAAAATGTCAGATAAAATTTCTGAAATCCTCATCAAGTTAATTGAGGATATGACTGCTGTTAAGAAGGAGAAAAGGAAAATACTTTTTCAAGATAGAAAATAATTTGATCTATCTGAAGCACCTTCTCATATTAAACTCGCATCACTATAACTTCGATATCCTTCTTGCAAGATGTTTGCTTAAGAAATACGGTACTTTTGTTGATTATACAGACTTAGCGATTTATTGGTCTGAATAAGGTAAGTGTCACGTTCATAACAATAATTCATTCAATTTTCTGATCATAATGAGTAAATACTTATCGACTACTTATGAAAACACCATTTTTATAATCTAAAAATGTATCATTACAGAATCGATGTAAATTCGAAAAAAAATATCTGAAACTTATGTTTTATGTGCTGATTTTGTTATCGTCAATTAAGACAAGCAAAAGTATTTGGATTAATTTATAGCTCTTTCATATACGAGTCTTTGTAAATTGTTTCCAAGTGTTTTCATGATTAGAGATAGTAAAATTGTACTATCAATGATTGCTGAAGAGCAATACTCAAACATCACCGAACAAAACAAGAATTGAAAATGTATAAATTATCTTATCACAACTAAACTATTACACTCCAATTAGCCGAGATTTAAGAAGAAGCTAGAATAATTAAAGAGTGAAACGATAAAGTTTTTGTTTCTTCCCAAAACAAGGATAACCAAGTATCTTAACCCAGCCATCCTTAAAATTACCTTTTTACTTAAGGAGTGTTTAATAACTCCCAAAAGGTTGAGTATTCTTTTACTCTATTAACAACTACTACTACCCTATTGTATTCCGCTATTGCTACTGGTGATCCTATATAATATTATAATACCTTATATTATTATAATAAATTCTATTATTCCCTAATCTTGTCAACAACTGGAGACCAGGCAAACTTAAATATTTTACTAAAGAAAGTAAATCGGATAATAGAATAACTGATCCAGTTGCACTGATTGACAAACAAAGAAATTTTTCAGATAATAAAAAGGTTAATGATATTAAAAATACAGAGTGCCTCATATTTAATTCACCACTTGAAGCAAATAACTTTTTTTTAAGAAAAAGAAAAGCAAAATTTTATGAATTAATAGATCTAAAAGAAAATATTTTTAATTTTTTACCAATTTCAATAAATATGGTTCTAGCAGGACTTATGGCTTTTTTTAAAAATTTTTTTGCCTTTCTGCGCATACAATTTTTTAATAGAAAATATTGGGATGATTCTCTTACAAATTAAAATTTAACTTCTTTAAGACTAGACACTATCATATAATAAATAATAAAGTTTATTAACATTATTTTACTTTTCAGTTAAAACAAACAACTAAGATTTTTGCAAAATTTCGTAATTTTTTCAAAATTAAAACTTTTTAAGAATACTAGCATAAAAGTGTTATCATAAATTTTAATAAAGTTAACAATGCTTTTCGAATTAGTGTCATACAAATCAATTAAAATTGACGAAAGCTATGGTTTACAAGATATTATCAATTTTATATTTTTTATAAACAATTCGAATACAGACATTATTTTTCGGACATTTTTTTACCTAATATTATTATTATTATTAATAGAGTATACTAATTTACACAATTATTACTCTATAAGATCATTTTTACGCATTTTTAAAAAAATACCGTATGTTCGACCCTGTTTTTGTAAGATTTATGTTTAAAAAATAAACTGTTAACTATAAAAATAAATAATATTTTAATTACTTTTAATAAAAATTCTTATAAATACTAAAAAATTAAGAAAAAAAGCATACTTTTTTAAGTTCTAAAAAAAATAGAAAAATTGAACTATTTTTGAACTGTTATAAATTTTTGGCACTCAATATAAATTAATGAGTGGATGATGTGCAGGTAATCTTGATCAAGCTAGGAGGAAGGACACGATCAAATTTGTGGAAGGACGTGGCAAATATAATTAATAAATTTATTAGATAATATTTTTCATTAACGACTCTTTCTATAATAATTGTTTGATCTTATTTTTAATGTTATTGTTGCAGGGGTTTTTGTTTGGTATAAACACCAGTAATAATATTTTATAATAAAAATTATTTTCTATAAAATATTAATGTTTTTGAAATTTTTTAAAGAGAATTAAAAGAATTTTTTACATTTGAATTTTGTTAATTGTTTACTAAAAATAAGACAAGTTTTTAGATAATAATAAAAAATATTTAATAATTAAATAATTTTTGTTCTAGAATTATATTGTTTTAATGTTTCTGTAAAAAAAATGACAAAACATTTGTATCAAACTAATTCATAAACTAGTAAATATTAGTTATATTAATCTAAAATATTCAAATTGATCTTTAAAATGATTTTCAATGCCTAACATAGTTCAAAATAAGTTTAAATATAAAAATATTTGTATTTTATTCAAAATTATCTTTTCGTATAAAAAATTAGTAGTAAAATATTTATGCTTTAGTTAGAACTATCTTATTAAACAATTTGTAATCCTGGTAGATTCTTCGAGAGCCTTGTAGGCTCCAGGGCTTTTACAATATATAACACGAAACTTTATACAATAGTTTATTTAAGGAAGGGGGAATTAGTATAATAATAAAAGTAAAGATTGCAATGCTAAAATATAATTGTTATTTATCAACTGCGTGAAATATTCTTTTTCCGTTCCTTATATAGTCCTCAAGGTGAGGACGTGTTTCATCTTCTAGTTTTCTACATAGTTTGGGTGTTGATGTACATACATTTATTTAGTCTAATACAGCATTCCATGTTTACAAATTTTACACAAAATTTTATTTTTAATGTATATTTTTGTATTATTTTAACTGTATTTATCAAATTGAGCAAAGTAAATTATATAATTTTTTTTAAATTTCATTTAATTTTTAATGTATTTTTAAACATTTCAAATAAATACATTTAGCTATTTTTGTTTGACTTTTATTTTTTTTAATATAATTTATAGTTAAAATTTGTAATACATGGTATTTATACATTTTCCAACATTAAAAAAATAATAAATATAAAATGGTTAAATTTTTGATTAAGTCATATCATACAGTTTTGTCAAAGTAATTTTATAATTATGACAAAAAATACAATTTTAATTTCACTATTATTCCTTTGTTTTACCATTGTTTTATCGGTATGTTAATAATCATGATTTTTATTTAAATATTTTTAGTTGTTTTTCAAAGACAAAAGTGTTCCAGTACAGGATAGAAACAAATTTGAAATAACAAAAAAAGCTATGGAAATTATTGAACAAATTGAATAAAGATAGATAAAAAAATGGTAAGTATACTATGAAGACTTACTATAAAGAAAAACAAGACGACAAAAGCAATTTTGATAATAATAATACAGTTGTTAAACCCATGAAAAATCCTTATTTACCTAAAGGAGATGAAGTGCTTACTAGACAACAAGCAGAAGATGTTTTAGAAAAGATTGTTCAAGAAGCAAGAAATTATGAAGTTGATTTAAGAGGTTTATTTCATGAAAATACTAGAATCAAAAGAAAAATACAAAAAAATCTTACTTATACTTGGGAGTTTCCTATTAATTATATTATTCAAGAAGCAGACACTGAATTAATTGACAAAGCATTAGATCCTATGCAAAATGAAACGTGCAACAGATTTAAAAAACAATCAACAATTCCTCATGGACAACCTGGTTTAAAATTCGTCAAGGAAAGGAGATGTTGGAGTTACGTTAGTAGGAACTGAAGAATGTAAATTTCAAGATGTTAGTATTGAATATGAATGTATCTAATTTGGAACTGTTCAACATAAAACTATACATGCTCTAGGTTCTACTCATGATCAATCTAGGGCTGATAGAGATCAATATTTAACAATTTTAGAAGATAATATGAAACTTGGTTTACTTTAAAATTATGAGAAACTTAACGTATCAAATGCTCTCACTTATAATACAAAGTATAACTATGGTTCAGATATGCAATAACCTGGAAACTCTATTTCTAAGAATGAACTAAACATAATGGCACCTAAAACTATATTTTTAATAGAACACTCGGTATTGACAATAGTCTTACTTTTCATGATGTTAAATTAGTAAATTTCCACTATTGCTCCAAGAATTTTACAAAAAAGTGCTATAATGGAGAATATGAAGGTCCTAACAATAATACCAGATGCAAGTGTGTCGAAGGATATGGTGGAAATAAGTTTATTCAACTACCAAGGCCAAATTAAGGATATAATTCAACATTTTACCATGTAACAGAAAACGCAAAAAATATAAGCATTAATGGAGAAAAAAATTGTCTTTTATCATTTAAAAGGTCTACATGGAAAAAAAATTAATATAACTGTATTATATACAAAGTTACTGTTTTCATATGATCTTACTTGCAAAAAAAAATAATCTTGAAATAAAATTTATTTCAAGCAAAACTCCGACTGGAGCTCTCCTCTTCTCAGAAAATAGAAATATCTCAATTACTACAGAAAATGATCATGCAATTGTTCATTATAGAAGTACATTTTCGTGGAAATAAAATGAAACATGACTTTCCATGCAATTTAATTTTATGTTAAATTAACCTATTTTAAAATATAATCAGTATATTTGGTTAATAAAATAATCTTATAAATTTCACTTTCTCTTATAATATCTAGTGTGTAATGTAAAAAATAATAATGTGCTAGAAAATTTGTCAATATATGCATTTTTAACCTCCACGTTATATGTATACAAAACCATCAGTTTAAATTAATGCTATTTAAAAAAGAACAAATAAAAATCTATTTAATAAATAAAAAAAAGTATTACATAAAATTTAATAATTTTCCGTTCATATTTTATAAATTTTTTTTATAGTTTTTAAAGAAATTCTTGAGATATTTTACCGAAAGTATATTTGGTGTGGACACTTCTGTTACCATTAATTATACAAGCACATATATCATCACTTTTATATTCAGTAATAATATTTTATCGGTGAACGCTCTATATAAAATAAACAATAAATAAAAAATGATAATTAAATAATTTACTTAATTACTTATAAAGCTATTTGAGAATGGTATTCAGATTCTCTTCTAAAGCTTCGGTTAAGGTTAGTAATTTCTAAAATGACAAAATATTGTTACAATGAAATAAGTACAATCGCGAAATGAAAAAGTTTTTACAATAATACTTAATTGTTTATACCATATTTATATAGAAAAAATTAAACAATTTGTTTTAAGATGTTTTAAAATTTGCAAACTGTTTACTATTCTCTTAAAATCACCTTTTGAAAATTCTTCTTTATTTAATGTATACTTGTAAAAAATATACGATAACTTTTGTTGTGCATATTATATTGAAAAAAATGTAAGTAATAATTATTATATGTATTATTTTAAAAACAACTAAGATTTTGATGTTTTTTATAAATAAGATGGTGTGTTTTACGCATATAGTGAAAGACAAAATGTACAACACTAAAAATCAATATTAACATATCTATAGATATTAGAAGTTCTTAGTAAGTAAGGTAATTTTGAAAAAATATCTTATTTGTGTTTTTGTAATTGTTCTTCTTTTGATCTTTTATCTCTCGTGCAAAATTAGTTACCTTAGATATTTTAAAATCATTTCATTTTACATTTCTATTGTAATTACATGAGATATTTCGTAATGTAAAGTATTTGCCTATTTTAGGGGTTTTAGTTAATACTTGTGCGTTGATAAATTCACAGGGCTACAAGTTAAAAATTAGTGATAAATGTAATTTATCTTATCTAGTAATCTACCTCATTAAAAGTTAGTGGGCCCAATTTTTATAAGAATCTATTTTAAGTTGTTTACATATCTGAAATTGTTTAATTGTGTTGTAATTTGGTGTTTGTTTTAAATACATTAATAAATTTACGTATTCGAAATATATTCTGGCTCTCAAAGAACCTAGAAACGCGATAGTACAAATGTATACTTTTAACTAGTAAATATTAAATCTTATAAATATAAACTAAAAAATATTTTTCATAGCATATCTCTTTTGAATGTACTTATTACCAAATATAAAGTCTGTTATTTATTTATGATTATTTTTATTCAAACATTTTTTAAACAAATACACTAGTCGTTTGAACTAACATAAATGAAGTAAAATTGAATTACTGACAAAAAAATAGATAATTCACCATGGTTTGCTTTGCTAATCATTATATTTTAAAGGCATTACTTATTTTTTACACACAATAAAACGCTGCTTCATGTAATAAAAAATTATATTCATCTACAGATTATAAAAATATTGAAATAAGTGACAAAGTTTAGACAAGAGTATGTGTTGATTATAACATTTATTCTGATTTAAAAATGACAATAAAGATATTTAAGATAAAGCAAGTTATAGAAGATCTTTAATTAACTTTTTTTAGGCTTTTAAAAAAACTAATGAATATACAAAAGTTCATGCCCCAGCTTTTACAATAGAATCTAATCTTGAGAATAAAGCTAAATCACGAACTGAAAACTTGTTCAGATAGAAAAACTAAGGCAGTATTAAAAAACTTATAAAACTAAAATAAAAGAATATTTTGTAACTTTATAATTGTTTATAATTAGTATTATAATAAAGATATATTATTATAGAATTATTGGGCACAAACTTGTTAAGCTTAAGTTTCAAAAATCTTATGGAAATGTTAGACAATTGATTTAAAGTAATGCAACTATAATTGAATTTGCTATTGTTGCAAAATTCATACAATTCATTCAAAAATATTTTTAATAAGAAAACGATAAACTAATATTTAAACTTTCTTTTATAAATTTTCATTTTTAAAAATATCATTAATAGAAAACGTATTTTTTCTAATAAAAACTAATTTTTTTAAAAGTTTTATTTATATAAATAATAATAGCAATTTTAATAAGTTGATAAATAAATACTTTTAAAAAGTTACTTTTTTAAAATTAATAAAATGTTTGTTATTTTCGTTGAATAATAATTATAGCATAAATGGTTTAAGGAAATATCTATAATTATTTAAAAAATTTTTGTCGATAGTTCAAAAGTATATTTAAAAATACAAATACGTCTTTAAATAAATCTTAAAGAGAATACTGTATTTACTTTTAAGAGTGTATAACAGAACTTTGAGATGTAAATAGCAGAAAAATAAAGTAAAATTATACAATGACTTTAAATGTGAACAAATCTTCTTAATTACAGTATTATTTTATCATATTATTAAAATCGGTATACGATATGTCTTATATTAATTATAGCATACCTTATATCAAAGTGCAAATTATTATAATATTTAGTTTTTAAAGATCTATAGACTTGGTTCTATTGTTATTAAAAATCTAAAACGATAACTTTATTATTTTTAAAAGATGTCACCAAAAATATATCAAACAACTGTTAAAAATATTTATTCTATTTTTGTAATTGTTCTTCTTTTGATCTTTTATCTCTCGCGCGAAAAGTAGGTAGCTTAGATAATAGACTACGTTTTACCATTTAAAAGATTTGGTATATAAGCTTAGATATTTCAAAATCATTTAATTTTACATTTCTATTGTAATTACATGAGATATTTCGTAATGTAATGTAAATTCCTATTTTAGGGGTTTAAGTTAATACTTGTGCACTGAAAATCTACACGGCTACAAGTTAAAATTAGTGATAAATGTAAGTCATCTTATTTAGTAATCTCCCTCATTAAATTTTAGTGGGCCCAATTATCAAATAATATCGTATTGTGTTGTAATTTGATGTTTGTATTAAATAAATTAATAAATTTACGTGTCTGAATTATATTCTAACTCTCAAAAGAATCTACAAACGAGCAAGTACAAATCTATAAAATTTAACTTTAAGTTATTTTTATATAAAATTTGTTATTGATGGAAGAAAAGTTATAAATAGTAAATAGTAAACATCATATTATTATATTTATATAGTTTTTATTTGCATTTGACAACTAATTGTTTGATTTGTAGTTTATTCGAAAATTTTTTTATTTAGACAAATGCAGATTGAGCTTCTAAAGTAATATAAAAGTAATAAGTTTTTTGAAATATAATCATAAAATGAACAATTTTATATTTTCCGCTTTTCTTATTAGTACCTTAATAGGAGTTTCATGTCTTTCATACGCTCAATCTCATGGTGCCCCAGAGGGTAAGACTTTTGGCTTTGATATCTCAAGCGTTAAAGGAAACAATGAGTTTAGTAACAAAATTTTCGACAAAATATGGGAAGGATTCAACTACGAAAGTGATTCCAAAAGCGGCTTTAAAGACATGAAAGACAGAGTAGGTTATTTTAAAAATATTAAGTTATTCTTTAGATATTGAAAGAAACTAATGAATATAGAGCAGCTCATGATGCTAAACCACTTACAGTTGATCCAGCTCTTGCACAAAAAGCACAAGCATATGCTGAACATCTTGCTAAAATAGGAAAAATGGAACATGATCCAACGAATCATAAACTTTTTATAGGAGAAAACCTTGCAGTTTGCATCACCTAGTATTGCTCATATTGGAGTAAAAAAGTGGTACGATGAAATAGAATATTATAATTTCAACAAACAAGGATTTTTAAAAGCAACTGCACATTTCACACAATTGATTTGGAAAGGTTCTTCAAAGATTGGTTGTGGTATTGGTGTCGGATCTACACGTGTTTACACTGTTTGTAAATACTCACCAGCTGGAAATTTGGATAATGAATATGAAAAAAATGTTTCTCCAAAGAAAGCATAAAATTTTTAATAATTATTTGAAACTTTATTATATAAAATTTTATTTTGCAATATTTCTTTTTCTGAAATAAATATTTTGCTTATAATTGAAAGTTTAAAGCAAAATGTATTAAGTGATAGAAAAGTATTTTCTTAAATATTTTTTTTAGTTGTAGGTGTCTGATAGTCTAAATTAAAATTGACAAATAATATAATTGTAAACGTCAATTGTATGATATTTTCTCTATCAAAATTTCTCATAATATGCTTTTAAATATTTTTTTTACTGTTTGTTTTTATTGTTCACTTAAATTTTCAAACAGAATTGTATAAATTAGCCTACAAAAATATATTTAAGCAATTTTCTAACATTTTTTAATTTATTAAATATATTATGTATTAAAACATGTTTGAAAGATTTAGGAAAACACCAGAAACCGACTTCAAATTTAAATAATTAATTTTAAAAACTCTATATGTGCATGAGTATTAAATTTTAATTATGCAACATTACAATTATTTATTGTTTTTAATTAATAGGTGGATAACGAATGATTTATCAAATACTTTTAAATAATAAATAATAACAGTTGATCATTATACATATTCATTGATTAATGTTTCTTCAATAAAAGATTAAAAGTTTTCCATGATTTAATCATTTGGTAATAATAAATTATTGAAAAATTATGAATTATAATAAAATTTTTTTTTATTCTTTAATAAAATTCTAAATATATTATCTCAGAATATTACAAGTAGTTACATCGACAACAATTCATTTATATCTACTAGTTGTTACATTTGTGATGCTCAAAATGAATATATTGTAAACAATACATATGATGTTTTAGGAACTTTTACAAACTCACCAAATAAAGGTTTCATAAATACTCCAACATTCGAACTTTATACATCAACATCATATTTAACTAGTGATTTTGTAACAGCTACAAGTACATTTTCGACAACGCAAAAAGTTAATGTTACATGTGGAGAATCTTTTAATCCAGTAAATTCTTCAGTAGTAAGTAATAGAAATACAACACCATTGATTCTATATCTATTAACACAAAGTCAACCTACAAATCCTTTTTTAATCAAATTAAATTCGACAATAACATTGCTTTTGGCATCTACATATCCAATAACAATTTCTAGTTTAACAACACCATCATTAACAACTACAAAAACAATAGGAATTGATAAAATAATGAATATTCCTATGTACTCATATATATAAATAGAAAGTTTTAGTTTCTGAAATCGAAACAAACATGACAATGAATATAATTAACAATATTAATTTAATAAATATTAAGAAAAGTGATGAATTAACGGCTTCTCTAACCGCTCAAATAAAACAACTTTTTACGGACGCTTTATCTCTTGTTAAAAGTAATATGTATTTAAAAACATTACATTTAATACTGAAAATGATGAAATATGATGATTCTTTAATTTGATAAAAATAATTTGAAAACTTTTAAATATTTTTATTTATAAAGAAAGTAACTTTAAAATGAAGAAGTATTTTTATAGCAAAAGAAATTTTTCTATGATATACTATAAATTATAAATAAAATTTGTTGAAATAATTCCATTGTAAGAGTAAAAATTAAGATTTCAATTGCAGTTTTTCTCGATAAAAATTGTTTCTCTTTCAATGTATACTAAAATGATAAAATAAAAAAATATATTTTCAAAAATATGAATAAAAACATACCCAAGATAAGTATAATTGCATCAAAAGTATAATTCCAGTCATAACAAATGCTAAAAATTTATATACATACATATCTATATAATTTAAAAGGCAGTATAGTTATTACAAATTATAACTTATAAATAGTATTTATCATGGAAAGAAGTTTTCTTTAATATACTTTGATCATGAATAAAAGTGCAAGCTTTTATACATATATTGTTAATAAATATTTTTTTACATTAATTATTTATTTTGTCATATCAATTTCAATATATATTATTAGAATAATAAAAAATGTGTATTTAAAAGAAAACTTTCTGTTTATGCAGTCTTTTTTATCATTTTTGTTTTTCTATTCCTTTTAATTTTATATGATAAAAAGATACATGGTATATAATAGATTTTCATTTTATCATTTAAGAATAAAAGTACATCCTTTTGAAGCTCATCTCTTTTATAACATAACTTCCTACATTTGACATTAAAAATATTTTAAATATCAAAAAAAAGTATTATCAAGATATATTTACTTTTTAATTAATAATTCTGTTTTTTTGCATAGTCTTAAATATATGAACTAGGCTTTCGAAAATAATTTTAAAAAAATGGCGACAATAGTATTATATTAAAAAATATATTAAGTTTAGTAAATGTAGTTTACATAAATCTTGCTAATTTAAAACAATTACAAATTGTTACTTAAACTCAGCTGAACACAAAAAAATTTCAAAAATCACTGTACAGTTAAACGGCCAATAATTTGAACAGATAATATCAGACTAAAAATCATAAAGATGAATATTATCTTGTAGAGTGACAAAAAAATAAAAAACATGAATTAGAAACATATAAAAAGTTATAATTTTCTGCATAAAAATAAAAAATTGTTTGCCTAATTTGTTTTTTATCAAAACCTTCTTGAGATTCCGTGTATAATTAGATCATTAATTCTTTATGTAAGTCAATATAGTATTTGAATTGTAAGCTTATTGTATCCGCTCTTAAATGAAAATTGTCTCTAATAATATCATATGCACACTCACACTAAATCTTAAAATTTTAGTTAATAAAAAAAATAAAAGTACAAACGTTTAAATAAATAATGATTTGTACAAAATACAAAGTTAAAAAAATTAAATTCAATAAACGTAAACCGAAGAACTTTTATGTATTAAATGGTGCAGATGTATTTAATTCAACAAGATTTATTATTCAAAGGAGACATAAAAGTGAAAATGAATAGGTAAAATATTAAAAAATATATAATAATTATACAATTTTTATACTAAAAGTTTATTGATTGTAAAAAAGATGTATATATAATTATAAAAATCATAAAACATATGAAGTGATAGAAGTTGTATTTTATAAAATATTGGAAATCTTCGCAATCACTATTGTTTTTTAAAAATATTTCTTCCCCTAGCGACTATGTAACCTCTAGACATATTATTAAGTTTAAATTTTGTTTTTCGTACAACACAGATTTTATTTACATTAATTATATCATTAATTGCCAAACGAAAAGTTTTCATGTAAATTACCATAGATATTAGATTTGATACGCTGATTAATGATAAAAGAACTTCAGAAATAATCCATAAAATACGTGGAATTGTTTTTAATTAAAAAATATGCATTATACTAAGTGAAAATGTTAATAATAAAGCAATCGTTGGCATAGAAGAAGAAATTGTTATTGACATTATGATTTTTTTTGTTAATTTACCAGTATAAGATACAAATCTTTTTTTCTTCGTATTGACCCTTTATCTTTTTAACTAATGAAAAAACGAAATATACTGTTAATATGAGACAAATTACTTGAGGTAAAGTATATAGAATAAATATATATTTGTTACTAAATGCATATGTTTTTGTAAAAATATTACCATTAATCATATTTTTGATTCCTAATTAGAATAGTACAGTTGAAAAATATTTGGTAATAGAAAAATAACATAAATAATAATGTATCAAGCTATTGGTGTTTATTTATTAAGATTTATTACCATATATCTCCATAATGACAAAATGAAAGGTGTTAGAAAAAACATGTTTGTACCAATAAATCTCAGATTTTCAATAAGATTAGTTAAATCAATTTGTATTAATTTTCCTGTTAAATAAGAGTACCGCCAAAAGTAGGAGAATAGTGCATGTAAACTTCTTGATAAAATTGTTATTGTTACATTAAAAATAAAGATGTTAAATACTTCTGTTTTTGATTTCAATTTTTTTACAGCATCGTTAAAATAATGATATTAATATTAGTTGGTAGAAACAATATATGCAAAAATGTTATAACATTAGCTGAATTAATGTAATCACTTCTGGCATTTACCATTACCACTATAGACATTATGAAAGAAAAGTTGAAAATTATTAAAATACTTTTTAATAGAAGTATTCACCTTATATTAATGTATTTTGTATATTTAATTGAAAGATATGTTTTTTTAATATTAAATTCTATTTTTTCTAAAATTCCTACTACATAATGCTAAGTACTTATATGATGATATTTCTTAAATATTTTATGCATTAAATTATTATGGTTTTTAGTGTACTTAACTTCTAATTGGTTGCAAACATGTTCTATTTTGCTTAAAATCACAATATTTAAACTTTTTCTAGGATAATTAGTTTTAATAATGTTGGATTATTCAAAATAACAAACGTTTTCTAATCAATTTTCGAACTGTTTAGAGATATTAATGTTGCTTTGATTTAGATTAAATCTAATAAACGTTATGTACAACGTTGTTTCAGAATATTTGGTAATAAAATTTTTTAAAAACTAGAGTTGTCTTACACAACTGGCATTAGGAATATTAAATTAAAAACTGTAATGACTATCGGAACATATTCGAGTCTTCGTAAACATGTGAAAATTTTACTTCTTGAAATTTTCGGATTCTAAAACTGATAGTTTCTTTCCAATGAAATCAATGTACACTTTAATACTTTGACAGCAACGTGTTCAATCTAATATTTAAAATCAATTTTGCATGTTAAAGCAATTTATTTTCGAAAAATCTAAATCCTCATATTAGTAACGGGATATGTTCCACTTTTGAGTATGACAACTGAATTTTTTTTAATTCCAAATAATCTTAAAATTTCATTTCTACATGGCTTTATGAATATTAAGCTAATAAACTACATTTAATGAAGGTTGATATTTGAAAGTAAAAAAAAATATGTGTGCGTACCCATACATTTGTATACCAAAATATGCTGCCATTAATATTATACCAACTGATAACACATTTAACATCATAGATACAATTACGTTAAGAAGCATAAAAATTGTTAATTGTCTATTAATTTGTTGTGTTATCAATGATATTCGATCTTTTTTTATAGCCATTATTTTATAAATTCGATAATTTGTATAAATAACAGTTATTCCTATAATACCAACAGTAATCATTGTAAACATTGAAGCTATTCTATCTTTAACAGATATAACTTTAAAAATTAAATATTTTTTATAAACTCCTTGTAAATCAAGAAACATTCATAAGTCTAAAATGCTTTCAATATATTCTCCATCTACATCTGTTATTTCTATCAATGACATAGATCATAAAATCATTCCCACAAAGTTCCATGAAATAACAACTCCAGTAAACATTAGGTACTCATAATTGGTAAACTTATAATTACTTAAAAATTATGGAATAAAGTTAATATATAATTTACCGTACGAGTATTTCATATCGAGATGAAAATGTTATAACATTATTAGAAAGTGACAAGAAGTATACTTGAATATGAAATTCTGCAAAAATTATGATTCAAAAATTTCGTGGACTATTTACAATCCCTAAATTCTATGACACAAAATTTTCTTTCAATGGTTTCATAGTATTCATTGTAATACCAATCGTTGCAGAGAAAATGATATCTGAAATTGCTGAATGAGTGAAAATTTTTCTTTAAATTTCAAAATCTTTATTATTCAATGTCCAAAGAATTTTAAGTAGAAGAATATTTCCAAAAAAACCAACAGCAGCAGAAATGTATGAATTAATCACAAAGTAATACATTATTTTTTAAATATATAAATCAAAATAGCCATTAAAAATAGTTGAATTTATGTAAGTTGTCATACTTTTTAGTATTATTTATGAAAAATATATTTTTGTGTAGTATAGTTTTATCTAACTTTGTAAATTAATATTTATAGCAACCAGCCTTAAACCTGCCTTTGGCAGGTGACGTCTGATCCGTAGAGCATATTTTTAAAAATATTTTTTGTATTCTATTGTTAATTTAGTATTTGAGAAAGTTTTGTTTTATCATTTTATTGTTTATTTTACTATTCTTTGTACTAAAGTATTTAATTAGTTATTATTTTTAAATACTACTAGATTTAGTAAAAATTTTATTGTTCGTTTGGTAACTAAAAATAAAAAAAATAGTCATATAATAAGAATGATAAAATAATAGTTATTATTTGATTAAATATTATCTCCTTTAATACGTTAAATCCACGATTGTAGGAATTTTTTTCGGGATTTAACTTTCATTTAGCTAATTTTAGAACAAAATTGATTTTAGTCACAATTTGGTAAAAAAAGATACATAGATATTGCTTTAAAAGTTATTAAAGAGCCAAAAACACCAATAAAAATAAATTAAATTAAAATAATGTTTTATGAAGAAATAAAGCGTCTTGGACAGCCTCATTGGCTCAGGGGCAGAGCGTCTGTCTAGTAAACAGAAGGTCGCTGGTTCGATTCCAGCATGAGGCATCTTTTGAAGTCCTGGTTTCTCTTATTTACAAAGAAAAGTTATTTTTTGATAGTTAGTAACTACTACTATCAAGTAAGTTTATATTAGTTATAGATAAAAAGTTTTTTTTTACTCCGAAACAACAAAAAATATGTTTTATAATACTAATTGTTTAATAAATAGTAATAAGCATTAATATCAAAAAGTGTATTTACTAGCCTCATCCCGGGCTCGAACCGAGGACCTTATGATTAGAAGTCATACATTCTATCCAACTGAACTAATGAGGCGATTAGAATAATCTACCTACTTCTATACTACTGCGATTATGCTAGAAAAAAAAATTCTGTATATATCGAATATATTTTCAAAACTAATATAATATTGTAGAACTGTAAAATAAAAACTAAATTGACTGATAACACAAGGTAATAAATTAACAGAATTTACTATCTATTCTTTTAACACAAAAAATCTTCAATATATAGATATTTTAACATACAAAATTAAGAAAACATATTCAAAATTTAACATATTATTTAAAATATCTTTAATCAAAATTCACAATTTTATTATTTTTAATATTCATATTTCAAAAACAGAAACATGTTATTAAATACATATATTTATTCACTATAGTTTTTACATAAAAAAACTAAGTATTGTTAATCTATTGAAAATAAATAGAGATTTTTTACTACATAAATTTTTTAAAGTAGGAAATTGGTATAAGTTGTAGTAAAAAGGATAAAAAATTAATTTTATTCTTCTCTGTAACTCTTTTTAAATTCAGCTGATTTTTATGAGTTAATAGCTAGAAGATTGCTTTTTTTAACTTGAGGAACTGAAAAGTTTTAAAATTTTCAGATAAAATTTGGCCGTGTTATTCATTACGAAAAAACACTTTTTTAGGCTCTCTTTTTAGTATAGTTTTGTTTAAAAGATAACTGTTACCAAATTTAACAAAATATTTTAGTTAGTATGCCTTTAAAAAAGTGAGATTTTAGAACAGTTCGAAAACATATCAATATTTAGATTAATAAACAATTAGCAGATTGTAATCTAAAAAGTGAAAACTATTTTCAAAAAATTAAAAGTTGAAAAGATATAATCTTGTGGTAACTTGATAAAAATAAAATAATATTTCTTATATAGATCTTAATCTTTTTTGAAAAATAAATCTATAGTAAATTTTATTAGTTGGTAACATGGCGAGTTGTAGTCTCCAAATGTCAATTTTTTACTTTTTTTAAATTTTTTTATAAATTTTATTTTTATGATGAACACAACTTTCTTTAAACTTGATCAATTTTTTTGAGTTGATAGTCATTAGATTGTTTTTTTTTTCACTTGGTAAAAAAAAAGAATTTTAAAAATTTTAGTCTATAATAGAACGTGTTTTTTCCAAAATTCCATTTTTTTGTGTATTTTTGCCTTTCAAATAACTTTTGGTATAAGAAAATAGAATTTTTTGTTTTACAACTTAATTAAAAAGTATAAGGAAATGAAAAGAATAATAATTAACATTAAAAAGATTGGTCAAAATTGAGACAAATTAAATACCAAAAGTAATATCAATGTTTTTAGTAAAAAATAGCTAATTTTTTTTTAACAATTTTTTATTTATGATTTAATACTTCAAATTGTTTTATAAAATATGCTCTGCAAAATGACTAAATCTGTTAAGGCAGGTTTACAGTTCATAATATAGATGAAAATAATTTGAACAAAATAGATCAACTGGTCTTCTTTTGTAAGAACGCTCGTTATATTTTAAGGCTTTTGAAAGTAAAAAATTGTATACACTAGAAAAAAATTATTAGAAATTAAAGAAAAACTTTACATTAATGTTACAATAAAATAAAAGTTTAATATCTATATATAGTTCGACTGTTTATTTTGTCACGAGAGCAATCAGTTTTTGTACAATAATTGAAATATTTAAAAAAAAATAAATGTCATCTTTTTTTAAAAATTATATTTTATTAATTTCATTTTGTTTAAAATATTTTAATTTTTGTGAATATACTTTTATTAATTATAAACATTAATTTATTTAATTAGACAATAATGTGTAAATAATCATTACTTTTACCGTTTCAACTGAATTTCGATTCCCCATATCTCCAGAGATTTTTTTGCCTTTAAACGTTCTTTTTACTACGTTTTTGTTTTATTATCTTGCGTTATGTGTTTTTATATTTTAAAATAGAAAATTAGAGCTTTGTGCGTTTGTTTTCGAATATCTTTATATAACAAGATGACTTTATTTTAGTAATTGTAATCTGATGTGTCATTATATACCTATAATTTGTAGTAGATATATTTACAAATATAGAAGTTTTAAGTAACATTATTTTAAATAATAACATATTCAAATAACATATAAATTAATATACTAAATTAAAAGACTATTTTAAACTATATAAAATACTTTATTGAGAAGATATATTTATATTGTTAATTATCAAAATTATTTTATTCTTAACACAAAACTTATTTATCTGAAATATTATATAAAATATTATGTAAGATGAAACACAAGTTAGCTTTTCTTCTAGATTATATTATATCTTAAATCCCATTTATTATAAAATTTTTAATTATCATAAATAAAATATTTTAGTTCATCTATTAATATCTTCTTATCAAATATTACTTTACTATAACGTGAATTCACAATCTTTCAACACATTTATAGATTTAAAAAAACAAAGATTTATAAAAATTAAATTTAATTTAATTGTCTCTATCCATCTATAAATAAAATATATCTAAAAATAATCTATAGATATAAATAGTAACAAACAAAAAGAAATATGATGATAAAAATATTTAATTTATTACTAAAGATATTAAAAATTTAGAATAGATTGTATTACCACTTCAGTAAAATTTAAGTATCGCTTTTATATTGTGTTGTTTAACACAAATAATATTTTAAAAATACAATAAAAGTTAATTTTTACTTAAAACCTTATTTAAAAAAATGCTAAACTGAATAATTTTTAAGTAAATTATAAAAAATTTTTTTAGTGAAAAATGTAAGTCAGTACTTCCATCCAACCATAGCTCAGTTGGTAGAGCGGAGGACTGTAGATTTAGTTGCTGATATCCTTAGGTCACTGGTTCGAATCCGGTTGGTTGGAAATTTTTATCAATTTAAATTTTATTAGTATCTAAAACAATTAGGTTACTAAAAAATATTTAAAATATTAAATTAATTTTAGTTTAAATTACTTTATGGAAACTAATGAGACATTTGCTTTTATAATATGTAAAGATTAAATATTTATCAATATAAAGATTTATAGTAAATTGAAAAACAATTATTAAAATTTTTATAACATTTACGTCAGTTGTTTTCAACAATTTTCAGTTGATTTGCTTACATTGCTCTACTTAAAAAATACCTAGTACAAAAAATTTACAAAATGTTATCAAACTCGATGAAAAATAAAAGTTTGCACAAAATTTTAAACATATAAATCTATGAAAAAAGTAAACTACTACTTACGGACTTTTAATTATTTGTCTTTTATTACTCGTTTTTATAAAATAAAGCAATGTTTTGTTTACATAAATAATAACATCACATCTTAGTATATATTATTAATTATTTACTCTTTGTCCATGGTAATGTTTAAATTTCCTTTATATTAGCTTTAAAAATTATGGCTGACGATATATATTTTTTAAGATTTTATTATCTGACGTTTAATTACACAAAAAATGTTAACAATTCTTCAAAAATGCAATAAAATTTCTAATCTTTATAAAAAATAAAATTTTATTTAAATTTTAGAAGTATCAATCAATAACAATCTTGTCATATAAATTTTGCCTTTTTTTTGCAAAAATATATTTTGCATTTTAAGTAATGTGACTTTTATTTAATTTTGATATGCTTTGTGATACTATGCTTCTGTTTGAGTACTTTTGTTTTTATCTTATAAAATAAGTTATTAAAATTCGATTTCATGTAAAGTTGTTAATGCTTTAAAAAAACCATTGTTTTGAACAATCTTTAAATAATAATAACTTTAAAATTTTTATAAAAGTGATGACAAAGAAGAAAACTTTTATTTAAAAACACAAAGAGTTAATAATAAAAAATATTATTATAGTATTTACTCTTATTTGAAAATTATTTTTACTTTGAACAAAAATACATTTAATATTACAACTTTTCATTATTTTGATTCTCAAAAATGATTTTTAAAGATATTGTAAAAACATTTGTGTTTTTGATAAGTATAATTTGACCGAAAAATCATTAGTTACAATTATTCAAAATATTAAAACCTACAGAAAAAAATACTATCTTAGTAAATTATTTTTATGAAAACCATTAATAATTTTATTTAAAACTAATATCTGATTTTGTATTTTGAAATGTATTGTATAACAAAATTTAAATTCTAATATGAGAATAAATCACAAAAAAATTGTAGTTTATTTTAATAATTCTTAAATTGTTACTTTAATTTTTATTGCAGAATAATTGCGGTAAAATAATTTACAAGTTAAAAAAAACTTAAATTTTAAGTTCTGTTTGTATTATTAATAACATAAATATTTTTTACGAGTGTTTAAAGTAATTTTTTAAATTAGAACAAATAGAAAGCTCAATATCTCATATGAAACATTACCTTACAGAATTTAAACAATAATTTTAATTATTTAAAGATTCTGTAATATGAATAGGTTTAATAGATATGATTAGAAAGGGTTTATTAGGAAAAGATATCATATTTTTACAACATTTTAAAATGCTTTCAACTAGACTGGCTTTGTTGGTTCGTTTAGTGATATTTATATTATTTCCTTTGTTGAGTAGGAGGTTGAGGTGTTGCTGCAGTGTGTTAGATTTCTAAGTATTAGTTGAATATTGATATTTTAATGGATTTCTTAAAATTAATGTGTTTCACATTAGAGATTTATAGATAACATTACAACAAATTTATTTCTATACCATACATTACATTACTTCATTAGTATAAAATTAGTTAAATTTGTAAAAAGACTATAAAAAAATTGAAATATTTTAATTACGTAAAAATTTAAACAATATAAAAATAATAAAACAATATTTTTATTATTTTTAAAATCCATTGATATTATTATGATTGTTTTTATACAAGTTTTCTTTATAATCAAGTAAAATAATATTTTATTACCAAGTAAAGGTGTATATTTTTTGATACCATGGTATCCCATGTGGTCTAGTGGTCAGGATTCGTGGTTTTCACCCACGCGGCCCGGGTCCGATTCCCGGCATGGGAAAGTTTTTATATTTACTAATAGTGAAGTATTAATTTTAGAATTTTCGGTTAAAAATAAGATGTGGCTTAAAAGAAGCTGTCCAGATATTAATATTTATAGATTTTATGTTATCTAATATAAAATTCTTATATTCTAGTTACTTTGCAATTAAAATGCATGTGATTATAATTTTATATATTCCACAACGAAATTGTAATTTTGGAGAGAGTTATAGATCTTCTAAATTTAGCTACGTTCGTAAAATTTTATTGAATAGAATATTTTAAATTGTGGTTATTAAAATGTAAAATTATTATAAAAATAATAGAAGAATGCAAAATTAAATAAATTTTAAAAATGTTTAAATCGTAATTTTTTAAAAATACCTTTATCTTTCCAATAAAATTATTCAAACAGTTAAACCTGTGATTTTTTACTTTTCTATTGATATTAACATAAATTTATATTTTATTTATTATTAGTAGCATGTCTACATTTAATTATAACTGACTTTCTGTTTGGAAGAAAAATATTCTCATATTCAATTAAAACTAAAATACCAATTACTTAAATTAACAATAATATAATTTTATTAAAAAAACAACGTTCAAATTTTTAAATTGATCTAAATATTCATAAATTTGGCATAATTATAAGATTATAATTTAAATACGTTTTGTAATTGCGAATATGTTTTTCTACTTATAAAATTTTATTAAAACTAGTAAAGTAAAAAAAGTAAAAAGACGTTTTTATATTATAGTTATTATTAAATATAATATATCAATTCTTTATTATTTAAAAAATATTAACAGTTATTTTCCTACAATGATTAGAAGATAGGGGTAAAAATTTATTAAAATTATAATTTGTGTATTATACTAAACTGCACGGTTGTTTCATTTAAATTTTGTGATCTATATTTTTTAAACTTAAAAATTAGAAAGTTTTAAAAATATCGACTATAAATATTAATATCAACTATTATTTCTACAAATAATATAAAGAGTCGTTAAGATAGCCTTGATGCCAGAGTGGTTAATGGGACAGACTTGAAATCTGTTGGGCTCTGCCCGCGTAGGTTCGAATCCTGCTCAAGGCGTTTATTTTTTCATTTTTCTAAAATATTCTTCCATAAATAATAGTTATTATGAATATATAAGGAATTTTTTGTTATTATGTCCCTGTCTTAAAATAATTATTTAATAATTGCTATGATAAAATTATATTAAATATGAAAAAAATATAAACAGAAATTTCTATCTAAAAACAATAATTATAATATATAAATTATAATTGAGAGTATTAAAATCACACCACATATGTATTTATAAAATTATTATAGTATTTGAACAAATATCTTAAAAAATAGACAATAAATACAAAATTTTAACATTTAAAATACAAACCAACCTTTCACATGTAATAATTTAAAAGGTAAAGCCCTCCAGGGGGCTCGAACCCCTGACCGTTAGATTAAAAGTCTAACGCTCTACCAACTGAGCTAGGAAGGCTACGGGGAGAAAAACCTACTTCTTCATAAAGAATTATTCGAAAAACACCAATTTTTATTAATATTTGTTAATGTTTATTCATTGTTTTATGTTGTTTAAAAACTCATACAGCTATTTGAATTTATTTTAAGTCAAACAAGAGATAATAATATTAATCTAGTAAAACATTTTTATATACTTTAGTTTAATTTCCATTAAAATAATCACCAAAATTTATACATTTTTAAAAAATATATTAGTATTTTAAAATTACAAAATCCTTTGTTATAATATTACAAATAATAACAAAATAAATAAAGTTTTCAATTAGTTAATTCAAGATAGTATTTTGCACGAAGTTGTAAAACATTATTTTCCGTAACTTTTAATTTAGAAAATTTAATATACATAAAAAAATATTATCAGATAAGAGAAAAGAACCATAAATATTCTTTTTTTTAAATTATATTTTTTATAGTAGAATCTTTAAATTTTTATAAATACTGTTTTCGTTAAAAAACATAAGTAGAAATTCTAGAAATTATACTATGGAAAAAACAATGTCTTTAAGTAAAATTGGAATTAAGTTTTTTAAATATATTTAAAAGTAACAATAAGATTATAAAAAAGTTAGATATATACTGCTAGTGTAATTTTGTAATCAATTAAAAAAATGTATTGAATAGTCTTTTTCATTTCTATAAGGCTTGTACCAATCAATTAAATTCAGTCATGTTATTTTCTTTATATAGTGTAAAAAATAATTGGTATATGAAATATTATATTGCAAATGTTAAAAATATATATTGCTATTATTCACCCAATTTTTACTGTTTTAAACATTATTATTTTCTAAAAAATTCATATAAAAAAACAATGATTAATACAAATATTTGTTTATCAATAAAATTAACTTATTTTATATTAAGAGTATAATAAGAGTTATTTATATTTAATTGTTGATATAAATTTCATAAAAAGTGTTTTTATATATAAATTTTTCATAGAACTGTTAAAAATACTTGTATTCAAATTTATTGAATATTATTAATTTCTAGTTGTAAAAAAGTTGTCATAATTGCATCTATATGATGGATTATTCACAAAATACTTTTAGTTGTGATGAAATAGATTTGGGTTCTTTCAGGTCGTATGGTGTAGTCGGTTATCACGTCTGCTTTACACGCAGAAGGTCGCCGGTTCGAACCCGGCTATGGCCATTCTTTTTAAAGTTTATACTTAAAAATTCAAAGATTTTTACATAAAAAAATTAATTTGAAAGAGTGTTTTCTTTTACTACAAAAAATTTAAGTATTCATCAACCAAAAAGAATGATTTCGGGCGGATTCGAACCGCCGACCTTCTGTGTGTTAGACAGATGTGATAACCGACTACACCACGAAATCTATACATAGATTTATCTATTTTTTACAAAACATTATTCTAATATGTTAATTTTTATTAATGTTTTTAAAGTGATCTCGATTGCTTTTTGCTGTAAATGATTTTACAGTTCATGTAGATGTATTTAAAATATGATAATAAATAGTAATTTAATAGGACATAAAATGTAAAATCGTTTAATTGCTTTTACAATTTTTATTCATACTTCTTTGAGAAATGTATTAATAATTAATTTTTCTATGATAATATCATATATAGAAGGCATGATAAAAATTTTATAAAATAATGTTTATCAAATATTTAAATCAAGATTGCATTTCACACAAAATATTAAAATATCTTTTTTGTAACAATGAAATTTAAAGAAAAAAATATTCTCAGAACGGAAATTAGAAATATAAAGAAAATAAAACCAATTATAAATGTTTTTTCTATTGATCTAAATTTTTTTTAGATGAATCATTTTGTTTTTAAAATATACTAATTATATCTAAAAATATGTTATTATTTTGTAAATAATGACAAAAAAAGTAATTAATTTATAATTTAGTATATTACAAGGGTAAAAAATATATTTTGTTAAAATTTATGTATTTTAAATTCTCTGAATATTATTGCTTTCGAAAATATTTATATTTCAAAAATAGCTTTTTTTTTAAATCTTGTTTATTTAAGCATAAATTATTTTACATTATAATTATCTTAATCATTATGTATATTGTTAAGATAATATGCTTTTAATACAATGTTTAACTAATTAATTTTTTTATTAGACTGTCAAAAATGGTTATATTTACCATGGCTACATAATAAATCAAAGTTTTTGATAAATTGTTATATACACACTTATATGATAAGTTTTCTAAAATTTCAGTTGTAGAAAAATAAGTGCTTCTATCAACAGGCAGAATGGCCGAGTGGTCTAAGGCGTCAGACTCAAGTACATAACTTATGTAGGTTCTACATCATCGCTGAGTATTCTGATCTCGTTATCGAGGCGTGGGTTCAAATCCCACTTCCGTCAATACTTTTTGACGGTTTTTATATTTTCTAACAAATCAATTTTAAAAACTTTTTTATTTAGTAATAATTCATAAAATTTTACGTAACAATAATATTATAAAATTGTTTTTTCTCTACTTTTTCTTAATAAAATAAGTGAGAAACGTATAATTTTAAAATTTATATTAGTAACAATTTTTTTTATGTCTATATTTATTTAAATAGTTAGTGGCCACCTTAAATTTAGAAATTTATATATTAATTATTAACTTACTAGTTAATATATTCTTTTACCTTTCTCAATTAACAAGCAAACGAGATAGAATATGACAATAAGATTAAAATGACTTAATATAGTTAAAATTATGTTATTTATATTTATTATATCATCAAAAATTTTTTTCGTTTTAAGATTGTTTTAACTCTATCATGTTACTTATTATAAAATGAATAAAACAACTTTAAACTTGTTATATGAATAGATATTAATGGGTAGTATAAGGAAGAGTTTATAAAGAGAAGATATTATATATTTACAACATTTTTTAAATATATTTAACTATACTGCTTTTGTTGGTTCGTTTGGTGGTATTTATACTATTTCTTTTGTTAAGTAGGAGATTGAGACGTTGTTGCAGTGTGTTGTAATTCTTGGTATTAGTTGGATATAGATATTTTATGGGTTTCTTAGCATTAATATGTTTCATATTACAAACTAATAATTTATTTTTACTTTTAAAAAAATTTTATAATTATTTAAAAATTAAAATTTTTTCACATTTATTAATGATAACAAAATGACTACTTAATTCAGTATTTATGAATCGTTTTTAGTAATTAATTAATTTAGTGAAACAAATGTAGGAAACTCATAATGAAAAACAAAAATAGTGGTCGAGGTAAGTTTGGGTGCCCGAGCGGTTAAGGGGCCGGCCTGCTAAGCCGTTGGGCTTTGCCCGCGCGAGTTCGAATCTCGTCCCAAACGAATCACATTTTTGTAAAAAAAACTACTTTTAGATTAATCACAAACTTGTAAATTATTTGTATTTAGTTTAAAATATTAGACACATTTTTTTAGAACGAACACACTAAAAAAAATTTACTACGAAAAATTTAAAAATTATGTAAAACAAGGATTTTTTTTAAATAAATAACATTCTAAAACTTGAAAAACATTTTTTGTTTTTTATGTAAAAATGCAGAGTGTTTTATCTAAAAATTTGAAGCGTTGTTCTATGCAATACGTGTATTATTTTTCATAAAATATTACCTTAGTTTTTCAAGAAAAATGCATATAATTTTTAAATGAAATATATTAATTACTTTCTTTAAAAAACACATATTATTTTAGTTTCATAAACTTATATAAGCTTTTATAAAATGTAAAATAATAATAAATTTTATTATCATAATATGATTTTTCTACGCTCTTCTTACCATCATTGTTTAGCAAAAGCGAAGATAAATGAGATCCTGAATATACACGTTTGTAATCCAAAGATATCTATAAATACAATTAAAGGTAGCAATTGTAAAACTTTTTTCTAAATAAAATATATATTTTGCTCAATTTTGAAAATTATTTTCGAATTTTTAGATACAACTTATTTTAATCATACAGAAAGAAAATATTTAAATCCTAAAAAGAAATTATTTTGATGATAGTCAAAATAATATAATGTAATAATTATTAGTTCACTATACCATTAATTAGTTAAAAAAAGAGTATTTTATTAAAATTATGGACTAATTTGGTCAATTTTAGAGATTAGAAAGTGTTTAAAAACCTAAGGAGTTAAAAATCTAACTATTGAAAAAAATAATAATAAGTAAACTTAATTGAGATAAAAATAGTATTTTGTATGTTTATTAAAATTTAGGTGCATTTATTATTTAGTTTCTTGTGTCTTGTTTCTACCCTAATAATCGTCTAAATAAACTTTATATATATTGATCATTTTTATAAAGTTTATCTATACATTTGGTTAATCTTTTTTTTATAACAAAAATATCAGAGCTTTTATATAATTAAATGTATGTAATACTAATTTATATATTTAAGCACAATTACTAAAAATGTAGAAAATAAAAAAAAGTTTCAATTTGAAATAACTTTTTGTATTATCAATATTTATTAAAAATTAAAAGTAAAGACTTTGCACATGAAAAAGCATAAAAATGTATAGTCCATAATCAGTAAAACATTAATTAAAAATTCAGATGTTACACTTAAAAAACATAAAAAATTTATTATCCATAAGCGTTATCACTGAAAAAAAATTAATTATTAATAATTTTAAAATATCAAATTGTAATGTGGAACACATTATTATCCAACATGTCGTAAGAGAACTCCAGACACAAAACATTCCAATTCATACTATTAAAGGCAATATAAATACAAACTCTCTCAAGAACACAAGGTAGTCTTGTTATAAGTTTCTAAAATGTTGTAACCTTATAATATCTTTCTTTTAAATAAATTCTTCCTAATATTCACTATTAATATCTAATCATATTACAAAGTATACATTATCATGATATAAATTCTAAACGAACATCTTTTCTAAGATATAATTTTTTCCAGATAGTAAGTTTAGCAACTCAGTAAGTTAAAAAAAATTTTTTATTGTTACATTTATTTAAATTTTATTGTCAAAATTTTTTATAAGAATTTAAATTCGTTAATTGAGAATTTATTCTTGTTTTTACGAAGTAAACAATTATAATTCTTTAAATCAAAAAAGATTTAATTTCTGCTTAGATTTAAATATATTAGGTTGTTGCAAAAGTTTTGTCGTATTTTTCACAGACAATTCAAAAAAATATAATTTTATTTAAAAATTTACTTAATTAACGAAATATTGTTCATTATTATCCACTACTTGTCTCCATTTATCGGGTAGCTTATCGATTCCATATTTGAAGATTATCTTATTCTTTTTAGAGAAATATTTCGACAGAGCATTTTTGACCTCATCATTGTTCTTGAAGCTTCTTTCGTTTAAAAAGTTTTGTAGAGACAGGAAATAATAGTAGTCTAAAGGAGCAACATTTAGTTAATATGCTGGATGAGGGAGAACTTCATAGCCTAACTCATCTAGTTTTTTCCGGGTTTTCAATGCAACGTGTGATCTCGCATTATCCTGCTGTAGGATCATTTCTTTTCTGTTAGCCAGAGTCGGTCGTTTTCTCTTAATTTTCTTATTCAAATTAAATAATAATTGATAATAAAGATCAACAGAGACGATCTAATTATGTGATAGGAGCTCGTAAAAATTTGGACCATTTCTATCTCAATAAATGCATAACATTCTCTTCTTCCTTTGAATTCTGGGTTTCGCAATGACTGAAGCCTTTTCACCGGGTAAACATCTAACTCTTTCTCTCAAAGGATTATTGTAGGTGATCCATTTTTTATCTCCAGTTATTAATTGGTCCAAAAAAGATTCGTTTTTCTGCCGTAAAAAAAGCGAAACCAGATGCTTACCCAGTTGGCTAATTGGAAATCATTTAGATCATGAGGTACCCATCGACTTAGCTTTTGCACATATCTAAGAGCATTTATCCGGCGAGCTATTGTTGTGTGATCATAGCCCATCTTCTCCTCTATCTCCCTGGTAGTTATGTAAGGGTCATCCTGAATCAGTGATTTTAAAAAGTCTTCATTAAACGTTAAAGATCTACTATTGCGCTCCTCATATTCAAGATCCGTGTTCCCAGCTTGAAACCTTAAGAACCATCTTTGCACTGTACAAACGTCTACTACATCGCTTCCTAATGTTGCACATAAATTTCTGGCCGATTCACTTGTGTTATGTTCAAGTTGGAACTCATAAAGCATACAGTGTCGTAAATGCTTTTTACGAGAGTCCATGTTTTAGCAATAAAAAATTTAGCACAATTGATATGAGAAATCGTGATAATACGAATTTGAAAGCTGAGAAGTTGTACTATCTAACTATCACCATACCTTAATTCCAAATCATTTGTAATCACATTTTTACGATGATAGAAAATTATCATAAAAAATACGATAGAATTTTTGCAACAACATAATATATTTTGGAAAAATTTGTTTAGTCAACATCTTCCTATTTAAACTTTATACTATGTAACTTACCTTAAATTTTAATAAATACATCTGTTATAATAATTTCTTATTTTTTTGACCAACCGAAAACTAGCTTTATAAATTTTTCTTACTTTCTTATACAATATAAAATGGCTTTGCATATTTTATAAATGTTTGAACAACCGGTTATTTCTCAAGTACAAATTGTATTTATCAGTTGCCATAAAAGAAAAACTTTATATTTCAATATTTACAAGTAAGACTTCTATAACATTAACTAAATAAATAGTTTAAAGATATTTTATTTCATGAGTCTAATAGATAAAAGTAAAAAAAATTAAAATTATTAGGATGATTATTTAGAAATTCATTAATATTTTAAAAACTTTATGATATATTTGAATTTATCAAAATAAAAAAAAGACAATTATTTGAACATCAATGTGGTATAATCATGAAAAAAAGATTATGATTTTCATTTTACGATAGAATATAAAAATTTTGAATACTAAGTATCATCATCAGATAAATGAATTTAATTTAACATATTTAAATTAAATGTGATTAAGTAGTTTTAGTTATATGAGTAAAATTTTTATTTTAGTTGACTTATACCCCTACAATAAACATATTAATAAATAACATATTAGCGATACAATAGAAAGAACGTTTACAATATTAACCCCTTGGTTTGTCATCTCATTATAATTGTCATGTTTTTTGTAAGGTGTATTCACATATGAATATAATAAATTTAAATAAAATTCACTAGAATTCATATTTTTATCATTATAAATAGAAGTGTTTTTTCAGTAAAAGCCAAGATGGCGTTAAAACCGAGTAAAATTTAAACATTTTTTAAATCATAAAATATTAAGTTACAACATATTTTTACATTTATTTAGTAAACGATTAAAAATATTTAATTTTATTGATTGTTACATCAATCCTTAAACTCATGAAACTTGTATAAATAGCAAAATAATCTAGAACATGGAAAAAAATTAACCAAAAATTAATCATTAGTAAATGTTTTTTAAAAAATTACATCATATTGATTACATCATTATCTCTAACACGAATAAGTTACTCATTTTTTTCTATTTTATTATTTTAATACAGCTTATTGATTGAACTATCTAATTTAAATTTTTTGCTTTATCTATTGTTTTAGTGCTAATATTGATATCATTTTCTAAATTAGGTAAAACCTTATAACGTTAGGTATTTTGTACTATTTAATTATGTATGTGTTCTTACAGAAAAATTCTTATCCTAAATTATTTTTTATTTAATTGTAATTTTTTAATTGAAAAGAGGGTACTTTTATTTTATGAAACATCTTAATAATAACAAACTTTAAAATTTCTAATTAAATCTCGAACTATTAAAACTACTTAAAATTTATAATACGAAGAATTACAATTATTTATTAATCTTTTCATTAAATCAACTTGTTATAAAATGTTCAATATCTATATACTTTTATATAATAAATTTTTCACGAATAAGTTGTGCTATAAATTATTTTATGAAACTTATAATTTTTAATAACAATATTAGGTCTTGAATTGTTCAAATTTAATGAAAGCAAAATTATTTTCACCTATATTGTTTCAAAAAAAAATTTTAATATGACGCTAGTATAAATTATTTTAAAAAATAAAAAACAATATTTTGAAGAATAATTTTAAATTAACGACTTAAATAATCTTTAAAATATAAATGAAAATCTTTTTATTGTTACACATATGCTTTTTTTTATTGTAATAAATTTTTACTTAACATTATTTATCATATCATAAAATTTGGATGATTCTTTGATTATATACGAGATAATTCAATGTTTCCCAAATTGAAATTATTTAATTTTGTAGTTTTTTTTGTAATATAGCATTTTGGAATATATATAATTGACTTTCTTCGGGGAAACATTCTTCCCGGTCTACAAGTATGATAAATTTCAAGTAATAAATCTGATAAATATTTTTATTGTTATAAATAATCACTTACTAGGTTTATATCTACTTTTTGCATGTGCTTTTAAGCTGAAATATTGATGGATAAGTTACACTTAAACGAGCAATTGAATGCCAAAAATTGTTATCATTTAGTTTATCAGTTACCAACATAATAACACTTCCTCCTGAATTATATTTACATGTGAAAAATCCCGAAACTTTCGTTGTATATATATTTTTCCAAATGCGAAGATTATAACTCACTACGACGGTATTATATAGAAAAATAATAAAGAATATTATAATTATTTTAATATTCATCACAAAAATAGATACATTTATATTTTTAGAATGATGTAGATTTTATTTTATATTAGAAATTTTCAATTTGGTTGGTATCAAGTAAATATTTAAACTTTAATATAAAAATAATTGAAGGATAAAAAATTTGATCTTTACTACATATTGATATCCATTCTTTTTGTGATCAATTAAATAATAACTTCGCATATAATTCAAATTTTTACAAAATTATTTTTATTAATATTGTTTCGACATAAGCTTTCTTCATTTTAAAGATAGGCAAGGAAGATAAATCAAATCTTTTACGAGTAAATAATACCAATCTTAAGTTGACTTGTTCTTCGATTTTATACTGTAAAATTCAAACCTCGGTTTCTTCATTTCTATATAATTGAAGAAAATGTTTCTATTTAACAAATTTATTTTATCATTAAAAATTTTAGATGAAGAGTTATAAAAGTTACCAATTATATATGTTTTGAAAATTCAACTAATACAACACAAAGAAATATGAAGCACAATTAATTTTATTAAAAGAAAACATGATTATTTATTCACATAAAATCAAATTCTTCTTTCACAAAGGCTGTTATGTAAAACTATTTTTTTTGCATATGCTTTCGTAGGCCTCATTTTTGAATAAAAAAAAGTTTACAAAATAAATGTATTTTATTATTTTTTGTATATACAGTTAATATGGTAGATAACTATTTAAGAATAATATGTTTATGTCAAAAATTATTAAATGCATATACCCTTCGTTTTTAAAGTTACTAAAAAACATAATGAGCGGAAACATTCCTTTCATTTTTTTTACATAATATACTTGTCTAATAATGACATGAAAAAAATAGTAAAATTTACCTATATTTGAAAATATTGAATATATTTACATTTGAAAAATTTTTTTATTTTGTGTGTTTTTGGAATATATATTACTAATAAAGATAGGAGATTTTTTTAAATATTTTTCTAGTGTATTAATATTATAATTGTACACAAGATTTAGATGCAAATGCATTTTATAAAATTTGCAAATAAATTATATTTTACTAAAGCTTTGTATATACAAATGTTAAATAATGCTTTACTATTCAAAAAGTTAACTTAACAAGTAATATATTATTTCTATTATTTTTCTTTTCATAGCTTATTAATTATCTTATTTTTAATAACTTTACACATAACCTACTTACCCTGATTTAATAAGTTTAGAATAATTACAAATTGGCACATTAATAATAAAATACGTTTAAAGGAATTAAGAAATTAAGTAATAAAAATTTTAAAGAATTGAAAAATTATAAAAATTATCTTACCAATAAATTAAGGGAGTTAAAAATATTATTAGCGTAAGATTTTTATTTTAATTAAACAAATTGCTTTTATACAATATTTTGATAATTTTTTAAATTTTTAATAATTTTTAACTACTGATCTATCGGAACTAATCGGTATAGTTACATAAAAATTTGATCTATTGCATTTGAAATTCAGTATATCAATTTACTAACTCGATTACAAGTTATACGACAAAAATAACTGAACTAGGAATTATTTATTTGGGTTAATATTTCGAAAGTTTGTTATTATTAGCTATCATAAACATATCAGAAACTTGAAAACTTAGTAAATTGAAGTATTAATATATTGAAATATTAATAAAGTGAAATATCAATAATTGAAAACGTTGATTTTACTATCATTATAAATTTTATTTTGTTAAAATCTATAGTAAATTAAAAACTTGACTTTTACAAATTGCAAAATATAGAGAATTATTTTAAATAAAATTCATTATTTTAAATTAAAATTATTTTTTTAAAAAAATAGTTACCAAAGGCAATAAAAAATTATAATAACAAATATTTATGTATTTATTATATTTGATTGTAAACATAAAATAAGTGACAAAAATTTTATTAACACTTAGAATAAGTACTGTTTTTATTTTATGAATTATCTTTAATTAGTTTTTAGTTTTATAATTGTAATTAAAACTAACATTCGGGTACTTTTTAAATTTGTAAATATAAACACATCGGTAATGCTTGTTTAAGCATTTTATAATTAAAACAATTGTAATCTTAAACACTATATTTTAATAAAAAAAAAATAATTTATTATTTGACATTTGAAAATCCGGACTTCAATATGCCAGAAACTCTAAAAAACACAATTCATGGAAATAATTAAATTAGAATTTTAATTTTTGATAGTGTTATAAAGATAATTTTAATCAATATATTTGAATATTACATTTATTTCTTAAGATTCATATTTACTGTCTATGACATTTGACGAAACATGTTTAATACAACTATATATTATATATTAATAAGGTATGTTGTTTAAAAATGTAACTGTCTTAAAAACAAAACATTACTTTTCAAAAGTTTTTTTATATGTGATTAAGCACATTCTAATCAACATATCTACATATTTTGTTTGTTACAAAAAAATCATATTTATTATCTACGTCTTTTGAAAAAACAACTTTTAAAATTTATAAATATTTTATATCAACAAGGTATGTTGTATAAAAATGACAATATCATCGAAAGAAACATTACTTTCTCAAAGTTTCTTTATATATAATTAATAACATTTTAATCAACACATCTTTGTATTTTGATTGTTTCTAAAAACACATATTTGTCATCTATGGCATTTGAAAAACAATTTTTATACATTTGTAGACATTATTTATTAGTAAGGTATAGTGCATTAAAATGAAAGTACTTAAAAACGATACATTTTTTACTCACAATTTTTATATATGTTAAACACCATATATTAATTAGTATACTTGGTTTTTTTTACTTCATAAAAATCAAATTATTTACTAGACATTGAAAATATTCTTTTTGATAAACCCAATATATTATTATACATATATATAATTTAGTACGTTTATTTTAGAATTATAGAACAAATAATTTTATTAGTTTTCATTTAAAAAATTTAATTTTGTTTTATATATGTGTATTTAAACGAAATTTCTATGACTTTTTGTTTGAATATTATTTACTCACTATCAAAATCATTAGTTTCTTCCTGATATGTTTCGTCATCATCAGTTTCATCAATAGTACTGTTTTGAGAACTGAATGATTTCTCTATTATTTTTATTACATTTTCTATAAAAATATTTTCAATATCGCTTTTATTCAATGTAATATCCAAGCATTCTGTTTCGTTAATTTCATATACCCAATTTCTATTGTCATTTATATAATTTTCTTCCTCGTTATCTTTGTAATTCTTAAGATATGAAGAAAAGATTGCTTTTGAAATAGTTGTTTTTGCTATATTATGACTAATTTTTGAAAAAAGTAGCATATGTTTTATCCTTGAATTTGCACTTTCAAATCGAATCGTAGAAAAATAAAAAACCTGTATATTAAAATAATCAAGCATGTACTTTGTGTGAAAAACATTATGTAACTTTGTAACTTGCTTATATCTTTCACCAAATTTGGCATATGTAGATTTGAACAAAATATTTACATGAGTAAAATTTTATATTTGACTTGACCTCTTCAATTGGTAGAAAAGAGTGCAGATAGAGCAATAAAGATTTAATTTTATTAGAATAAATTAATAGACAAATACAATGCACAATTAATACAACAAGCCCTCTAAAATTATAAGAAGTAGTAAATATGATGAAAAGAAACTTCAATGACACGTGTGATTTCATCATTTAAAATAAATCTTTCATCAATTTTCCCCAGTTTTATACTCTTTCTAGAGTTTACCTTATTCCAATTTTACTCATGGAAGCTCTATTTACTCTATAGTTTGTCAATGCTAGTATTTAGTTCTTGAAACCAATATCATAATCCAAGTACAGATTGCATATAAACAATTATTTGATTAATTTTATCATCTTTATTTTCGATAATCGTACAAGAAATATAAGATTTTAAAGATTCATAAAAGCATCTTAACACATATTATGTATTACTTCCACTTAACTGTAATTTTTCTTTTTTTTTCTGTGCCAACTATATTCAAATCAACTGAGATTTTTATTCAGAATTGATTTGAAAGACATACTATAGTTTAATGAATTTGCATAATGTATTACACCATTAATAATAAATGATAAAGTAAAATCATCAATTAATATTTTCGAATAACAAACACTAGAATATAAAGCATAACTAGAATCCATCTCATGTAAGTCATGAAATGGATCACTATTTAAGTGATTGTTAAATGGTAATACATCGGATGAATCATGTGAACAAATCATTGATGAAAATGATCCAACAGTACGATAATTTTTTTAATTTTTACCTAAAAATAGATTAAAATTTTAGTTATAAAAATATTATAATAATTAACAAAATTAATATTTAATAACATGTTGTTCTTTTGGTTTTATTCAAAAAACTTATCATATATAAGGCAACAACGGCAATTATTAGTACCCATATCCCTCTAATTTAAATTTTAATCATGGAGTAATTGAAGAAATTTATTATCACCGCTTATAGCGATTATTATAATACTAAGTTGACAACCGTTATAATTAATTGTAGTATTTTCAAAATCATTTTTGCATGATATTAAATAACTGCATAGTTTTTTTTTAACTTTTTTTAATTGTATAACACTATATGTTCTATAATGATTTAACTGTGATCTTATATGATTTTTATAGTAAATTTTTTATCCTATGTGTGTTAAAATACCATTTTTATTGTAATTAATATATTTATTAGTGTCAATATCATCTCCATATAAAATTATGTCGAATTTATTATCTGATACAATAAAAAAATCTTCACGTTTAATATATTCTTCAATATCTTTTTAGAATATCTTTAGAATACGGGCCTCTTATGTTTAGAATATTATAGATAATATAACAGCTTTTTATGCATATTTGTGATAGAATATAAATAATTTAAGTTGTTTTTTAAAATAATAAAAAAATTTTAAAAACTTTTTTAAACATTAAACAATAAATTTTTTAATCAAAAAATAAAAAAAATGCATGGTAAAAATAAGATATTTGGATAAAATAAATAAAAGCAGTCATAAAAAGCACGGGAAAATAAGGAATTTGAAAAATTAAACAATGAATAAGTAAATATCATCAAAATCTGTCATTAAAAAAAAAGGTATATAAGAAATAAAAAACGTAAAAATCTCTACAGTCTGATATATTCGTCATTTGTACTCTTGTTTAGTTTATTCAGCTATTATGGACTCTACCACAAGATTTAGTGATATTCTTTTTATATTTAAAGCATTTGACATGTTTGGAACACCAAAACTTGCTGAAAAATTTTTTGTTTAATAATGAAATCTTCACCAGCTCTAAGCATTATCCTAAATGTAAAAACTCTATGCCATTGAAAGGCCCTCTTTAAAGCCACCTA
Organism: Strongyloides venezuelensis; assembly: GCA_963280985.1. Lineage (NCBI taxonomy): Eukaryota > Metazoa > Nematoda > Chromadorea > Rhabditida > Strongyloididae > Strongyloides > Strongyloides venezuelensis. Next base: position 12,221,229 of record CAUJLX010000001.1, read on the forward strand.
TTATTAAAAATAAATTATTTGTATAAATGTTTATGCTTTCTATTTTTTATATATGAGGTGAATAATGATTACATTGTTCTTTTTTGTGAATGCAATGCTCTTGATTTTTCAATATACATATCAGTCTAATTAAGACTTATTTACATGCTTTCAATTAAATGAATAAAAATAATGTCTTTTATTAAAAAAAATTATAAAAAATTACTCAAAAACATAAGTGCTGCAAAAAAAAATTGCTGCGAAATAATACTAAATGTTGCTAAAAATTATTATTTATGCATATTTATCACAAAAATTTTGCTATCTTTTAAATTGAATAAAAACTAATGTTAATATTAAAAACCTTTATTAATTATAAAAATATCATGAAAAATTTGATTATGTTTCATTAAAATTTTCGTTGTAGAACAAATCATTTTGCATATGCAAGATGAATTCAGACTTTCCCCATGTAATGAAGTCCTTTGATTTGTTTATCTGTTAATTTTCTAATACATAATAATTTAATTATCAGTTCGCAACTGTTTTTGCAAATGTCATTCATGAAGAATGACAACTATTGAAATTTTGCATTTTTTTCCTGTAGTTGTAAAAAAAAACAATTTTTTTCATTATATATATTAATAAATTTTAATAAACTTTTATTTAAAAAAATTATGATTTGTTAAATTCAATAAAAATTACAAAACATATTTTTATAAAAAAATAAACAAGTATATTATAAGATAACTGTTTTTTTATGTTATTAAATATAATTTAAAGGTTTTCAAAATATTGTTATAAGCTATTAGAAAAAAGGCTATTTAATATCAACAAAAAGAACTATAATAGGCTAAATTTTTAGATACTATCTTTTATCAGTGACAACTTTATTAAAAGATAATATTGTTTGTTTAATTATTAAATCATATAAAGATAATAAAACAATTGTATGTAGTTTAAAAAAGTTGTTTTTAGTGATACTGATTAAATATTAAATTGTTTAAAAATTTAAAACTTAAAAAAAGTATATTTATTATATAGGCAAAAATTCAATAATAAAGTAAATTATAACATAATTATTTTAAACAATAAAGAGATAGTCTACCATTATCAAATTTTGTAAAGTTTTTACTCTCATAACAATCGGTCATTTTAATATCATTACTAGTTTCTTGTCCTTCAAATTTGAAAAGCCCATTTTTTCTTTGATTAAATTTTGTTTGAATATTCTCAAAATTCTTACAATTAATATCTTTAAATCTTTAATAAATGTATTTTTTTGAGTTAGAATAATGTAATAAAGTTATTTATATTTTAAACGATGAAAGTATAGTAAATAGAAGAAAAGAATTTGCTTTTTTTATCTTCAGTATCATCTTCAGTTATGTGGAGCCATTTTTCTGGAATGACATCATATAACTCATCAACAACAACTTTCTGAATAGCAATTTTATCGTGCCCTGTTACACTACTAAAACGAACTATCTAGGATGTAAAGAATTTTATTGCTACTTTAAAATCAATTTTATAATTACTAAGATTTTTAACAGTTTTTGTATACTTACTTGCTTCTTTTAAAAGCTCTCTAAGCATAACTATTTTTGATTGATTTATATCAGCACTTAATTCTTAAACCTCCATGTTTGTGATGCTTATTTTCTTCAGCTACATCATTATCTGTTATCATAATTCCTTCTACGTTTTTACAATCTCTTGATTTGATTGTGTAAAAAAATTTTCTCTACAATACTCAAATGACATTGCACATTTTAAAAAAAGATTACTAAAAACATAAAAATTTTTAAACTTACCTAAACAATAGACAACTGTTTAAGAATATATTGGTTTATTTTCCTTAACTTCAGTCATATTTAATTAGTAAAAAGTAAAATTAAAAAGCTATTTCTTGAGATATAAAATTTATCATATCCGATCACTCCAATTGTCTTGTCATTAAATAAAAATTTATTTTATCCTAATTAGCTATATAGTAATCAATTATACTAAATAAATTTACCTAACTTCTATTTATGTCATTGAAACTCTTCTAAAAATTATAATGTTTTGTGATAACAGTACAGTTTTATTGGATTTATCAATAGCGTTGGTTACTTTAATTTAAATAAAATTTTATGTTTAAAGAAAAAAAAACGTTTAATTTTATTTAATATAACGAAGGGTTACCTATCAAATAATCATAAAATAACTATTCCTTCGTTTTTTATTATAATATGTAAAAACAAAAAAACGTTATGTTTTTTTATAAATCTTAGTATTTAATTTTTTTTAAAATTAGACATAACAAATAAAAGAGAATTTCATGTATTCTATATGCTAATAAATCATTATTTTGATTATTAAAACATTGCATTTTTTTAGTAAAATAATACTTTTTATATATAGGAATAGTGTGTTTTTGTGAAAAAAATTAACATTTTTTTATCATTTTGAGTATTTTTTTCTTTATTCTTGAATACATTTTTTGTTCACTTTTGTATATTTAATTTGGAGAAATAGTCATAGCATTTTGTTATTTTTTAAATTAATCTTTTAAACCTACAAAATTAATTATTTCTAATTTTTTTGTCCATGTAAGCAATAATTGAAGTGGTTTCAAATTATTAAAAATATATATTATTTAAACCCTCATCGTATGTTTTTATATGAAGAATTTAATTTTATGTGCACATGTTCTGTAAAATAGTTTAAATAATTTTCAACAATTTTCTATCAAGTGAGAAATTATTTTATAAAATGACATGAAGTTACTTTTTATACAGTAATTCTCCTAATATGTATATTTATCTCTTAAAATTTAATTTTTATGAGCTGTTTATTTAGAACAATAGGAATAAAAGATTAGCTATACATTGTACCATAAATGAGTACAAATAGTAAAAATTAACAAAAAATTTGATTGTAAATATGAATTGAACTATTAGTGTGTAATTTGTATTCGATTCAAATAAAATTTCTTTTTGTGTTATTATTGTAAAAAATCAATTTCTATCTTACAATTGACATACAACAAACGTATAAATATATTTTATTTAGAATTCATTAAGCAGATAACCCAAAATGTATTTTTTGAACTTTACAATTATATTTATTATCATTTTAAATATATCTGGTACTTGCTTTGGAATGAAATTTTATTGCTCATCTATAAGTATTAATTCACCATGTTATTTGTTAATGAGTTCAAAAGAAGGTTATTGGAAAAAATATTTTCTATCAAAGTTAAATTTTGTTGATCGACATTGGGTAAGAGATACATTAGAAATGGCGAAAAAAAATCATAGATTGTTGAGCGTGATAAATCAATATCTCAAATTAGTTATAAATGAGAATTTTGTGGTTAGTTTACAAATTTATTGTTCTTTTTATAAATTTGCATAGAAAAAGTTTTTAAAAAAATTTGGATGGAAACAACATTATCGGATAACATATGTTTCTCTTTATTTTGAATCAAAACCTAATGTCCGTTTTTATAATAGTAAAAATTCGGGTAAATTATTGTAAATTTTATTCATTAATATATAATTTAATTCTTAGAACCCTCAATTGCCCTTCATTACAGAAAAGGTCCTCATGGAATATAGAATTGTCATCTCGATTTAAAAAACATTTTGAACTTTGTTTTAAAATATTTAAACAAACTACATTGAAATTTCTTTAAAAATTACTGATAAAATAAAATTTTTATGCTATAAATTTCATTTTTCCGTGTTTTGAAAATTCATGCGCAATATTATATGTTTTTAACTTTTTGTAACTATTAATTGGGCAAAATCTAATCCCTGCATCAACCACGCTAAATTTTATCTATCATTTTAGTAAAATATTTATTAAATAAATTTTTTATTTTAAACAACTAAATAAGATTTTTATGCAAAATAAAAGTTTTTTATGATGTTGTATTTATTATCTATAAATAAAATTCATAAATCAATGTTTTACATGTTTAAAGTTATAAATATACTCACATTGCTTTTTAATTATAAAAATGAAATTGACTAATTAAGTAAAATTCATATAAAATAATACATTTCAAAAACAATATATGTATCATCTTAATATTTATGTCTAATTCGTTGGAATTTCAGAATTAATAAATCCACTAGAGATATATTTTTGTAACAACGCTTAATCTTTAAATATTTACTTCGTGAAAAATTGTCAAGATGTTTACACAAATGCCTATTAATTGTAATATAAATAGTGAATATTAAGATAAAGGTTGTTATGATTAATAGTGTTTATTTTAATAAAGGAAAACTTATACTAATCATATTTAAAGCAGTTGTTTGGGTACAACCGAATACACACCAGTTTTGGTTGTATTCTTCCCTTTTATACTATTTCTTGATCATTGATAGTTGTTCTAACTGCTCTTTGGTTTATTGTTTGATACAGTTTAAAAATTAATCTTTTCTCTCTGAATTATCAGGTATCATTACATCCCCTCGCTATGGAGATTCGTTCACTGGATCTCCATATTTTATCATATTTATTGGTTCTTTCTTTTGCTTGATTATCAGTTTTCTTTGTCTTATTGGTCATTCGTTCTATTGATCATATTTTTCTTTTACTGGTAAGTTACTTTTCTTCTTCTTTCTTTTTTAATCCTTTCTATTTTCTTTTCTTCTTTCTTTCTTTCATGTTCTTCTTATATAAACTTTTTGATAAATTCCTCTGCATTTTAACATGGCTTTCAATATATATAGCCATTTTCTAATAAAGATGGTTTTTATTTAAAGTTTTATTTTCATTATTATTATTTCATTTGTCTAGCTATCTTGTCTATATAATTTTTTATTGTTTTATTTAAGTTTTTTTTTTCTTTCTAATTTTAGTTTATTTCTATTATTTTCAAATGGAGTGTTACGATCAACAAACATTGTTCTTGGCTGTGGGATTTTCAATAGTATCAACTATTTTAATAATGTTGATTGTTGGTCGTCTCATACGACATTTTCACCCGTCTCAACATATTCAAAATAGACGGGTTGTTATGAGTGCTTTCTATTCTGCACAGGGCCGCCAAGTTGGCTTTAATTTGTTAGTTTTTTGTTTCTTTTTATTCATTACTTTAATTTTCTCTTTCTTCTATTTATAGTGCTGCTGATCCTGTAGTTCCGGCTTATGAGGAGAGAAGTGATCATGCAGCTTCTAGTAAAATAAGGGAAATAGATGCATAATAATAAATTTGTTATTAATTGTTGTTGTTTTTCATAAATGTTGTTGACTATTTGCTCCATTGAGATTTTTTATTTGTTTTTATTTATTTTTAAGATTTTGTTTATAATTTGTTGACGGTGGATTTTTGATTTTAGTTTGAGATACTTTCTTTCTTTAGCATCTCGGCATTTATTTTTAGTTCTTTTCCCGTCATTCTTCCTTTCCCCGTGATCTTACGTATCATGTAAGTATCACCATAAATGTGTTTGACAACAATATATGGTCCTTCATATTGTGGTGTATTCTTTTGTTTAGTTGTTCTTGTATTGATAATACGCTTCCATACTTTCTCACCTTCATGTAAAAGATTTGAATTAGTTACTTGTTCCTGTGGAGTGGTTGTTTTAAAAGATTCAACATACCACTTAGCTTCGCATGTATAGGTGATCCAGTAATAGGATGCGGTTGGGTGTTCAATATGATTGACATGGGACTCATTTTTGTTGTAGTATGTTTTGTGTTGTTATGGGCAAAAACACACATATGTATTGAATTATTGGATACATCATAGAATCGTAATCTTTCTCTTAGTGTACGTAAAAATCTTTCTGCAATGCTGTTTCCTTTGTGGTGATGTGCAGATGATGTGAGATGTTGAATTCCTAAGTTGCTGAGAAAAGTGACAAATTTCGATGATTTGAAAGTGGGCCCATTGTCGCTTCTAATTGCTCTCGGGAATCCAAAATTGCAAAACATTTTCATCAATTCCGTGGTTGTGGTTAAAGCTCCTTGATTCTTGGTGACCGCTAATTGTACAAATTTGCTAAATTCGTCCACAACCGCTAGAACGTATGTACCTTCTTCGATTACTCCATAATCAATGGATAATGTGTGAAAGATTTCATTAGGTCTCTCTAAGTGCTTTTTTACAACCGGAACTTTTCTATTTGGCTGTTCTTTATTGGCTAAGCAGTCCGGACAACTTTCCCAATTTTTCCTCATGTCCTTTACCATGTCAGGCCAAAAAAAGATCCGTTGGAAAAATTCAGCACACTTCTTGAGTCCAAAATGACTTCCTAATAGTGGGTGTTTGTGATACCGTGTTAAAAGTTCTTCTCGTAATATTTCTGGAACATAGAAACGATTTGTGTTACGAACAGTGACCAAAGGTTTCCCGTCGTATTTATAATTATCCTCTGCCGTGTAGTAATTAATAAAATTATTAATGTTATAGGGTGTATCATATGGATTTATCATTACTGGAAATGCAGCATCTATGGCTGTTATGAGGTTAAACGTTTCTCGTGAAAGATAATCGGCCATGTGATTATCTGGACCTTTGACATAATCAATTTTCACATCGAATTCCATAATAGCGAGTTGAAATCGCTCCAATATACCTTTTAGGTTTTTATTTTTTATTAGAGCTAATAGAGGCTTGTGATCTGTGTAGACTTGGGTTTGTTTTCCATAAATGTAACTTTTAAATGTGCGCAGTGCATATATTAATGCAATTGCTTCTAGTTTGATGGGTGGATAATTCTTTTCGCTTTTTGTTAATGATCTGGATATAAATGCCACTGGACGATTGTCTTGTATTAACACAGCTCCGATACCTTGAGTGGAGGCATCTGTATGAATTTCATATGTTCCTCGGCTATCAGGTTTTTTAAGACAGGCAGCATTTATTAATGCTGTCTTTATGTTGTTAAAAGCAGTTTCCTGTTCATTAGTCCACTCAAATTCATTAGAGATGCGATATAATGGTTCTGCCATGTGTGCAAAATTGGGTATGTGCCTCCTAAAATAGGATGCAGCTCCCATAAAAGACTTGACTTCTTTAGCCGTTGTTGGAGATTGTTTGTTTGCCAAAGCTGATATTTTGTCTTGGTGTGGTTTAATTCCATGGAAGTCAATTGTGTAGCCTAAGTAGTTTATTTGTAATAAACCAAAACTACTCTTCTTTAATGATATCTTCATGCCGTTTTCTGCGATCCGTTTAAGGATGGCTTCAATGTTTTCTAAATGCTCTAATTCATCGTCCGAAGCTGTTAGAATATCGTCAATATACACAAAAGTATTAGTAAGACCGAAAAGAACAGTTTCCATGATTCTTTGAAAGGCATCTGGACTTCCTGTCAAACCCATAGGCATTACTTTATAACTAAAGATACCCTGGTGGGTGACAAAAGAAGCTAATTTTCTAGAAGATGCATCCAGAGCAATCTGGTGAAATCCAGATTTCAAATCAAATGTGGAGTAGAATCGTTTTCCGGCTGCTTCATTGAGAATATTTTGTATTCTTGGTATGTGATGACTTTGTGCTTCAATTAATGAATTAATTCTCCTGAAATCAACTACGAAGCGCCAATTGGAATCTTTTTCTTTACTAATACGACTCTTGAAAAGATAGGGACTGCGTGAAGGCTCTATCATATCCTCATTGATCATTTGTTTGATTTGCCGTTCAATTTCTGCTTCCTTTTCTCTCGATAATTGTTGTGCTCGTATAGGCTTTGGTAATGAATCTTTGTCTTTCAACCGGATGGTTAATTTTTCTTTGCCTTTATATCTGCCGATTTTGCCATCGTATTCATGAAATGCTAGTTTATATTTGACAACTATCTTTTTTAATTTCTCTATGTTTCGTTTTGATAAATTGCACTCTTTCCAATTAATGAGTGAAAGTAATGCATTATCTGATAATATTTCATTTCCAGGATAGGGTGGTAGATTTTCTTCCCAATCTCCCCCATCTGGTATGAGTTCTTCTCCCTTGATAGTAATAGAATTGTCATTCTCTGCTATGATACCGGCAATTCTCCCTACTTGCTTATGCTTTGGTAATGTTACCGGATTCCTTCCCATGTTGATAACTAATACCGCATACTGGTTATTATGAATATTACCTAACTGGTTACAAGTTAGTAGAAGATTATCTTTCCTGAATGTATCGTTGACAGTAAAATAACCATGTTCATAACGAAAATTACTTGTTTGTAGCTCACAGTGAATAATATTTGATGAGTAAGGGGGTAACGTAACTTTCTTTATGGAATATAATTTCGACGAATTGTTGATATTGTAAAGTTGATCTCCAATTTCTATTCTTCCACGCTTCCAATTAAAAAGTGTACTATCTCCCATGTCTTGTAAAGTTTGACGTCCGATTATGAAATCGTGATTTATTTCTTTACTTATCAGAGATGGTACTGTGATCTGCTTATTGCCAATTGTCAAATAAACATCAACTTCTCCCTCAAAATGCATGGTTTGGCCATTCGCGGCCCGTGCTTTCTGAGTCGTAGATCGTATGGTACTTTTATATTGATCACTTAATCGAATAATGCTATTCCAGTGTATTACATTGAGATTAGCACCAGTATCTATTAATGTGTCTAGTTGCATGGTGCCAACATTCAGAGTAATAATGGGACTAGCTTCATTCAATATTTCGTTTATTTCCATTTCTTCATCTGTGCGTACTTGAATGGAACGATATTTAGTTGAATCATCGACAATATACAATGGAGCTTCTTCTCTAGACGTAGATGGATGTGGATTAAACCTATTCCGAATATGATGAATGCCATTCTTAGTTAATAATGTCATAATAATAGAAATGAGTGCGACTATGCTGCTTGGCATACCTGTCATAGTTTCGTCAATTCCTTTTTTTGGTATGTTCGCAATCCATTCTGTTAAATCAGGAGTTTGCGCAGTGACAAGTTACTGATGTTGTCGAATTTGAAAGTTTTGTGTCAGCTTGTTCTTCTTTAAGTTGTTTCAAGAATGTAGGAATTTCAGATATAGCTGTGTGCAAGTCATTTATCTCTGGTCGAACATCAATAGTGGGTGTATAAGAATTTAACGCGTGTTCCAGTTTCGTCATGCTATATTCAATTCCAGAAATGCGCTTATCCAAATCTGTTGGTGTACGATGTTTCAAGCTATTTAGATTGGCGTTAACATTCTTAAGATCGCAGGGTGGACAAGATAATGCTGGAATCGTGGGACATTTAAAGTTATCCATATATTTTTCCAAAGTATTCAGCTTTGTAAGTAAGTCTTTGGGGTCATTTGCTTTCATTGAAGAGGATAAAGACTGAAGTTGTTGTTGAAAATTGCGAAGTTGTTGAGTTTTCTCTGAAACAGACGATTGGTAGTCAGTTATTCTGCTATTCAATGTCTTAATAGCCATATCTTTCTGATCCAGCTGTGATTTTGAAGTTAACCGAGAATTCTCATAATCAATTTTTAGATCTTGAATTGTACGTTCCAATAACTCTTTATCCTTAAGCCATTGTTCCTTTTCAAGTTCCAAATTGCGTAAAGCAATCTTCAATTTTGACTTTTCATCTTCACATCTGGCCAGTTCACCCTCAGTAGATTTACGTATCTTGACTACAGCATCATCTTTTTGTTCCAGGGGGGGTCGTTTTCTAAGGGCTATTTGAGTTTCTGAGACCACAGGTGGTGGTGATGGGATTATTGGTTCTATCTTCACTGGAAGGTGATTAGAGATTTCAATAATTTCGGGACATTTCTCATTACTGTCAAAAGTATCAAAATATTCCAAATAGTGACTAGCTCTTTTTGCAGCAGATACTTTGTAACTATTAGTTGCAATTGGTACGACGCCATATTTGTTACCACTTAAATCTTCAAATACTTTGGTATTATCACATAGTGCTTCTGTATTGTGTAATTGAATTTCTGAACTGTCCTTGTCGTTAATGTATATGGAATGAATCTTCACATAAACACTTGGATCTGTCAAAATACAGTTATTAGGTATTCTGTATATTTGCATTGGCAAGGCATCGTCCTTAACAAAATTCCTAAAGTTTTTGTATAACAATTTAAAATTCTTAGGCTCTGTCAAACAAGTAGTATTAGTTGCTCCAGCCAATGGAAGACATAGGCAAAATATTAAAATACATATTGTAAAGGCGTTTTTAATAACTAATGTTAACTCTCTTAGTTGATTACATGTTTCATCAAGTTTAGAATTGGTTGATTCAATTTTATTTACGTAACTATTTCTTGAGTTATTGTATTTATTCGCTTTATAATTGGCATTCGGCTTCTTTCTATTGAAGGTGGCCTTATTTTTCTTTTCATGGTTGTAACCCTGTGAAGCATTCTTTTTGTAATTCGGAGAATTTGTATTGTAATTAGAAAAATTTGTATTGTATCGGGGTTTGTAATATCTGTTGTTTTTATTAAAGAATTTCTTATTAAATTGTCGGGAGGTATGGATAGCATTAATCTGGTTATCATCTCCAAATATTATGGCAGTATTTTCTACTTCTGTAAGTTTTTCGATAACTTCTTCGTACTTTCATCTTCTGTAGTCCCGGTATGGGAAGATATTTCTTAACAGACTTGTTTAATCCTTTTAATAAAAGAACATAAATTCTTGTACTAATTGTATCAGCATGAATAATTCTATTGAACTCATCCGTTCCTTCTAGCTGTCGGTGATATTCTTCAAAGCGTTTGCTGTAGTTCAGGATGGATTCATTTTTGGCCTTGTACAGGTGCGTCTAATTTGCATTTTTCATTTTCGGCAATTCCAGTAGAGTGAAGAATATGTATCATTTTAGTAAAAATCTGTTCGATATCATCATTCTTATCAGTCCATGCTCGTTTCATAATGTTGTCAAATCGGTTTCCATCGGGAATAAGTTTGTTTAAATAATTTTTGGCAATCTTCATTGTAAGGGGAATACGTTCTTCAGTCAAAGCAATTGTCTTAAGCATTGTCAATGTTTGAGTAATCCATTTTTCCAGTTCTCGTACAGTTGTACCGTTAAATGGTACTAAAAGTCCATCAGCTCTGATGTTCTTCATCAAATCTTGGTTAATCTTGTTTTGTTGTTCAGCGGTATCTTTGATTTTAAATTTGAATATTGGAGGGTGTATCTCGGTGGAACCTCCATGTTATGATTAATAGTGTTTATTTTAATAAAGGAAAACTTATACTAATCATATTTAAAGCAGTTGTTTGGGTACAACCGAATACACACCAGTTTTGGTTGTATTCTTCCCTTTTATACTATTTCTTGATCATTGATAGTTGTTCTAACTGCTCTTTGGTTTATTGTTTGATACAGTTTAAAAATTAATCTTTTCTCTCTGAATTATCAGGTATCATTACAAGGTAAACTTCATATCTTTATTAATTTTTCATTTAAAGTTTCTTTTTGAAAATTAAAATTCCATTTTTATTTAATGAGATTATGTATTTTAGTTAATCTATATTTAATAAGTTAGTTTTTGGTCAGCCATTTTTCCATTAAATTCTAAATAAACCTCGGTGTATCCATATTTCTAGAGGATGATAAAAAAATTTTTTTGAATGATTTTAGTTCTGTAATCTTTAACAAACAGTTGATTTCATCTTTATTACTATATCTTTAGAACAAAATTTGAAACTATTTATGATATTTACACTTTGTAATTTTCACTTTGGTGAATGTTTTTCATGGTATTTCAATTAATTTTTCTTGCTACTTTTCAAATTTTTGTTCAATAAAATGATAAACAATTGTATTCAAAAATAGCCACCACAATGATTTAAATTTTATAAAAGCATAAAAAACTAATTTATATGATACACATTATTTTAATTATAAGAACAAAAATTATATTTACATATAGTTTTTAATCATTTAAATTAAAATTTCTTTGTTACGTTTGTTAAAGGGAAAACTTATACATATATATTTCTAAAAAATCATTTTAATTATACTTCAAAAATGAACTATTTAAACTTTACAATTATTTTTATCGTTATTTTAAATGCAACACTTAGTTGCTTTGGATTCAGATTTCAATGTCATAAAGTAAAAGAGATTAATAACATTGGATGTTCTTTAGAAATGACTCCATGGGAATATCATTATAGAAAATATTTTGAAAAAATTCTTCCAATGGTTGACTATTTATGGATTAGGGAAACAGCAAAAATGGGAAAAAAGATTTTAGATTTTTTAAAGTAATAAATAGTTATCTTAAAATAAGTATTCAACAGTCTTACTTGGTTAGTTTAAAAATTAATTCTTTTCTACAATTAATTTAGAAACGGTTTTGCCGCAAAATAAACGTACCATATGTGTATCCTACTTATTTTAAACTTCATGTTAGAGCCCAACATTATGCCAGTAATCAGAAAAGAACCAATAAAGGTAATTTATTTCAAATATTAACTACTTTATTATGGTTTCACTTTTAAGTAACTAAGTAATAAAAATTTTATAAATGGCTAAGCATGAAAAGAAAATATTTTAATTAGACCATGAAAATTTTAATATGGATTTAAAATATCGAATTTCCTCAAATTAATATTCATTCAAAAGAATATAAAGTTATATAAAAATATTTACAAAATAAATTTTTTAATGCCTTATTTAAATGTTTGAACATAATGAGTTTTGTTGGAATTCTTTGAATTTTATATATTAATTCTTAATAATTTAATCAAACATAAGCAATACTTTTATCACATTTAAAACTATTTTTTTATATTTAATTAAAACTACAAAATTTTTATTGCAAAAATGTTTTATTTACAATTGTAAAATATTAATTTTCCATGGAAATAAAAGTTTTGTTTATTATAATCATTAATTTAATTTTTGTTACCAAAAAAGTCTCTAGATAATTTTTAAAAAATAATACAAGATTGATGCAAAAATGTTTTTTAAATTTAAAAATAAAATTAATTTGAATCAAAAAATATTCTTCGACATACATAAATTATTTTTTTTAGTACTTTAAAATATTGATGATTTCAATTTTAATAAATTTTTATAAATATTTTTAATCAATTATCTTTCTTTGAGTTTTATATTCCACAAAAAGTCCTTAAAATATATCTGTATGTAATATTGAGTTGACGATAAACGTAATAATAATATTAAGAAATAAATAAAGTTCATTATCTTAATTCATTCAGTTTTTGGTGTTCTTTTTTAAACACGGAATTTTATTTTGTTATGGAGAAAATAAACTTTTCTTTGATTATTTTTTGCTAACTAAAAAGTTTCAATCCATTGTTTATTTTTAAGCAATAATTTCGAGCTTTAGTTGTTTTAATAGATTATAAGAAATTTTAATAAATTACTTTGTTTGTAATTCATTAAACAGTCAACATGATTTTCATAATTTGAATACTTATGAAAAGATTTACAAAACAACTTGAATATTATGTTTTCTGAAGTGACTTCACTATTTTATTAATATTTGGATAAACTTTTTTAATTTTAAACGAATTAATATCGATGAAATTATATATACCCCAACACTTGTTTTGTCAATATTTATAATAGTGAACTTAAATTTATTTTAATCAATATAAAAATAATCTTACATAATCTTTGTTGATATAGCAATAACGACCAAAGTTATTTACACATATGACCAAAACAATTGTTTTTTTCTAAGATTTAATAGAATATTTTATCAAAAAAGAGCCATCAGCTTTCGAACAAGCTTAAAAGTGATGTTTTTAAAATGTTGTAGTAGCATTTGTTTCAATAAAAATCATCGAATATTCTTCTATTTAAAAAACCTAGTAATGCCATTTTTTTGAATTTCTACTTAGAATAATTTAAAATAAAAATTAAAATTTTTTATAGTAAATAATATAGAAAAGTGACTTTGGATAAATAAAATAAAAAAGAAATAAACTATATAATTATAAATATGAACATAAATATTGAAATAAACTTTTATTTATTTCACTTTTAAAAATTACATTTGCTTTCAAAAACAAAATAATCTATTTTGCTATAATTTTTGATAAGCGAAATATAAAAATCTACAACAATGAGTTAATTTATTATATAGAACATAATGTATTTTTTTAAATTAACAATCCAATTTATTGTTATTTTAAATATGGCAATTAATTCAATTGGATTTAGATATCATTGTATTGGGAAACGCAATAAACCACCATGTTTTGTTGATATGATTCCTTGGGAAGATAGTTATACTAATGTACTGTCGAAATTTTTACTCCGTATTGATCTTGAATACTTTCAAAAATTAATGTATAGGGGAATGTTCTGTTCTAAATATTTGGATTCAATGAATCAGTTACTCAAATTATTGCTTACTGCTGATCAAGTGGTTAGTTTAAAATTTATTTTTTATTATAGTTGGTTAAGAGAAAAATTTGTGCATTACTAAGAGTAGAATATAGATACCCGACATATATCAAGGTTCATATCACTAACAGGCACTATAAATATGGTCCGGGAAACAAAGAATTAATAAATAAATTACAAAGTAAATTAACTTTTAATTTTTTTCATTTTCCAATAATTTTTTTTCAGAACGGAGATATTCAATAATTTAAAAAAAACAATATTAGTGAAATTACAGAAAATAAAACAATAAATTTTAGATTATTTATTAAAATATTTTTGTTTTTGTATTGAATTTTCTTCTAAAAATTTTAGTTGGAATAAAAATTTATATTAATAATTTTTTTATATATAGTATTATTTTTTAAAAAATATTGGATACACAAGGAACTTCAAATCAACCCTTTTTTATTTTTCCTAACACAAATTACAATAAAATTATAGTAAAATTATGATATAATTGTGGTAAATTGGCCAACTACAATAGCTATCTTAAATACTTAAAATTTTTACTTACTTTTACCCTTAACCTATTTTCTTACTAATTATTTTGTTGGCATATAGATTTTAATAAGTATTTTCTTTTTCTAAAAATATACAAAATATTAATATAATATATTATAATTATAGAATTAGATTACAAAATTTTGAAATTAATTACAGTTGATATAAGTATTTCACCTTTATATTTCTCAACTGTATTTTCTATTTGAGACACATTACTGCTTACTTTAAAACATTGATGATTTCAATTTTAATGAATTTTTTATAATATTTTCAATCAATTATCTTTCTTTGAATTTTATATCCCACAAAAAGTTCTTTAAATATATCAGTATGTAAAATTGAGTTAAGGATAAACGTAATAATAATATTAAGAAATAGATAAAGTTCATTATCTTAATTCATTCAGTTTTTGGTGTTCTTTTTTAAACACGGAATTTTATTTTGTTATGGAGAAAATAAACTTTTCTTTGATTATTTTTTGCTAACTAAAAAGTTTCAATCCATTGTTTATTTTTAAGCAATAATTTCGAGCTTTAGTTGTTTTAATAGATTATAAGAAATTTTAATAAATTACTTTGTTTGTAATTCATTAAACAGTCAACATGATTTTCATAATTTGAATACTTATGAAAAGATTTACAAAACAACTTGAATATTATGTTTTCTGAAGTGACTTCACTATTTTATTAATATTTGGATAAACTTTTTTAATTTTAAACGAATTAATATCGATGAAATTATATATACCCCAACACTTGTTTTGTCAATATTTATAATAGTGAACTTAAATTTATTTTAATCAATATAAAAATAATCTTACATAATCTTTGTTGATATAGCAATAACGACCAAAGTTATTTACACATATGACCAAAACAATTGTTTTTTTCTAAGATTTAATAGAATATTTTATCAAAAAAGAGCCATCAGCTTTCGAACAAGCTTAAAAGTGATGTTTTTAAAATGTTGTAGTAGCATTTGTTTCAATAAAAATCATCGAATATTCTTCTATTTAAAAAACCTAGTAATGCCATTTTTTTGTATTTCTACTTAGAATAATGTAAAATAAAAATTAAAATTTTTTATAGTAATTAATATAGAAAAGTGATTTTGGCTAAATAAAATAAAAAAGAAATAAATTATATAATTATAAATATGAACATAAATATTGAAATAAGCTTTTATTTATTACACTTTTATAATTTACATTTGCTTCCAAAACAAAATAATCTATTTTGCTATAATTTTTGATAAGCAAAATATAAAAATTTACAACAATGAGTTAATTTATTATATAGAACATAATGTATTTTTTAAAATTAACATTCCAATTTACTTTTATTCTAAATATGGCAATTAATTCAATTGGATTCAGGCATCATTGTATTGGAAGAAACAATAAACCACCATGTTATGTTGATATGATTCCCTGGGAACATAGTTATAAAAATGTACTGTCGAAATTTTTACTTCGTGTTGATCTTGAATACTTTCAAAAATTATTTGATAGGGCAATGTACTGTTCTAGATATTTGTATTCAGTTAATGATTTACTCAAACTATTGCTTACTGATGATCAAGTGGTTAGTTTAAAATTTATTTTTTATTATAATTGGTTAAGAGAAAAATTTGTGCAATACTAAATGTAAGATATAGATACCCGACATATATCAAGGTTCATATCACTAATAAGCACTATAAAAATGCTCCAGGATACAGAGAAATAATAAGTAAATTAACTTTAAATTTTTCTCATTTTCCAATATTTTTTTTTCAGAACGAAGAAATTCAATGTTTTAAGAAAAACAATATTAGTGAAATTACAGAAAATAAAACAATAAATTTTAGATTATTTATTAAAATATTTTTGTTTTTGTATTGAATTTTCTTCTAAAAATTTTAGTTGGAATAAAAATTTATATTAATAATTTTTTTATATATAGTATTATTTTTTAAAAAATATTGGATACACAAGGAACTTCAAATCAACCCTTTTTTATTTTTCCTAACACAAATTACAATAAAATTATGGTAAAATTATGATATAATTGTGGTAAAATTGACCAACTACAATAATTACCTTAATTACTTAAAATTTTACTTACTTTTTACCCTTAAACTATTTTCTTACTAATAATTATTGTGTTGGCTTTTGAATCTTAATATGTTATTTTATCTTTCTAAAAATATACAAAATATTAATATAGTATAATATAACTATAGTATTTGATTACAAAATTTTAGGATTAGTTACAGTTGATAAAAGAATTTCATCTTTATATTTCTCAACTGTATTTTCTATTCGAGACACATTACTACTATATTTAAATAATCATAAATATTTAATCTTTGCAATTTCAATTAAAAATTATATTAAATATGACTTAATTTTTACATAAAATATGGGAAACATTGCTAACAATTAGAAGATTATTTTGAATATCTGCTAGCTTCATGCTGCCACAATAAATTTTTTAAGTTTATATTTTAGAAGCCCTGTGAGATAATATTGGTTAAATATTAAAAATTTTCTAACGATAAATTAACTACTGAATAGAACTTTTTCAATGATGTTAGAACGAAATGGATAGAAATTTATGATAACTCTTAATATAATACAATATTTTTTTATAAAGTCAGTCTTAGACCCGTTTCGGCAGGTCAGGACTAAACCGCAGAGTATATTTTTTGTAAAAGCAATTTTATACTAAATTATAAAGCACAGTATTTATTAAAAAATTGTTTATTTTAGTAATATATTTCTAAAGAAATAAAATATTCGAAAATACATTGCTATAACATAATAATTAAGGAAATATTTCTGAGTTTGAGAATCATTTTTAACGTTTACCTTTATTGGAAGTGATTAAGTTAAAAATTCACCCAGTTAAAGAATTTTATTTTTATCTAAAAGGTAAATAAAATTGAATATTTGAATCATTTCAAGCTGTAATTTAAATGACTTTTACATATTTTTAAAATTGATGCAAACAATTTCATATAATCGATCTACTAACTACATATTTACCTTATTTCTGCAAATATATAAGTGACAAAAAGCAAAAAAAATTAATACCTAAAAATAACTTTTGTCGTTTTTAATCAACAAACTTTGTTATAGTTTTCGTATTTTATGACAGCCTTTAATATATATACCAAATTTAATTTAAATAACTTTGATAAAGTTATAATATGAGAAAATTTTAATTTAACTAAACAAATTGTCATCACTGTTGTATTAATTACCTAATTTATTTTTTATTAGTCTTTTTAATATTGACAATCGCTCTTATTCTATACTTGTACTTTTTAAATCATAAATCACAAATTTTGATTAACTTATAAAAGAACTATTTTTAAGACAAAACAATACAAAAATATGTCTAAAAAGAGGCGTTTTTTAAAAATAACTGAGTCAATTGTGGACAAAAAGTTTTGAGACGTTTTTTTCCACTAAGTTGAAAAGAAATACAACAATTGACTATTTGACCATAAAAATTGATTAAGTTTAAAAAAAGTTATATTTGAAACAAAATTGACTTTACTCTAAAAATGGAAAAAAAGCAAAAAAGTTGACATTCAAATTAATATAACTTCTTTCGTAGTTGAGTTATGAAGTTCGTTAGACTCTTATTTTTAAAGTTAGACTTAGATTTATATCGTAGATACTATTTTATTTGTTTTTATTAAATAATGGGTATGTTGTAGTTAGTTAATTTTTTAGATGCTTTTTTAAAATGGTCATCGCTCTTTAAACCATAACTCGGCCAATTATTAATCAAAATTAGTATAATTAGGCTTCCGCTCTATTCTGGAATTATACTTTTCAAGTAAGATAAAAAGCAATATATTTCGTTAACTTTAAGAAAAGTTAGTCAAATAACAAAACTATGTAAAAAAAAAACCCTAAAAAGAGTGTTTTTTTAAGATTACTTAGCCAATTGTGATTTAAAAAATTTAAGATGTATTTTTCTCTCTAAGTTAGAAAAAAACACATCTTTTGGCTATTTATCCATTAAAATCAGTCAACTTTGAACATAGTTATGTCAAAGACAAAATTTTTTTTCTTATTTCCTTTTGTTCTAGATTAGACATAACAAATAAATGAGAATTGCATGTATTTTATTTGCTAATGAATCATTATTTTTATTATTAAAACATTGAATTTTTCAGTAAAAAAATACTTTTTATATATAGAGATAATGTGCTTTTGTAAAAAAAAATTTCTTATTGATTTAAGAATTTTTTTCTTTATTTTTAAATACATTTTTTGTTTATTTTTATATATTTAATTTGGAGAAATAGTCATAGTATTTTGTTATTTTTCAAATTAATCTTTTAAACACATAAAATTAATTATTTCTAATTTTTTGTCCACATAAACATTAATTAAAGTGCTATAAAATTGTTAAAAATATATGTATTATTCAAATCCTCATAGTATGTATCGTAGACGAAGAATTTGATTTTAATTGTTATCGTAAAATAATAATATATTTGAATATATATTTAAAACATTTAAATTTAATATATTTTAATTCAATATAAAAGGTTCTTTTATTTCTTTATTTTTTAAAAACATTATTTACAATATACTAAAAATTATGAAATTTAAAATTAACTACAATCAAGTAAATTTATAATGTGCTTGGCGATCTTTATTGAAATGGTTTATTAGATGAAAAGTAGACGATACAATACGATAAAATAAAGAGTAACGAAAGTGCTATGTTAATGTAAAATAAAAGCACTTATATATGAGTAAAACCAAACAATTTCATTTGTCCTAGAACTTTCTACTATCCTTATTTTATAAAATTTTATCAAGTCAAATGCTTTAAGATTTACTAAATTAGAAAAAAATCTTTTCATCTTTATGTTTACTTTTATCACGCTATTAAAGTATTTTTTACTACAATATTACTTTTTCATTTTGTTATTCAGCTCTTCCTTCAAGATGAGACAACTCTGGAAATCCTACATCATAAAAATGAAATTTTTGACCATTTCTTGCGATATATTTCGGAGCAATTCGTTTGACATACACCTTTTGTTGTAAAGTTTTTGCTTTTACACAATTGTGAACAATTTTAACATAAAAATCTAGGAAATAAACTTTTAATCGTTTGATTAATCACTTACGAGGCATAAAAATTCCCCTTACTCTTCCTTTAAGATAAAATGGTTTATTAAATTTTACAAATGATTGAGCAACTGGTTTTTTTTCAAATATTTTGTATGGCTTTTCGGATATCATAACAAGAGCATATCCTACTTTTCTATACTTACAATGAAAAAATCCTGTAAGACCAGCTGAAAAAGTTGTTAATGGATAACGTGTTACAACAATTTTAAAGATAAGGCTAAACAAAAGTATTGTAAAAGTATTAAAAATAATCATTTCAAAATTTATTGATATATTTAAAAATACTTGAATATATATTGAAAAATGAAAAAAACTAAATGTTAACGAATATTTAATTTTTTATATTAAAAGAACCAAATAGTAATTTTTGATTTTTAATATAAATTAATATATCTTTTTACACTAGATTATGAAATTTTAGTAGATCGATTTCAAATATTTATTATTTACATAAATAAGACTTTGATTTTGTTTTATTATAAATAAGCTAAGAAAATTATTTTAAACTTGATGCGTGTACCCCTATTAGACAGTTTATTACTTTATTTAACACAATTTCAATAACACAATCACAATACAACAATATAACTTAATTAGCAATATTCGTATATAACATCAATCAAAACTAAAGTACCAATCTAAACAATTATAACTTATCAGACTCATTAATTTCACTTACAATTTCTTGAGTAGAATTTCAGTTAACTAATACAATCACATTAAATATAAAAAACCTTACTTAACATTAAAATACAAATAATTAAATATCACTCAAGTTATTCTAAATTGCATAAACTATACTATATGCACAATTATGTTCCAAGAATTTTTAAAGGAATATCTTTTTGTTGTGACATCTTGATTATTTGAAAATATGTTTTTAGAATTTTTAATATCTAATATTATTACTGCCATTTGAAAGTATAAAATATTTAATTACCAGATATTTGAAAATGTCTTTAGGTAAAAGTTTTAGCATAATATAACCATATCATAAAATTCAATAATTAAAGACTACTAAAATTTTTTTATAATCTTTAATGTTTGCACAT
Source organism: Strongyloides venezuelensis (assembly GCA_963280985.1). NCBI lineage: Eukaryota > Metazoa > Nematoda > Chromadorea > Rhabditida > Strongyloididae > Strongyloides > Strongyloides venezuelensis. Next base: position 12,242,255 of record CAUJLX010000001.1, read on the forward strand.
TTTTATCCAGATCATTTTTAAGTGATAACTCGTATTTTTATTTATTTTATGTTAAATATAAATTTAATAGTTGTTAAGTGATCTCATACGAATGTGATATTACGAATGTATTTCAAGAAATAAAATTGTATTTTATAACTTTCATTTTCTATATTAATGATTTATTTTTTAATTCTTATTTAAATTTCTAAAATTTTTACTGAAAATATTTATTCATATAAAATCATTCTCATTTATGTTTTTGTTAAAGAAGACATTTTACATAATATTAATATATATTAATTGCAAAAAAAAATTAATATCTAAATAATACTGTATAATCAATATCCTTATAATTCTAGAATTTTCTTAAAAAATTGTTTCGAGAGAAACGTTTTTTTTAAATAATTCTTTGGTAATCTTCTTATACCAGATACGTCTTTTATTTCCACATCAAACGCTTCTATATATCTGTATTTTTTGGAGATAAAACATTTAGGAATTTTTTTTAATAATCATTCTTTGTTGAAAAATTTCTGATTATCCACGAGTATGAATAATTTTAAGAATTAATTCTGAAGGTAGATTTTAATTTCTTAAATAATGACTTACTAGATTTTAATCATTTTTTTACCTTTTCTACAAGATAAAATGCCTTTTCATATGGATTAAGTGTACGATTTATTGGACGTCTTTCAAACATTTTATGCGGTTTTTCAGATATTGAAGCAAACACTTTTTCTTCTTTCCTATAATTACACTTCGAAATTCCTATTAATGATATTTTATAATATAGGAGTTTGCAGATAACAAGCTATAAATTTTTTAAATATGATTAAAAATAAAAATGTCTCAAAATCTAATATGTTTTAAAAATTTTAATAATCCTAAAACTGTAAAAGATTTCTTTTTATATTAAAAATTACCAAATACAAAACAGATAAATAAATATTCAAACTTATTGCAATAATAAATATTCAACATAAAAAAATTATTATAAATATAAATAATATTCTTTTTATTTAACTTTAATGACTTTTAAACTTTGAAACTGATTTATATTGCATGCTCTTTGAGATGAATTAAGAAGCATTAGTTAGAAGAATTGAAATTCTCCTGTAGGTAAAGAAATTAATTACCTATAAAAAATTTACAATTAATAAACGTCAAAAAACGAAGAAAAAATAAAAAAGATTTTAGAAATTTCTATGCATAATGACGAAAAAACTATGTTATTATTTCATAATCTTCTATATTAAATTTTTTTTTTTATTTTAAATTTAAATTTTGCATAACTACTTTAGTATATTATATTGTATCATACATTATATTAGATAAAATAAAAATTTCAAATATTCTTAAAAAATTTGAATATAAAGAATTATAAATGAATATAAATATTTTGAATTAACTATTAATTATCATTATATCAATTTTTATATTATTTTTCATTGTCTTATTTAGTTAAGCTAATCTTATCTTTTTATAGGATTGGTCACCAAATAAAATTTTAATTATAATTTTTCATTTACTAAATTATACTTCTAAGCCGCATTTAGGAGTAATTTACTGAAATTCTTCGAAAGTTATTTCGTGAGAAAATTTATAGTGTAGTATAAGTAAGTTTTTATATTTTTATATAAGCTTTAAAACTCCTATAGGTGGCTCCAATACTTTGTACTATTTCTTTAAGTTAATAAAGTCGCGTTTTTATATCTTCTGTCATTTTTGTACAACCAAACAGAATAAAATTTTGGTATTTCCTCTAAAAATATATACTCGTAGTTTTAAAAGTTAAATTCTTCTGTATTATACATTTATGACACATTTAAACATAATTATACAAATGTTTTTATACAATTATTTATCAAGCTTTTCTTTCTAATATGATTAATTATCCATTCTTGAAATTATAGTATGTTTGGTAGTTTTTTAACTTAAAATTGTATAGATTTATTCCTTTGACATTCTCTTGACTTTCAGTATACTACAACAAAAAAAGTAATCTATAAAACTAGTATTGCATTGTGTTTTGAATCCCCAAATTGAAATGAATCAAATACAAAATGTTCTACGAAGTCTAGGTGATAAACTCATAGATTATTTATTTTTATGTATAAAAATATGTACAGAATTATAATTCGTCACAGAGAACTTCGTAGAACATTTTGTAAATAACACATTACACTGATTTTAAAAAAATAATAATTATTATATTCTAAATATTTTAAAAATAATAAAAATGTTTCTTATTATATAGAAAATTATCAAGTAGAATGTTAACAAACATATATCAAAATTTAGATTTAAGATGGATCATAAAGCAATAATAGAGCTTAAAATATTTATTGACATTCTTTTGTTGGTAGTTCTCAATTGCAACACCAAAAGAATGTGCATATCATTAGTTGCAGATATAACAAGATAATTTAATGGCTAACATTTTTCCATAGATTCATTTTAACACTTATTTTTTTATAAAAGTATTGCCTTAGTTTTGTGCATTATCATATCTATTTCTTCTCTTTGAACGATTTTATGAAGTGATTTTGAAAATTAAAAATCTAAGAAACATTTCAAATTTGCTATGGCTCAAAACTGATTTATTTTTAATCTATTATATTTTACTTTGTGTTTTTAAAATAGAGCTATTTTTTTACAAAATTAGTAATGCGATTACAAACTATAGTTTTTAGATTAAATTTTGATTAATACGGATCATGTTTTTTCAAAAGTAATGTGATCATTTTAAGATTTGTTAAATAAAAGTATAATATTATTCATTTATGGTCATGTTAAATTATAAATAACAGATCTGTATGAAATATAAATTATTTGACGTTCCAAATGTTAATAAAATTACAATAAAGGGTGATAATACCAATGTCTATAATAATATAAAACGAGAATGATTATATAAGAACTTTCCTTGGTATCAGATTAGTAAATCTAACTTTTTAAGCCTATTACTCCCTTTATATATACCAAGGAATCATCATTTCACGTCAAACATGTTTTAAAAACATGACAGATCGAATTGAATATTTTCTAGATGTTTATAACCTAAGATAAAAAAATCAAAAGGAATTTGTTTAAAAAAAATTCTTTGGCAAAGCACTTTATAACTAAAGCATTTGTATTAAATTTTAATTTACAGATTCTATATATAAAATGTTTATCTTATAATATAATAATTTGCAAGATCTTTTGTATTACCGAATTCTCACGTAAGATAAAGTCATATCTATATCATACGAATGTAATAGCATTAGGATACTTTTTTAATTATTAAGTTTTTTGAATACGAAAGCATCAATGTTAATTAATGTAAAATATTTCCAGGTAACATTTCTTGTAATTTCGTTTTGTATTTAGAAAGTAAAACACGTAATTCAATGCTTTTTGAATAAGAAATATTACAAGCAGAGTAAAATTTTTTAGCAAAAATAATGACGATTGTAACAGAAAGACTATAAATGACAAGAAAAGTCATAAAAATAGAGCCTGTAGATATAAGTCAATCAAGATAATTTACATATTAAAAATAGCTGTTGAAATAATGTCAATACTAAATTGTATACTAAAAATTTTACTAGTTACTGAATGAAAAATTGGAAATAATATTTCATAGAAGGCAAGTGAAAACAAAGTTTCAAAAAAAAATTTAAAAGTGTTCGATTTTCAAATTTTTAAAATTTTATTTTTTCAATTTTTTCTTTCTGTAAAATTCAAGAATAATTTTTACATTGTTTTAAAAATTATCTAGTTCATATTTATTGTAGTTGATATAATTTTGTTTTGATGTTTTTTCGTCAACGACTATATTTTTATCATTTGACTTGCAGATATCTCATTATTTGATAAATAAATTTGTGTCATAAAATTTCTAATTTGAACTCCTATACTTGGTGGCATCGCAAATAGGTTAAGATATTTTATGATTTAATTTACTTTTTTTGCATGATTGTCTCACCACGAAAATTTTCTACAAAAATTTATTTTTGGTATTTTATCACTAGTCATATGACCATCTGACTAGTGTCCGTATCTCCTGTGCTCCTGTGTAAGAGATGAACTTAATAAAATTTACAATGAGAGAGAAAAACATTTGACAAATGAAATATTCTCGCAGCCATCTACATGTTTATTTTGAAAAACAATTTTATCATCTATAACTTTTATTGCTATACTTTATGTTTTAGATGGTTTCATTCAATGCCAACGTTTTTTACATGATAAACAATAAAAAATATTTTTTTCTTATGATCTCGTGTAACGTTTACCCATACATATTAACATCTTGTTAGAAGAGTTATTTTTTACAAAAATAACACTACCTTTACTTCTTTCTGAGTTTAACCCCGTTACAATCACTAAATATTAATTTCTAAAAATGTTACTTTTGAAAGTTGTAGCTACGTTTTAATCTATTTTTTTACTAGATTTTGCATTTATTTCATTAACATTATTTTCTTTGAGTTCTTTAAGTACTTGAGATATCTTTGATTCGTCATTAACACTGGTCTTCGTTTATAAAGATAAGAATTATAAGTAGTTTCAAGTAAGAATAAGTAACAGAATATATATCAATAAAACATTTATTTTAGTATATTTTTTATACAGTTAAATAATAAAAATTAATATATAAAATAATTCATTATCCACTGACTATTATTCATTCATTGTATCGACTCCCGTCTTCATCAATAATTTTCCTTTTTATAGCAATAGTTAAAGGTAAACTGATTTAATCCCTTTTTCCTTTTAAGTAAGATAATAAGAACTGGTTTTATTCCTTGTGATTTTTCAATAAGTAGTAGTTTTATTTTAGTGATTTTACAGACTTTTTAAGCATAGCATCACCAAATCTGTTTTAAAGTATTTCGTAAATTTCTTGAAGGGTAAAAAGTTTGTTTTTTATCGTACTTTTCAATAATAACATCAATTTGCTATTGGTTTGCTTTGATAGCATGTTTTACAAAATGTGAATATATTTATCCCATTAATATACATATTACCAAGTCTCATTTGTCTTACACGGAAAAATGTTTATATGGAAATCTGACCGGTATACTTTTTCTCAGTTATATCTGGAACACAATTAATTTTTACAGTAAAAATGGAAAATAAGCAAAAAAAATTGACATTCAAATCAATATAACTTTTTTCGTAGTTTAGCTATAAATTTCGTTAGACACTTATTTTTTAAGTTAGCCATAGATGTACATAACAGATAATATTTTATTCGTTTTTATCAAGTTATGACTAAGTTATAGCTATTTAACTTTAAGAAGTTTTTTTTAAAATGTTCACCGCTCTTTAAACCATAACTCGAACAATTATTAATCAAAATTAGTATAATTAGGCTTCCGCAATATTCTGAAATTATACTTTTCAAGTAAGATAAAAAGCAATTTATTTCGTTAACTTTAATTAAAATTAGTCGAATAACAAAACTATGTATAAAAGATCCTAAAATGGGTGTTTTTTTGAGATTACTTGGTCAATTGTGATCCAAAAAATTTAAGATGTATTTTCCCCTTTAAGTTAGAAAAAAACACATCTTTTGGCTATTTACTCATTAAATTCAGTTAACTTGGAACAGAGTTATGGCAAATGCAAAAATTATTCTCTTATTTCTTTTTGGTATAGAAAATTATTTATTTTCAACTATTTAAAAATGTAAGTAACTAATTTTATACGAAGTAGTGGCTATGCGTCTGATAAATCTGTAAAAAAATACTGGTAATTCTGCTTATGAATTTGATATATTAAAACATAACGATAAACCTTAAATTCTTGAAGAAACACTAGAAATAGAAATTGAAATAGATGTAAATGTACAAAAAACTTACTATTATGTATAAACGATTTATCACAAGTAAATAAATATTTTATAAACAATTATTTAAAAAAAAAATTAAAAATATTTCTTATGTGAAATATTTTTTAAGCAAAAGGATGCCACGAGCCGGGATCGAACCGGCGACATTTAGATCTTCAGTCTAACGCTCTCCCAACTGAGCTATCATGGCTACTGTTGTGTCGTATCTGATAGGCCACAGAATAATTTTATATGGTGGCCAATCATGAGATTTTCTCTGCATATTTCATGATTGGCTACCATATATTTTTGTTCGGTGGCAAATTATTAAAATTTTCCGTGTATATATCATTATTTTAATTTATTTAATTAACAACCAATATGTTATATTATAAACTATGCAATCTTCTTTTTGATACATACTTTTGTAATCTTAATTTATTGTTATCTTTTAAAAATAATGTTTCAATTTGTTATATATAGTTAAAGTTATTTTAATAGATACTTTTTTGTCATTATTTGTTATTCTCGCAATCACTAAATCATTGTAGTTTCATACTGCCTTGAATTTTTTTATATATTTTACATGTATTCTTTATATATATAGAAAATAAAAAATTTCGTTTTAAATTCTTTTGTTTTATTCATTAATTATAATTTTATTGGAATTGAGCTTCTTTTTTACTATAAATGTACTGCGAAAATTGAGACTACTTTCCCATGGCACTCTCAAATTTGAGAGAAATGTCTCAGATTTGAGAAGAATTGGTGGGCAAACAGGTGTACTTTCCGAGAATGAAAACATACCTAGTTTACTACCAAGTTTTTTCAAATTACGAGCACCTTTAATAATGAGAAAGTTATAATATAACAAAATAAAAATTGAATTGAAAAATTAGTATTTGATTAAGTAAAATTATAAAAAAAGTAATAATAATGCTTAAACAAAGTGCTCAATATAACAATAAAGAATTCTTAGAAAATCATTTGATACTACCAAATGTATATATTACAAACAAAGTTGTAATAATTATTGACATAACATATTTTTTGATAAGTGTCAATAAAATAGTTTTTTTAAATTTTTCTATATTAAGAAAATTTTATGGCTTATAAATATAAATTTAAGTGATCTACAAATGAAAATGACTTTTTAATTTTATCTATAATTAAACTTTTAATTACATTCTATAAATTTTATTAATTATATAACAAAAATATTTTACTTAGTGTATTAGTAAAAATATTTTTTTTCATGCAATTATTACAAAATAACACAAAAATAGTTAATAAAAAAAATTAATATTCCAGTAAAAATATGATAAAGAATGTAGAAATACAACAAAAAATGAAGTAAAAAGTACTGGTATTCTAATAAAAGTTCTTCATAATATAT